>OZ017739.1:391006941-391436941 GCA_963969285.1 Odontomyia ornata
CTAAAGGAGCACCCATGTTAGGAAAAGCTAATACTGCTGCTTCGAACAATTGTTGTTTTGAAAAAGTAAAAGATTCAATAGCTTCTGGAGTCCAGTTAATTTTTCTTTGTCTGACTTTTTAGCTCCTATTAGATAACTGTTAAGGAATGCATGATATTGAGCTGCATTGGGCAAGAAACGACGATAAAAATTTATCATGCCTAAACATCGTCTAAGTTCTAAAATAGTCTCAGGTGATTTGAATTGAAGAATATCTTGACACTTGCCTGGAGCTGGACAAATGCCTTCAGATGAAATGAAATGACCAAGAAATTTTATCTCAGTCTGTAAAAATTACATTTGTTAATGTTAGTTATAAGACCATGTTCTTGTAATCTTTCAAAAATAATTTCCAAATGAGCTAAATGCTCAGAAACTGATTCAGATACAATCAGGATGTCATCAAGATATACCAAACAAAAATTTAGATCTTTCAATACAGAATTAATAAATCGCTGGAAAGTTTGCGCAGCATTGCATAGTTCAAAGGTCATTCGGGTAAACTCAAAGAGTCTAAACGGTGTGCATATAGCTGCTTTTGGAATATCTTCGGGTTCGACTAGAATTTGATGGTATGCCTTGGTAAGATCTAAAGTTGAAAATGTTTTGCAATCGATCAGAAAATGTGTAATATACTGAATATTAGGAATCGGATAACGATCTGGAACGGTTATGGCATTTAAACGTCTGTAGTCTCCACAAGGACGACATTCACCATTACTTTTTTTTACCATGTGTAATAGTGAGGACCATTTGCTGACTGAAGGACGGCAGATGCCTTGTTCCAGAAGAAAATTAAATTCTTTTTTAGCTTACTCTAATCTGTCCGGAGCTAAACGTTTAGGTTTGGACATGATTGGAGATCCAGAAGTTACAATTTTATGTTTAATATTATGTACTGGAACATTAGTGAAATCAGATTCTAAGGTAATCGACTTGAATTTAATTAATAATTTTTTAACATTAGGATCAACATCCGATTGAACGTGAATTGATAAATTTGAATAATCTTCCTTAGAAATAGAAGCTATTGATTTAAGATTGGTAACTGAGTCAATTAAAGCTTTATTAGATACATCTACTAAAAGACTGAAATGACCAAGGAAATCTGCTCCTATAATGGGACGTGTAATGTCGGTTATTATAAAGTGCCATGAAAAATCTCTTCTAAGCCCCAAATTTAATGTTAATAACTTTCTGCCATAAGTATCAATGGAAGATGCATTAGCAGCAGAAAGTTTAAATCCCGATGGAGTAGATTTCAAATTATTTGATTTCGGAATCACGGAAATTGCCGCACCTGTATCGATTAGAAAATTCTTCTTTGAAGAATGATCGAGAATTAAACGGCGGCTAGAAGAAATACTACTTAAGTTTGCCACGGAGACTTAAGAGAATTTAGTTGTTTGAATTATTCAAAGTCTCCTTCGAATTTTTGTTAATAAATTTGCATGGCTCAATACATACTCGTATATGTATTGACACCAAATTTAGCATGAAACCAACAAAATCCTCTATCGTTTGAGCGTCTGTTGGATGAACTACGTGAACGAAAACCTTGAAACTGGCCATCATTTCTTCTTCGACTTCTAAATCTAAATGATTCTCCAACAGCCTTAGTAAGTTCTGCAATTTGACTTCTTAACTCTGTAATTTGTTGTTGAACGTTAGGTTCTGATTTGGAGGAATTTGCAAACGAAAATACTGATGGTCTATTTGAAACTTCAAAAATTTTATCAGCACTTGATGCCAGATCATTCAGAATGTGGACTGATTACATGCTAATATTGCTTGCATGTTTTCCGGTAGTCTTTGAAGCCATAATGATCTTAAAAGATCGTCTCCAGCTTTATCCCCCCCCCCCCCAAGTTGTATCATCTCACGAAGAAGTTGTGAGGGCTGTTTATCTCCTAAAGTGAGATTCGAAATTAATTGACTTAATCTCGTATTCTCACTTGCTGAAAGGCTGGAAATTCAAGCTTCTTTTAAAGTTGTGTAGGGAGTAGTGGATGAAGGATTTTTCACTAGATCAGTAACTGTCCTAATGGCTTCAGGATCAGGAGCTACCAGAACATAATTGAATTTAGTCAACTCCGTTGTAATCCCAGCCAGAGCGAATTGAGCCTCCGAACGCTTAAACGATGTTTCAGGAAACTCCTTCCAAAATGAAGGTAGTTTCACTGCTACAGCATTTACTGTGGAATTCCCTGATTCCCTGATCATGGAAATTATCTTGGGGCATAATTTAATTTATAATAATATAAGTATTCCTGCAAAAACAAATTCCTAAGGGTTCTGGGTGCGCTACGTTGGATATATCTCCCCTGTTGCAGTATATATCCTACCCTTAATCTGCGATCTAATCGTTAAAATTTTATTTAAAGTTTTAAAATTAAAAAAAAAATATTTAGAAATTTTGAAAAATATTTGAAATATTTAAAAAATTCTGGTATATATGTATGAATTTAAAATGTGTGTAATTGTAGAATGTAATGTTGTACATAAATTCTCTTACTTAAATTTCTTTACGTTTCGGTTTGTAATACTTACTTGAAAATCGTTCTTGATAAAACTGCCAATTGATCTTTGCCACACAAAATATTATGTCAGAAATATCCACATTCTGGTCCTTATATCGATCAAACGCAAAAACTCCTCTCGACTCTCTGCTGAACATGACAAAATTTTCAAACTTCTTCTCCGTCTGTCCAACAACTAATACCAGGAAGTTTTCACAATTTATCTTCCTCACAACGTCAAATATCAATACGAATTTTGAACTCGTGGACAATTCAAAGGCAGAAACTAAACGGGCTTGCAATGAAATCCTAAAAATGTAACAGCCGATCGTAAGCCGGGAGAAAATTTTCTTCTTTCTTGTATCCTCTATTGTTTTTTTGATTTAATTCAATTCGAACGGCAATACCCAGGCGTTCGAGAGTAAAACTGGAATATAACTAGCCTGGAGGTCTTGAATATAACCAGCCTGGAGGTCTTGAATATAACCAGCCTCGAGGTCTTGAATTTTTGAAGGCGCTTGTGCCTTATCGAGGTCACCAATTATTCGTAATTGTTTGTAATGATGTATATAATGCTAAACTTTTTCTTCAATATTTTATTTTTCAAAACAATTTATAATATTTGAAAACGAAAAATATACAATTCAAAAAATATTTTATTTTTCAAAACAATTTATAATATTTGAGAACGAACTAAATCATATTCATTAATTGACTATCTATATACAATTCAAAAAATATTTTTATTTTTTTTAACTTCAAAAACAATAAACATATCTAGATTTACATTATATGTTTTATATGTCAAAAGTAAAGGATTTTTATGTGAAGTATGTTTTATGTATGGAATGAATATTTTTGAGTTATTTTGAATTATATATTATATAACCGCCACAAGCACTTTGTTCGTAGTGGGTCAGCTTCTTAGTCTATAAGCTCTGTCTAAATCATGTGCTGCCATTTTTACAGCGGAAAAGCGCAGGTCAATGCTCCTTTACTGAGATACTGGACTGCTACAAATTAGCTGTAGTATTAAAGTGTACTGCCCCTCTCCCATGTATAAATATAACGTACTCTCGCGAAAACGTAAGATTCTAAACGAAAATATATCAGAAAAACAATAGTTTGAAAAAACATTCTAACGTACGTAACAATTTAATTTATGCACATAGAGGGAAAATCAAAATATGTAGTTGATCCGGGACAAATTGCAGCAACAATAATTTAAATCTCTTATTTTTTGAATTAATAAAAAGCTTGTTCCCATTCAAAATCGTCCGAAATTGACTTTAATGTAACTTCCTCTAGGAAAACTTATTACAAAAATTAAATTTCTAATCCCTCGAAAATCTGCATAATTACTTGTAAATTTATCCAAGCCACAAAAGCCCCCAAAATAATCCACGATCTCATCACTTTCTACTTCCTTCACATGCATAATGATACATGTTAAAAATTCCTATGGCAAAAATTACATTAAACAAAGTGTTCACAAATTAATTCTATGTTAATCAGCTATGGCTGAAAAACTTGCACTAGTCTTTCTACCTTAACCCGCCAACACCTGCCTGAACAAAGCATTATTTCAAAAGTGAAAATATACAATATGTACTGATGCTGATCTTTAGGCCACATTATAATGATGATGAATCTCATCTTGAATAAACACCTCATTTAGTATGCACATCACCCAAACGCGACTACACTGTCTGGAATGTAACTTGTAACGGCAACGATTGTAAGCATTTCATTCACGAGTTATTAACCTGCTGATGATCTTTGCCGTAAATGGAAAGTGCATCAAAAAGAATGAATATTTAAACATTTTATTTGACCGGTTCATCTATTTCCGGACAAATCCGAAAAAAAATTTGTCTGCAAACAGGGTCATTGTCAACTGGTTGACCATTAATAAGCTTCCGTCATCTGTGGATTGTTGGGCATCCCCTTACGTATTGTATCATTGTAGAGTTTACGGAAATATACACCGATTGAAAGTGAAAGGCGCTAAATAGATGCTAATTGAAAGATATAATTCTTATTTCGGCTTGTTACAACTTTTTTAATTTTTCTGAATGAATCGTGATCCAGCCTTTACCACCTGCAGCTCAATAACTTTCACATTATTAGGTTTTCAGTGGTAAAAACAACGAGAGAGATAATTCTGCAGATCGTTTTGTTCACCAATTAGATTTGCTAATAATGTAGGAATGCGTGAAAGATAATTTAAAAGGAAAATTATTGAATGTATGGAAAACTATGCAAGTGCTAAAAAATACAAAATAAATGCATGACAAATTGTTATTTGAATAAATAGGCATTTCATGCCACTCCGTTTTAAAAGCCTACACATAGAAAATAAATGAATAATTTTTCCGCTAATTGATTTTAGTAGACACGTTTTCTCATAATCCACCATTTTCTTTTTTTATGCCGGAGAAATTCAAATTAAATTGGAAATCAATCAATTAATAAAAGTTTATTGTATTCATAAATCAACAAACTTTTTAAGCATCGTTGGAATTTTTCCCGCCCTCTGCCTAGGGGTTTTTAAAATATAAAACGGCTTGTCAAAACTTTATTTTGCAGATCAGATCAGATGTTTTTAAGAAATCAACATTTAATGATTTTTTGGAGCACAACACAACGCTCTTTCATCTGTTTTGCAGTGACGTTTGTATAAATTTGAATATTAAATTTAACTTACTTACCTCATTTCCTCATTGCTCTATCAGTGTCACGAATTTAAATTTTATTGCGCTCGCTTTCGTTGAGGAAAGATAGTCGCAGATTAAATTCAGTTCGATGAAAATATGGCACGGTTACGCGTTAAAGATTTATCATTTGTTAAGTTTAGTAAATATTTTGCAATTTTTGCTGACTGTGTAACTAGTTGAATAATGTCTGGCGATAGATAAGATACATATAATTTGAAATTTGTTATTATAGTAGAGTTGAGATCACTGCATTAAGATCCTTATTAGATCACTGTACTATATGCATCTAAACATCTTTAATTTTTAATTTACTTCCGTTTCGCAAAATACTTCCTGAAATTTCTACCAAGTCTGCTGCAGCTGCAATATTTTGAGTGTAAATAATATCTTACTGCACGGGTTTCTTCATATGGAAAGCTTAGTATTTTGCCAATTTTCTTTAAATTAAAAGGCTGTTCGCTACTATAATATAATTTTTTTTTGTTTAATTTAATGTGACATTGTACTATTGAAATTGGTAATTGTGGTTTTCGTAAGCAGCAGTTTTAAATTAATAACAGAAAAATGATTATTTTACCCCGCATACAATTTGTCGTCTACACGCGATATGACCGACACCAGAAGACTGTGTCCTGTCCACATTCTTTCTTATCTCTGTATTTCCTAATGCTATATTTACATATTCATTTGTGTTATCAGTATTACCATAATTTGGCTGTCCTGACTCACAATCGTCCCGATTGTGTACATAAATTTTGCTATTGCTAAGCCAAGGTTTCATATTCGCCCCTTCCCATACTCTCTTGTAAGGTATCTGAATTTATTGCAAATTCTTTGTACCAGCAACAACATATCTATCGTTCGGCAGAACCTTCATCACTGAATAAGGTCCTTTCTTTTTGGGTACCAACTTCTTGGAAACACTTGGAGTGCTTATAAATGTTTTATCATTATATCATCTTCCTCCTTACATACCTTTTCGATTCTACTCTTATCTTTAACCCTTTTATCGTAACCCTGATTTTTCTCAGTCTTCTTTGCAGCTTCTGATCTCAGTCTCATCAAATCCCAATCATCTGTATTATTTTCAATTTCTTCCAGTTTGTCTTTTAGAGAATCTATCATCAATCCCTTTTTTTGTACTCCAAACAATAATTGACTCGCACACGTGCCCGTACTCCTGTGAACAGTATTATTCATAGCATTCTTTACCTCTGTTAACACATAGTCTAATGGAAACTTAGTTCCTGCACTAGTCATATTAGCTTTCATCGGTGAAATAGTCCTGTTTAACCTTACAACTTGACTGTTTGCCTGAGGAGAACTCGTAGCTATCTTTATGCGTTTTATATTACATTCTTCCATATATCCTGCAAACTCTTTTGAAGAAAACGCACTTCCTCTATCTGGCCCTATCACGGTTAGTCTACTGTACGCATTGAAATAACTTCTTAAGCAACTCAACACCTCCCTAGTAGATGTGGTCTTGACTGCATACATCTTAGTGAACATAGTGAAAGCATCTACCACCAAAAATATATATTTCTTTTTAGTATTTTTCAATATCAACGGCCAAAGATGGTCAACATGCAGTGTTTCAAACAGAATATCTCCCTTTGGGATATTGTGCAACAAACCCGCATGTTGGCGATATGTTCTTTAACCTTTTCCCTCATTTTTGGAAACCAGTACATTCCTCTTATAGCGTGTACTACAGATAAGAGGTGTTATTTTGATATCAAAAGAAAAATGCCATTTTTTAATATAAATGATCGGATATCTTTTTCATTATAAAGAAGAAGGTATGCCGTTAATAGTGAAAAATAACATCAGGCAAATGACCACCACGACCACGCTTACAGGACCATATCCTTTTCATGAAATTTTCCATAACCAAATTGCAGTGGCTGCCCTATGTCCTCGATAGCCTCACGAATTCCATCTTTGAGGTCTTGAATTGACGCTGGGCTGTTGGCGTAGAACTTTCCTTTCATGTGGTCCCAAAGGTAGAAATCCAAAGGTATTAAATCACAAGACCTCGATGGCCAATCGTAATCACCTTTTCGAGAGAAAACGGAAACTTTTTCGGCAAAGATCAATTGTTACGTTGCTTTTGTGGCCCGTAGTGCCGTCTTGTTGTAAGTAAACGATACCCAGATCATACCATCCGATTACGGCCATAAAAAAATCATTAATCATCTCTCGAAAGCGCAATCTATTCACCGTAACTATTGCTCCAGCCTCATTTTCGAAAAAGTAAGGTCCAATGACTCCGCCGGACCATCAATTGCACCAAGCAGTCACAAGTTGAAGATAGAGAGGCTTTTCAAAAATAACTCTTGGGTTTCCTGAGCCCCAGATGCGACAGTTTTGCTTGTTGACGAAGCCACCGAGGTGAAAATGGGCCTCATCACTCAAGATGATTTGACCGATGATCGACCGGCTTGAGTTCTTGTGTTAACTGAACTTTACAAGCCTGAAGACACAAATCTTTATACAAAATACGGTGTAATGACGTTTGTGGAATGCCTAGTTCAAAAGAACGATGGGGAAGGGACAAACCTGGGTTTTCTTCAACACTTTCGGCTTCAGCAGCAATATTCTTGGCTGTTCTTGAGTGATGTTCACGAGTTTTATTCTTCACATCACTAAGTTGTCACAACAGCTCGAATTTTTCCACCAATTTCTGTATTGCGCTCCAACAAGGTGCTTTACAAGTTTTACGAACCGTCTCTGCCAAATTTTCACTATATTTATAGTGAATTTTAATAATTTCATTGCATTGTTGAGGCGTGTATCGTTCCATCTTTATTAATGGCGTAGTTTTCACTTGTCAAATGTCAAAAAATTACAGCTTCAAAAGTGACATCTACTGAAGTAGTGGGCTTTTCAAAATAACGCCTCTTATTGAAAAACGATATGTTTACATCTAAATATCCTTAATTAGGGTTTTGTAAAATAATTTTACAAAACCCTACTAGTTTCGCGACCAGTCTGTCCGTCCGTCCGTCCGTCCGTCCGTGTGTCACAGCAGTTTTTCTCGGAAACTACTTAAGCTAGAAACATCAAATTTTGTGTGTAGGTGTAAAAAAATTTTATAAGGTATTTAAAGGGGGTCTCCCCATATAGGAGATTGACCCCCCGAAAAAAAAATTTCATTGGAGGTAGCTGACATGGGTATCAAATGAAAGGTCTTGATGAGAAATTTTCAAAACAGGTCTTAATTTGGCAAAATTTGCTTCGAGGGGCGCACAGGGAGGGGAAATACACGAAAAATGTGTGTCCCCCCCTCGCGATTGGATACCTGTGATCCGAAAAATCTGAAAAAAATCACGAATATAAGTCTTGGTGTGTACAACAACAATAAATACGTTAGAAGTCGCAATCCACTCAACTTTGTTAGTAATAGTATATTTCATCGATTTTATGTTTTCTTGAATAAAATCTTAATGGTACCCTTAAATTCAATGAATTTCAGCACGTAGATGTCTATTTATAAGATTAATCTATGCTGAAAGTTTCATAAAGATTGAATCATATTTAGCGAAGTTATAGCGGTTTGAATTTTCCTATATTACTATGGAACAATATGCGCTGCATTTATTACTATGGCAATATATGGCTATGGAACAACATGCGTTTTTATCGACGCAGACACTACAGTTTTGCTAGGATTTGCATGAAAATTTCAGGAATGATAGGTGTCATGTATATCTTTGAGAATCGGTTCAGCTGGTGGTATCAGTAATCGTAAAACAAAATAGTGGCTGTTTTAAATGCGAAGATTGAATAATTTTGTGTTTTTTTTCCCAAGTTCAACGTTTAAGGTGCATGCTTTGAACACTTGATTCAATTAAATGAATGACTGAAGATGAATACCTACAATTAATGCTCATAAGTGAAACAAGCAAGGAGGTGGGAGAGAGCTCCTAGCAAAAGGGTTTTGTAACCATTCTTGTAACCATTCTAGGATTCGAAAAAATTGGCCATGAATCGATGACCTCAGAAGTCGAAATTCGTTCAACTTTGTTAATAATAGTATGATCTTCGTATTTCATATTTTCTCCAATAAAATCGTCTTTGACATGTTTCTTGATTTGATACGATCTGATGACTGCATTTTGTAAATTGAATACAAAACCCTTCTGACATGAGCGTAGGTCTGTTTACCCAACTTGTTTTTAATTAACTTTCCGTTCTGCAAAGCAGACTTGGCATTAATCGATTAATTTTATTAATCAATTTATCAATTGATTGATAATTCAATCTATGAATTTAATCCCCATTAAATTCTTCTTCTTGTTAGCACTACAGCTCCTTTCGGGCCTTCGCTTCCTGCAAACAGCGCCTCCAACTATCTCGATCCGTTGACCGCGTCCGCAACCGAGCGGTGATGAGCTGTCTTCGTCGAACGAGTCACACCAGCGTTTCATCGGTTCCCCACTGGCCGCCGACCTTCAGTTCTCCAAACCTTCTTGGGTATCCGTTGTTCGTCCATATGATTCATGTGTCCAGCCCATTGCAGCTTCCGCAGTCTTACAATCCTTGAGACCTCCGGTTCGTCAAAAATTTCATACAGCTCATGGTTTTATCGAATTTGCCATTGGTCCCCGTCTAGCTTCGCTCCGATTATTCGCCTCAGGACCCGTCGCTCAAAGGCGTTCATTATATTTGCGGATGCTTGAGTTAGGGTCCATGTTTCACACCCATAGCATAACACAGGTCTTACCACAGATTTGTATACTTGGAGCTTTGTTTTCCTGTGTATCCAGCTGGTCTTCCAGATCGTCAATACTGAATAAAATATTTTATTTGCGAGCTATATTCTTCGGCGTATTTCGTCTCTTTCGTTTCGCGTTTTCGTTATTTTGGTGCCTAAATACACAAATTTGCTAACATTTTCAATACTGTATTCGCCAAGTGTGATATTTTGTGTATTTGAGATATTTTTCCTCGACAGCGTCATGAGCTTTGTTTTATTTTCGTTGATTTGTAGTCCTACTAGTTTTGCTTCGCTGTCGAGTTTCAGGAAGAGTTCTTTGGCAGTTGTTAGTGACCGTGGCAGAATGTTGATGTTGTCTGCATAGGCCACTACCTGGCTCGACTTGTATAGTAATGTACCTCGCGTATCGACAGGTAGCTTCCATATGACGTACTCTAGAGCCAAATTGAATAGCAATGGGGCCAGCCCATCTTCCTGCTTAAGTCCGATATTTGTGTCAAAAGCATCGGTGAGTTGGTTATTGATGCGGACTTGGGAGGTTGACGACATCATTGCAATCTTGGTCACACGGACAAATTTGGCTGGGATGCCAAAACCAAGCATTATTTGGTACAGTACGTTACGATCAATACTGTCGTATGCTTGCTTGAAGTCAACGAAAGTTTGGTGTACGTCTAAGTTGAACTCCCAGCATTTTTCAAGTACCTGCTTTACTGTGAACAGTTGGTCTGTTGTTGATCTACCTGCCCTAAAACCACCTTGATACTCCCCAATAATACTGTGTGGCATATGACCCGATTTGATTTTCTAAGATTTTAGAAAATATTTTATACGCCGTACAAAGTAGTGATATGCCTCTATAGTTCTCGCCGATCAAATTAATGAATATTAAGATAGTTAATCGTAATCGCGATTAATTTTAATAATCAGTAATCATCAATCGCTTATTTGATTAACGATTGTTTGATGAGACCCACTGTGTTATATTTACAGTATTATAATATAAAATAAGATGTTCGTGTAAATGAACGTGAATTAAAAGGCAGAAATTAATTCAGGATTCCTGAGTTGGTAAGCGTATTACTAAAAATTTAAGGTATTATTTTTTTACCTCCATACTGTAACTGCAATGCAACTAACTTAGCGAGACTTTGAAATACGGATTTCTAGATTAGTTTTTAGTGAATTTTTAGAGGGAAGCGTTTCCATTGTAGTCACTTCCGGAAAACTGAGGTTTTTATCTCCTACTTACTGTTAAATTGGTAATATTTTAAAGTCATTGATTTAAAATTAGAGACTTGAATCCGGGACCTGCGGCTTATGCGACTAGTGCTCTAACAACGAGACAATAAACAAATCATCATAGGGCTATTTCGTTTTCCTTTTATAATGCAATGCAGGAAGTGGACTTTTTGCATGTGTTGATGACCACCTTATTCTTTTTTCATCGACAAATGTAATAACTCTTATTTCTGCATGACATTATCATCGATTATTCATGTATTGGAGTTGATGAAAAAGACACAATCTTACGATCAATGCATACACATGAAAAATTTGAGTAGGTGTATATACATTGATGATAACTTTGTTCCTTATTCATCAGAGAATTTTTTAATCATCTTGAATAATTGAATAAACGATGATAATGTCATGCAGAGAATGGAGTAATTACATATGCTGATGAAAATCGTACAAAATTACCATGCATTCATTATTAATTTGTTTACATTGATGAAATGTTTGATATCATTTACTCACAAACCAATCACTAATCGCGCTTATCTTTTTATTTGAACCTTAAGCCTAGTCCAGATGCTACGTCTTTCACAACATTTTGCCTGCGGAAACCAAAACGTTGCAGGCAAAATGTTGCATGTGGATGGGAACATTTTAGAGCTATGCATAGAACTGGGCAGTTGCAGTGATATTTGAGCTGGTAAATATCCGTGAACTGTGCAAAAAAGTCGGTAAGATGCGCACCGTCTGGACCCTCTTTCACTTGCTTACTTTTGCTACGTTTGACTGTGCAGGTAAAACCTGCAAGACGTAAAGACTATACTGGGCTTTAGGTAAACAATAGAAAGAACCGTACGCGCAATTTTTATTGATGTGTATTATTTGCCACACTGAGTATTTGGTAAACAAAATATATCTTTTTCGTGCGCACGTCAGAGTGATTATTTTTGTCACGAGACAAAATCTAACAAGTGAATCATCTTTTTCATCTTCCATTTTATTTGACGGCACCTTCTTCAAGCTAGTTTCTGACGATTATTCCGACAAGATTCTTGATGCAAAATGTATGAAATTTTCATCAGGAAAAAAAACGGTGATTAAAGAATACAGGACAGCAACATCGAATTTTGTAGGACACTTGAAAAGAAAACATGGTTCAGATGAACTAAAAGATTATAAAAAGTACATGAAGAATATCAAAACTAAGAAAACAACTAATGTCAAAACGGCTGACAACACTCTTTCAATGGAAAAGGACATGATAATATAAGAACGATTTGAAGTTAATATTACTAACTATTTCGTTCATTCCTTACCACCTCTACGAGCCATAGAGGATCCCTATTTACAAAAATGATGGAAGACTTAAATATTAAAAATATTGGACTAGAGTTGTTTGGAAGACGATCACTAGGAAAAAAATTCCCAAACAGTCTTATGATCAAACTTCTGCAATTAAAGAAAAACCTGCATCAGTTAACTACGTTTGCACTACTGCCGGTATTTGGTCGGGCAAGATACAAGGTTTTTTTGGCGCAACTGTGGATTGGATTGATGCAGATTTGGAAAGACACTCAGCTGCTATAGCTTGTCGACGATTTAGGGAGCACGTACGCACAACCGAATGAAAGATATGTTATTGGAAATATTTTCAGAATTCAATCTTGAACGTTCCAAAGTTACATCAATGGTGAGGTGACTGACAACGGTGCAAATTTTATCAAAGCGTTTAAAGAATTTGACATAAACCAAACATCTTTAGAATTCGATGCCAATGAAGAGTACGATGAAAACAGTGAAAGTGACAATGCGACAGATCATGATGAAGACCAAATTTGTATGATCTAATAAACCAAATGTCAAAAAATACTTCACTACCATTTTACATGCGTTGCAATGCGCACATTTTCAATTTGATTGCAAGTTCTGATGTGCAAAAAATATTATCTAATAAATTTACATTATTGGGGAAAACACATACTGATGTTATGGGAAAATCGAGTGAACTCTGGAGTGCAGCTGGATGACCGAAATCTGCAGAGATTATGCAAGATACTCTCGGGCATACACTGACTGGTCCAGGAGCTACAAGATGGAACAGTCTTTATGATGCTATCAAATATATTCCGAAAATAAGAAGCAAAAGCTTTCCACTAGCCAAGGCACTTGAGATTAAAAACCCAGTTAAAGATGCTGATTTCGTGTATATCGAAGAATATTTGCAATGTGCAGCGCTATTGGTGAATGCTTTGGATATACTGCAGGGTGATACATTTTATGGAATTGTGGCTCCATGTTTAATTTCTTTGAAAAGTAAGTTACAGAAGCTGGAACGTCAAAATCTGAAGTATTGTAAACCTCTGATACGAGAATATTTGGAATGTGTGGAAAATCGTTATGGAGAATTTCCCTTGGGAACAATTCCTTCAGGTTTGTTTAAATTTTCTTTATTTAGAATATTTGCATTAGGTAATATATTTACTTTACCATTAGAAATAACATTTGTTTTATTTTCGCGTACTGAAGTGGATTTCAGAATTGATATTTTGGGTTTTCTTTCTGGTATAAGGATTGCAGTGGCGGCTCGTAAATCCGGTTTTCTTTTTTTCTTGGCTAAATTATTATTTATTTAGGCAAACATTATTTTATTTTTTTTTTTTATAAAAAAATGTAATAATTTAATTCAATTTGACGTAAGTTCTAATTAATCACAACATTCTTTTTACATATCAGTTTTCAAAAAATCATCGTTTAATTTGACTTTGTTTCCTAATTCGAATGAATGCTGGTGTACCCATAATTATATAAGTCAAAAGTCATGAGGAGCAAAATTCAAGATCTTTATTTGATAATTTTTCATTTTTTTTACATATACCATGACAGACAAAAGTCTACGACAATCCCTTCTATTGAGATAACGGTTAATAGGAAGCTTTAATCAAAAATCCTTTGAAGTGCATTTTTCAGTAACGTAAATAAATTTATAAAAAAAAATAAAGATAAAAACTTTTCATACCAGAATTAAGGAGAAAGCCCTTAAAATATAAAAAATTGAATGGACAAAAGTCTACGACAGTCAGTGTTGATTTAGTTATACACAAAAAATTTCCAACTAAATGTAAGGAAATGTCATCAATATTTATTTACTTGGTATTGTTATGATTCCGTATATGTGCTGCTGCAATTCTGTTTTAGTTTTATCGCTAGTATCTAACTGCAAGGACCGCAAAATGACATCACGAAAGGAAATTTCTAGTAATATCCGAAATTTGGTCGTACAGTATAAAAAAGACAATAAATCGTGCTCGGAAATCGCGAAATTACTGAAACTTAAACGAACTTCTGTGTATACAATCATCAAAAACTTTGAAAACAGTGGTTTGATTGAATTTACGCCGCGAACTGGCCGGCTGAAAAAGTTGTCGTGCAGAGACATTAGTTTTATTTTGAAAGAAGTGAACAGTAATCCGAAAATAAGTGCTCCAGATTTGGCGAAACAAGTCGCTACGGTAAGGAAAAAGGATGTCCACGCAAGAACCATCACGAGAACATTGAATATTAATGGGTTTCCATGTAACAAGCCAAGGCCTATATTGACAAAGACAATGAGTTTTGGAATCGCGTCCTTTTCACTGATGAGTCCAAATTCAACATTTTTGGAAGTGATGATCGCAGTAAAGTATGGAGGAACGGCTTTAGAGACCAACAATTTGATTCCTACTGTCAAGCACGGTGGAGGTAATGTGATGGTTTTGAGAGCCATCGCTGCATCTGGGGTGCAAATTGGCTTTTGTTGAAACTACGATGGACCGTTATGTATGCATGAACCTGTCAAAACAACATTTGAAGCCATCAGTGGAGAAGTTGGGTCTTGGAGAGAGATGGATTTTCCAACAAGACAATGATCCAAAACATACAGCGCATTTCGTCAAGAACTGGTTGTTGTACTACGCTCGCAGGCAACTTGATACGCCTCCGCAAAGTCCTGATTTAAACCCAATAGAGCATATATGGGAGCTTTTGGAACGGGAAATTCGAAAATGCCACATTAAAAATAAAAATTTGTTGAAGGAAGCGCTTGTTACAAAATGGGAGAAAATCCCATCTGTAGAAACTGCTAATTTAGTTGCCTCTATGCCCCAAAGACTGCAAGCAGTAATTGATGCGAAAGGGGGTCCAACTAAATATTAAGATAGCAAAAATTTTTAAAATTTACAATACGTTTAGTTGAAAATATTTTGTGTACAAGTCAGCCACCACTGATTGTCGTAGACTTCTGTCCATTCATTTTTTTTTTTTTGTTGTTACGAATTTTTCCTTAAGTTTGTTATGAAATGTTTTCATCTTCTTTTTTTATAAATATATTTACGTTACTGAAAAATGAACATCAATGGATTTTTGTTTAAATATAAGGAGTTGTTGTAGACTTTTTTCCACCACTGTATGCAATTTATTAATAGCTTAACCTAACAATATACATGCCGGTTGTGCCTTAGGGCTTTTCCCGGAGTTCAATAATAATTTACTTTAATTATATTATAATATTAATTTTTTGGTAAAAGAAAATTTTAAAATTTTGACACCCACAACATTATCATACATTAATAAAGTATAAAAGAAGTTTGTAAAAATCATTTGCTCTAAAAACTAGTTTTAAAAATTGATTTCCTTAAAATTAAGTACATTATTTTTTAAGACTACCTTAAAAACTACTCATTCGCTGCGTCCATAGAGCGGTTGTCGGTCGCTCTCCTGACAACTCCCGCCTTGTGCTCCTTGTGCTCCTTGGCCCTCCTGATTTCCGCTTCCGCAAGCTTTTCTGCATACGATGTTATCGGCTCCGTTCCTGTCTCTTGGTACAGTACCTTGTTGGGGTAAGGCCATCCGTCTTCCCGTCTGTAAAGGCCTATCTTGCCCCATTTTGTTTTTGGAACTCCAATCCATATCATCAATGTGATGATCGGACGAATCAAGGTTTTATAGGCCAAAACCTTGACTTGCTGGCTTGCTGTCGAATGTTTCCTGAAACGATAAAAGAAAATGGTACGCATAAGTCACTTTTTTCAAAATATTATCAACGTGAGCACTAAAGGTAGCTTTCCTGTCAAAAACTACCCCCAAGTACTTCGTTTGCCTAGAGCATTGCACTATCTGTCCATTCAACTTTATCCTGGAGTCACAGATGCCTCTTTCACGAAGACCGAAGTTTTTGTGGGGGTCCGTGAACACAATTAATTCACTTTTCCTTGCATTTACCTTGATTTTCCATTTTCGGTAATATGCAGTAAGAGATTCCAAATATCTTTGGAGCCACATCCAAGCAAGGCGCAAATTGTGTTCAGATGACCACACTAGCAAGTCGTCAGCGAAGAGGTTCACCTGGATTCCGAGCTCATATTCATCTGTTACGACCGGGACGTCAGAGGTGAATATGTTGAAAAGAAATGGGCCTAATATAGACCCCAGTGGGACCCCGAGTCAATACTAAATGGGCCTGAACTAGCTCCACCAGCCACCGTAAAGACAGCCCGTACCCTCATGAAGCTGCTTATAATTTTCTGAATATGGGCCGGAAAGCCAAGATTTATCATTTTGTAGAGAGGCCCATTGATCCATACAGAGTCAAAGGCTTTCTTCACATCGATCAACTAAGCTACAACAAGCTTATTGTTGCGCCAGCTTTTCATAATATCGGCTTGAACACGGTTATAGCATCCATCTTAGAGTGAGCTTTTTTGAAGCCGAATTGCCCTTCTGGCACAATTCTTGCCCCGGCGGAAAATTAAAGGATGCGCTCAAGTATTACCCCGTCAGATGCTTTCCAATGATTGAAAGCAACGAAATTGGATGAGTATCGACTATATCAGTATTGCCCGACTTTTTGGGTATTGCGAATGTTTTTGCACATTTCCATTGCTGAGGAAAGTAGCAAATATTAATGCAGTTATTCAGAATGATCGCGAGGAGAACAAAGAAAACATGGGGAAGCCTTTAAAGCATATAATTGGAGATTCTATCAGCCCCTGCTGATTTTTTGGGATTTTGCTCCAGTGCCAACAAAGTGAGTCCCTCAGGACTGACAAACAGTCCATGGCCAGTAGGTGCCTCAGAGGGATTTGAAACAGAGAACCGAGTCAAGTACAATTGATCATTGTCCCTGTCGAAATTCATTGTGGTGCTGCTCGCTAACAAAGTAACGGAAGAGTCCTCACTTGCTTTCTCTTCTTGAAGAACTTTCGCAAAATGGCTTTGCCATCCATGAGCATGGATCCATCATAAGTGAGGACCCCGGGAAGCCTTTTCTGCCCGTTATCCTATTTATGTGAGAAAACATACAGGGACCTGGTTTGATACTTTCCATTGCCCGTTTGAATCGCTCATTAGCAAAAGCCATGGTTCTCCTTGAGATCATTCGGCTTAAAGACGTTTTCACTAGGTGAATACGTTCATACTCCCGGTTGACCATATTTAAATTGCGGCGGTAGATTCTTGCGAGTAGCTTTCTAAGCCGACAACGTCTACAATGAAGCTCCAAAATGTCTTCTGGTAAATCTCGATAAAAATAGTTTGTCGAGGATTTCTTAGTGGAGATCATTGAGATGAACGTATCTAGGGTTGAATTTATGCAAGCAACTTTCTCATCAATTTAAGAAATAGAAATATTTTTCGATCTGTTCATCGAAATCCCCTTCAATTTTCCATCAAGGTCAGCACTTACTGCTGCCCAATCGATTCGCTTATATGAAATGAAAAGTTGAGGATCTGCAACCTCAAGTTTCACACCTTTTTTCACTATTAAGGTCAGCTCAACAAAAAGATGGTCAGATTTGGCGTCAAGAACTCCACACTCGAAATTCCTCCAACTGTGGGAGGGATTTACTAGATTAGCAGACACAAAGAAGAAGTCAATAATAGATGAGCTTCGCCGAAAGGTAGGCAGTATGAGATCCATATTTGATTGCACCCAGTTAGAGATAGCTGTTTCATAGCCATTAGATGCGATATTTCCCCACGAGGGATGCTTCGCATTAAAATCACCTCCCATGGTATAGAAATCGAATTTTTTGCACAGAGTAAGCACTGTTTCCAAGTCGTCAATGAGTTCCCTCACCGAGTATTTATGTCAAACATAAATCCCCCCGAACGCAAAGGGGCGTCCACCCATTATGGAGCTTATTATTTCTGCGTCAATACATTTCCCACTTGAAAGGCAGTGCATTTGGACTTTCAGTTGATCTTTGTGAGCCATACCAACTCCAAGACTTCTCTCTGGATCATCACGTCTGATGATCTTGTATTTCCCTAGATGGACTCATGTCTTTGTTTGAGTTTTGTTTCCGATATAAACAAGAAGTCTGGTCTTCTGTGTTCCGACAGCTCAGCCACTACATCATTCTGGTTGTATGAGCTGTGCACGCTTTTAAGAAGGAGAGTCAATTTTCTTTCTCCTGGAAGGGTGTAGGTGTAGCAAGCTGCCTTTGCACACTTCAAAAAGTTAAAAAGGCTGGTGTGATCTTCAGCATTTTAGGGTGGAGCGAACTTCATGAGGAACTGTTCACCGTCACGTTGAACTCTGGCTCCTTTTCAGAGTTTCGTGCGCAAGATCTTTTGACGCTATCCCTGAAAGTTTTCAAGTCAAGCCTATAGCATGCTTTTGGTAGCAACCACGCTTGGCTGCTGGGGCTTCGATTCCTCTTTATTTCCCTCTAGGTCCGGCCTTCCACCCGGCTTGGATATGATCCCCGAGAAACTAGCGGAAGCTATTTTCGTCACCTTTTTGATCTGGGAAAAATTCCGCTTGCTCACTTCAAGGGTCTTTGATACATTTGATGGAAGCACCTGCATTGGAGACCCCATCGGTCTCTTTCTGGCTTCCGGGTTTACGATACCCTGCACGTCGTCACCACTGTCCGTGGAACTTTTTTGTGAAAGTCCTCTACGAATACTTCCATAAAATATGTGAATTAGATCTTCTGTTGAACTTTGTAAAGTACCGTTGTTGGTGAGATGTTGTTGGTGAGCAAAATACGAGAACCATCGCAAAAAAAGTTACAAAATAGCTGCTAACGCTCAATTCCTTGCAGTTAATTCATCCAGATAAGAAAAAATGTGCGAAATTACATACATATCCCATTATCTTAGATCCAGATAATCTGTCATTCTTCTTCTCTTCTTCTTCGCAGCGCTACAGCTCCTCTCCGGCACTCGCTTCCTGCAAATAGTGTTTCCAAGTATATTGGTTGATTGACCACGTCCTCCGATTTCGATGTCTGAGCAGTGATAAACTGTCTTCCTCGACCGAGTCAGATCAGCGTTTCCTCGTTTTCTCCACTGGCCTCCGCGTTTCAGCTCTCCCAATGAATACCTTTTGGCTATCCGTTGCTCGTCTATAAGATTCATGTGGCCAGCCCAAACTTATACTCGTTGAGATCTTCGCTCGTCAAAAGTTTCATACAGCTTATGGTTGCATCGAGTTTACCATCGGCTCCGTCTAGTCTCGCTCCAATTATTCGACTCAGGACTCGTCCTACGAAGGTGCTCAATATGTTCGCAGATGCTTTGGTAAGGGTTAATGTTTCACACTCATAACATACTATAATACAGGTTTTATCATAGATTTGTATACTTGGAGCTTTGTTCTTTTGTTTATCTCGTCTCTTTCATAGCTGGTTGTGTTATTTTGGCGCCAAAATCTACAAGTTTGGCCACATTTTCGATGTTATATCCGCTAAGTGTGATATTTTGATTGTTTGAGGTATTTTCCTCAACTATGTACTTCACGAGCTTTGTTGCATTCTCATTAATTTAAAACCCTACTAGTATTGCTTCGCTGTCGAGTTTCAGGAAAAGTTCTGTTTTTGGTTGCCAACGACTGGAACAAAATATTGATATTGTCTGCATAGACTACCACTTAGCCAGACTTGTATAGTAACGTACCTCGTGTATCGACAAGTAGCTTTCTGTTGACATATTTCAGAGCCAAATTGAATAGCAATCGGGCCAGCCCATCTCCCTGCTTCAGTCCGATATTTGTGTCAAAGGCGACGGTGAGTTGGTTTTCGATGTGGGCTTGAAAGGTTGTCATTTTGGTAAGACGGTCTAATTAGGCTGGGCTGCCAAAGCAAAGCATTATTTGGTGCAAAACGGTACGATCAATACTGTCGTCTGCTTGATTAAAGCCAATGAAAATTCGCTGTACATCTATCATGAATTCCCAGCATTTTTCAAGTACCTGCTTGACTGTAAACAATTGGTCTATTGTCAATTTATCTGCTCTAAAACCACCTTGATAATCCCCAATATTACTGTTGGCATATGATTCGATTTTACCTTCTTAGATCTTTGAAAATATTTTGTGCACCGTACAAAGTCGTAATACTTGTATGCCTCTATAGTTCTCGTACTGTAGCTTGTCACCTTTTTTGTGGATAAGGAGTACAGTTGATAGGCTTCACTCGTTCCGTATGTGTTCTTGTTGCCAAATGTGCTGGATAATTTTATGGATGGCTTTTTGAACACTGATGCCATCATATTTAATGAGCTCCACTGAAATCCCATCGATGCCCTGCACTTTATTATTCTTTTTGGCTTTGATAGCGGAAAAAATTTCATCCAGAATAGGTGTGGCCAATGGAAGCTCTCCTAGAATATCTATAAGCTCCGATATTCTGGAGCTATGCGGAGGTTGAAGGAGGCTCTTAAAATATGATGCCCATCTTTCCTTGATTTTGGGCTCACCAGCAGTCGTTTTGCCGATGTAATCACGGCAGAGCGTGGTCTTGGGCTAATAACCACGTTTCAGGGCTTTGCCCCTTTAAATGCTTGTCTTTTGTTTTCCCTCGCTAAGCTTACATCTATACTTCTCAATTGGTCGTCATAGTATTTTCTTTTCTCAATTCTAATTATCTTATTTGCTCTCTTCTTCCTGGTTTTCCTACCCACATATTCTTTGTATGCCTGATTCTTTTTTCTAACGCATTCTGGTCCTCAATCTATCTTTTGCGCCGGGCTTAATGTCCAATCATCTGTTCGAACATGAACTTAATCGCCGCTTTCACTTCTACCCATAGCTTGTTACTTTGTTTCAGCGATGTATCTGTTAGGATGGGAGCTAGCTGATTGTCGAGGGTTTCCACGAAATTTTTTTCTACAGACGCCGTGTGGAGCTTTTCGATGTTGAATTTTTGTACAGGGCTGGTTTTTGTCAAATATGCTTTCAACATATGTCATTGATAAGTTAATTTGATCTAGTAATGATCCGAGTTACAGTTGGCTCCCCGGTATGTACGGACGTCAAATATACTCAAGGCCCAACACCCTTGAATGGTCGGTCTGGTTTTGTGTGTTCCCATCTGGTGATACCCAGGTCGTTTTATGTATGCCTCCATATCGGAAGCAAATCAAACGTATGATTAGATTCCTGCTACATGTAAAGTCAATCGGGCGCTGGCTGTATTCGTTCCTTTCATAATGGAGGCTTTATCCTCCAGTAGGTCCCCCATGAGATAGCTCATTGTCTACTTAATCGTTGAAATCACCAAGAATTATTTTTGTGTCTTTTGTAGGCAATGAGTCGACTAGTCTTTTCAGATGATTTTAGAACATTTCCCTCATTTCTTCGTCCCTTTTTTCGGTCGGGGTGTGTACATTTCTCAGCCAGATTTGGAAGAATTTTGCTTTTATGTGGATTCACACCACCGTTCATTTATTGCATAAAAATCAAAAACGTGCGGTTTAAACTTCCTATTCACAATGAAAACCACTCCGAACCCTCACTTTCCAGCAGGTTTCCATATCTGATACATATATCACTTCCAGTACAATTCGTTTCCCGGATTGCCAGTATTTTTAATTTATATTGACTGGCCTATTGTAAAAGGTTTTTAACTGCACCAGGGTTGCTCAGTGATCTGAGATTCCAGAATCTGATGCCATAGTAATGTTTTTGGTTGCAAGGGCGTTGCCATAGATGCAATCCACTCTGAGACCATGTAGCAGGTTTTAAAACATTGTAAAATTTGACAGCGACAGGGAGTTAGCTCATCCCCTAACCTCCATTCCGCTGGCATGGCCTTTACTTTCAATTCCGTTACCAGGCATGGAAGGCTCGCTTTCACCCTCTAACGTCACCGCAAAGGAGGTGGGTGTAAGTAGGATTCAGTAGCAGAGGTGCGGTTGTATTCGCAGTTATTGGCATTTACTAGCATTTAGTGTCCCATTATTGGGGAACCAGTAAGCCCAATATGCGACCCGGAGACCAGTTATAACCATTTACTCGTGCGATTTGGAGAAAGAATCATGGAAGCTAGGGATGGAAGAAACACGGAGATCCGTCCGCCCTACACAACCGGGCCTGGGACCGTCTACGGTGGAGTAAATCCGCCATTCATTCCGCTGTAATTTTCTTTAAATGTGTTTTTGTTGTAATTGAATTTTCAAAGAGTTCGTTTTAAGTTATTCGCCGTACAAATCACGATTAGTGATTATGTCAATTATTTAATACAAAAGTACAGTAATCAACCGCCATGTTTAAAATTCGTCGTGTTCAAAAATGAATAGTAATCATCCGTCATGTTAATTATAACTTTATTAAACCCCTATCCCCCCAACACCGAGCGCTCGTCGAGGGGGTGGGTGAGTACCTTTATTTTTTTAAATATCTATACTATGTGAAAGTTTATTTGCCTTTTAATATTTACTGCATTCATCTATTTATTGACCTTAAAATATTTATCGCATTCATCTATTTATTTACCTTTAAATATCTTCCCCATTCAAATATTTATTTACGGTTAAATATTTATCGCATGTTTATGAAGTTCGCCGCGAGATATACGTATGAAAGTTTATTGATTACATTACTTTGAAAGTCACTTTCGGAAGCACATGATTGCATTACTTTGAGATTCATTGTCAAAAGCATATTTATTTATTCATTGCGTTCTAAGGGCATGTAAATATTTGTTTCATTTAAAAATTTATTTCCGTTTAAATAGTTATTGCTGTTACATAGTTGTTTGCATTTGATTATTTGTTATGTTTGAATCGGGTCTGTGTTTATCTCTGTTTTTGTATGCAAATTTAAATTGTCAAACCGGTCTTCTCACTATTGGTTCGAATTGATATGGGACCCCCCACGTTGGCTGACCCCTTCACTCATGAACTACTCATCAGGTAAGCTGTCTCTCTCTTTTGAGGTTATCGGATCTCTCGCCGGGATGCTTGGCCTTCCTCGCCCGACATGGGCCAAGGCATCACTATGGATCCTTAATTCGGCTAGGAGGGGTACGTGGGGCACTGCCACCATCTGGATCTCCCACTCTTATTTGTGGGCAGAAAATTGTTCGTGGTAATGATGAAATCGCCTTAAGTTTTGTGCGTGATAAACCGGGTATCATCGTCGTTTTTCTCCGTTCAAACCTTTCGGTATCTTACCCTAGACTAGTGACGGTAAATTTCTTCTGCATTTTTTTAGGTATTGATTTAGGTTGCCACTTAATTCGTAAGTGCACTTGTGCTGTGGAAAAAGAACCTGCCCCACGACACCGCAGAGCTAGCTTGCCAGCGCACTTATGTGTCCCAAGACAAGGCCATTTCCACCTGATCATGAATCTTGCACCACTGCAGTCCAGGACGAATATTATAACCACCAGAAATACTACACATATCTGGCTGACCAGGATCGTAATATTATTGTTGCTATTATTTCTTACTAGGTTTTACAAGGTGTGTTCCGAAATAAACGAGACTAAGCTAAAATAGAAACGACAGGAGCTTTGTTCTGATAAATTCAAGTTTTGTTTTGCACGATCCAAAAGCTTTTCAAAAGAGTGTTTCAGGTCATTGACCGGGATGTCCTTTAGGATATCGGCACAAGCCTTTTGGATGCCCTCTACGGACGCATAGCGTTTTCCTTTCATGGCCAAATACAATTTCCCGAATAGGTAGAAGTCACAGGAAGCCATATCAGGCAAATACGGTGGGTGATTGATGGTTTAAATACGATTTATAGTCAAACAAGTGTCCAATCGCAAGGGGGGTAAGCGAAAAGTTCGTACATTTCCCCTTCTCCTCTCCCTCATGGTGCTGATATGACGATTTGAATACTTGTTTTAAAAAAATCTCATTAAGACCTTTCCAACGACACCCCACTCGACTACCAATGTTGAAATTTTTTTTTTAAGGGTCGGCTCCCCTTAAACCCTTTTAAAAAAATTGTCTACCCCAAAACTTTCAAGAAGTCGCCAGCTCTGGCCTTTCCACAAAGTTTCATGGCTGTAGCTTCTATAGTTTCGGAGAAAAAGTGCTGTGTATTACAGACCGACGAACGGATGGACAGACGGACACAGGTCGTGATTGCAATAGGGTTTCAGTCACAAAAGTGAATCGACGAGATTGTGCATTATCATGCAATAAGTGCTAGCTTCAAAACGCCAAGATAGAAAATTGCATTGTCTTCCGAGCGACCCTTGTTTCCCGCCCGACCACCTGGAAGGAAATTTCGCGTATACTATTCACGCAAGACTGTAAGAAAATGAAGAATTTATTTTGAGCACCGCAATACATTAGCCACCGCAAGCCAAGGTTTAAAGTTACGAATTATTGTGAAAGTAAAATTCAGATAGATGTTCGAATTTAAAAAAGAAAAAAAAACACTGTGTAAAGTAAAGTAATCATGTATGTAACTAATGCGTAAGTCTGCCTGATAAATCCACTTTCACACCAGACAAGGAAAGGGAAAAGTTTCCTCTGACGGAACGCCAGAACAACAAGAACAAATGGCCATCGACTGCGATTCCTCCAACTTTGTAGCTTCAATTTATAGCGCCCTTGCACATCAGGACACAGAAACTGTCATATGGTTGCTTTGCGGTAGCATGAAATTTTGAATCTGATGGGATATTGTGGTAGTGACATTTGCAGAATATACATCAATTATCGGGTCCGCCAACAGAACGACAAATCACTTATATGTGCCGTGAAGTAATCGATGAAAAAAATTCATAAAGTCAAAGTCAAAAGCGCTTTATTTAATACTCATCGTTATAAATTTTAAAAGAATATAAAGCAAATTCCAAATAATAACAATCAAAAAACTTAATGGCCCAAATGGCTCTCTAAATTTGTACGTTATCATAAACTCATTTCATCAAAAAAAAAAAACTATAGCAAATGCAATTAATTACGATTATTACATATTTTTACAATTCAATTGGAAAAAGGAGAAAAAACCAACCAACACTATCCAAAAATTATTTATAATTAATACACAACAGTGAAACTTTGATCCTACACCTAATATGTTGTAACTTATTTCTAATAAAATACAATCAAAAAAACTTTATCTTATACTAAAAATACTATAACAATGTTCCTAACCTAAGTGTTTAATCTTATCTCTAACGGAATTTGGTAAACATTACATATACCTAACCTATACCTGTTTTTAACAAAAATATATAACAATACTAAATGTAGCAATAATGAGCTGAAACTCAAAAACTAAATAACGAAAAACACCAAAACTGAAAACAAACACGAAAAATTTAGACATTGTCATTCAGCCACCAATACCTGGATTGCGCCGTCTCAACTCGATCAGCTTCAACGAATCTAGCAAATGAGTATCTCCATTGAAATCGTTGGTCTCGTGAACTCAAATTCGGAGGATATTTTATCTTCTTATCGGTGGCCCGTCGATATATGTGATATATGACTGGGACGCCGTCAGAATCAAAAACATATCCATTCATGTCCAAATACACGAATGCTTCTGGAGGAATGAAGCCAGTAGCGAGGCAAGTCGCTATATACCCGTCTGTAGGGTGGAACGGCTGTGAAATCCAAGGGTTTTCACTCACAGTCACAGATCTTGCGATATGATTCCGAAGAAGCTTCAATATGAAGATATCGACTCTAGTCACTTCAGCAGTTTGATAAATTCTTCTATTCGATATATAATGTTTCCAATCCGTCTCAGGCTTTCTGTACAAACGAAGACATTTCCTTTCGAAAACTCTTAATTTTTCCATAGTACTAGCACTCTGGTTGTACCAAATCTGACATCCATAGGTCAAAACTGGTCTAACCAGTGTCTTGTAACAGATAATTTTGACCTTTTGATCAATGTATCTGGAATGAAAGAGCTTTCGAAGGGCCATGACTACTTTAAGTGCTTTACTGAGCATGATTTTCACATGTTCAGTATAGTACAGATACTGATCGAGATAAACACCGAGGTATCGAACACAGGATTTATGTGGAATTCGTTCTGAACTACCCTCGCCAGCCATGATGTGGAAATCTTTCCAATTACGTTTTAGGTCTTGACTGACCCCCTGCAGCGTTGTCCGAAACAAGATTGTTTCACACTTCTGCGCATTGATTTTCATTCGCCAATTGTCAGTGTACAGCTGTACATCATTGAACATTTTTTGGAGATTGCTCTGAACTATTGTAGCTTTTCGGTCTGCCGTGTAGATGATCAGATCATCAGCAAACGCTACCAATGATCGCGTTGGCGAGACGTTAAAATCAAAGCCGTTCAATAGCTTGCGAATAAAGATTGAGAAGAGCAGAGGCGCAGTAACTGTTCCCTGCTGTAGACCATTCAAGACCTTGAACTCGCGCATTGTTGTCAGATTTCCATCGGTTACAACAAACGATTTCCCGTATAACATATTGCACATCATGGCGACAAGGTGTCTGGGGAACTTGTCCTGAAGGAGTTTAAAAATAAGTCCATCTAACCATACCGTATCAAAGGCTTTCTCCATATCAATGAGACATGCTCCAACACATTGTCTATCATTTAGTTTCCAACAGATGTCTGAGGTTACTTTCGTTATTGCATGTGTGGTCGAATGCCTGGCACGAAAACCAAATTGGCAACTCGGCATCAACTCATATTCCTCAATGTGGGCGTTTAATGCTCTGTTGAGTATGACTTCAAACACCTTGCTGATGTTAGGCAGCAAGCTGATTGGGCGATAGCTTTTCGGGCATGAAGATTCTTTTCCTTTCTTCAAGATCGGAAATACCTTAGCCTTTTTCCACTCATTTGGGAAATATGAATTGCTCAACATGTTGTTGAACAATATGCAATAGTTCCTAATAGCAACCTCAGGCAAATGTCGGAGAACTACATTTGGAATACCATCATTACCACATGATTTCTTGTTGTTTATCTTGCAAAATATGAAACACAAGTCTTCATAGCTAACAAAATAATCAATAAAATTCAAGCTCGGTATGAGGTCAGATGTTAATGTTTCATTGAAATGAAGAATTGATTGGCCGTTCAGGCTTGATTTGAAGTCGGAAACTTTTGTTTCAACGACCTCTGAAAAAATTTCGTTCCCTCTCTCAGGGTTTGGTAGATGAACCAATTCAAAATGTGTTCCAATCAGGGCAAGTTTATCAACATGTTGTTGAACAATATGCAATAGTTCCTAATAGCAACCTCAGGCAAATGTCGGAGAACTACATTTGGAATACCATCATTACCACATGATTTCTTGTTGTTTATCTTGCGAAATATGAAACACAAGTCTTCATAGCTGACAAAATAATCAATAAAATTCAAGCTCGGTATGAGGTCAGATGTTAATGTTTCATTGAAATGAAGAATTGATTGGCCGTTCAGGCTTGATTTGAAGTCGGAAACTTTTGTTTCAACGACCTCTGAAAAAATTTCGTTCCCTCTCTCAGGGTTTGGTAGATGAACCAATTCAAAATGTGTTCCAATCAGGGCAAGTTTATCCAATCCTTCACAAATAATCCTGTTTCCATTTCTATCCGGAGTCGTACTATCAATTTCGATACCAGCCCTATCGAGAAGATTTATCTCATCACTAGTGACTTCAAGATTCGATACCTTCACTCGAGACTTCTTGCGGAGTATGCTATTCACTTTCGCGAACACGCCGTCTGGGTCCTGTGGGCTAATACCCCTCAATTTTTCCGCCCATTGATTGCTGACCTCACTCCTGAAGTATGACCGGATTAAGTTCCGGACATTCTTCAGATGTAATTTCAACAAAGACAACGAGGGATGGTTGTAGTCCAAAAATCGTCGATAAATATTGTTGACGCGTGTGAGAAGGAGGCTTTTCAATCTTTTCAACCTTGCGATGGTTGGTGTTTCATATCCTTCCATATTGTTTCGATGTTTAATCTTGGGAACTACTTTCTCAATCGTTTTCAACGTCAGCTTCTCTAACTTCGACAAATAGACATCTATTTCATCGTTAGTTAGATTTCTGTCATTAGGAACCATTGAGCAAGAGTTGCCGCCATCAGAAGGGGGACATTGCTTCTGGTACTCCCGATTAAACTTCTTTTGAAACTTTCCCCAGTCTGTTTTTTTGAAATTCAACCGATGATTTTCATGTTGAACTGGAACGAGGAAGAAATCATCCCTGTGATGATTGATTTCCATTACGATTGCGTTATGGTCGCTATCATAAGGAAGCACCTGCAGTTTCCGTTGAGGACTATTAAAGTTGAATTCGAGTCTTGCGTCAGCAATGCAAAGGTCCAAATATGAATTTGTCCTAGGGTATGTTGGGAACTCCGACCCATATAGATTGCACCTGTATTCAATTTGGTTCTCTGTTATCCACGATTTCAGGAATACACCTCTTGGATTATTGGTGGCGTTCAGCCATGATGTATGCTTGGCGTTCAGGTCACCAGCAAGAATATAATAGTTATGCAGCCTGTTCAATTCGAGTATTTCGAACAAGGAATTGAGTTCCTCCTTGAGCTTGAGAACAGTTCCACCAGTTGCATAGGCAGAGATAACGAAGAGGTTATCCCTACCTGGCAGTGAGATTTTGATAACGGACACTTCAAGAGATTCAAAGCTTTTGAATTCGACTTTTTCAATATTTTGGAAACAATAGGGTCTTCGTACCAATATCCCGGTGCCACCTCCCCCATCACCTATTACCCTATCGTTTCTTACGAATTCAAAATCCTTGAATGTCATGAAGTGCCATGAATTGAGGTGGGTTTCGGTTAGAAGCAGGATGTCAGGCTTTTGTCTGGCAATGAATTCAAGGAGATAATCACGCCGATGTAAAGTAACAATGGAATTGACGTGGATCGAGATGAGACGAATCCTATCCGTGGGAATGTGGCTGGATGACAACTTATTTTGAGGCATTTGAAAGTCCTAAACGCTGAAAAACAATGTTAATTTTCGAATCTTGTTTATCGATTCGCTCTGATAAGGAAATTAATTGTTGATAAATTTTGAGAAGCAGCTCATTATTGCCACTTACATTATTTACCCTATTTTCCGCATTTTCTGCTGGTCCTCTAGCGGCGAGTGCAAATGATACTCCGGGCTTGACGAAGTTCGGAGCTAAGACACTGCGGTGTATTTGTGTTTGTTTTGGGGCAGATTTCAATCTTGCATCCTGATATCGGGAGCATCCTCGATATGATGCCGGGTGACCAAAAACACCGCAGTTCACACAATATAACTTCTCTTTTGGCTCCGTCTGAGCCAATTTGCACTCACCGGGAGCATGCACGTCTTTGCATTTAACGCATCGGTAATGCATGGCGCAGTTGGCAGCCGAATGCCCAAATCGTTGGCAGCGATAGCACTGGTTGATTTCTCGTTTCTGGAGGCGTTCCCACCTCACCACTCGAAAATTTAAATACCTGATTTGCTGAAGAGCGCTTGGACTCCTCTTATTTGTTATTTGTACCAAATAAAGTAGTAAGTTTTTTTTTTTCTACCGTCGACCTTCTTGTCGCGAATGTTTTCACTGAGATAAACTCGATTTGTGGCGCCGTTTCCTTGAGAACCTGAAGAAGATGAAAAAAATTCATAGGGACATAAGTCGAGCGAACGCCCTGACCACGGAGATGCAAAATTGACCAATTTTGGCGTACCAACACAGATTACGGCGACGATAACAACAGCAACTGCAACTAGGAATGATGCTAAGATCAATACGACTTCAAGGAATAAATACACTCGTTCAACTCACCCATCAAACCCATTCGACACAAGTATCAAGTATGACAAACTTACGAATATAACCGCTTATGATAGAATATGCCACTAGTTTTTCGTTTTCGCTTAAAAATAAATCATCGATATTTAAATTATTAAATATTTATGAATGAGCTAGATGAAGGGAAATTTATATTTCAATTGCCCAATATCAAAACAGTCTGAGTGCCGCTGTTCGATTGCGCACAGCTAGAACAAAGCTCGTTTCCCCCGAAAAAAAACATAACGGGTTCCCGTCGGAGACAAATTGACGAAAGACCCGTGAACAATTGAATCTCCCTATATAGCGTAACGACCTTTGGTGGCGACGGAAGCAGAAGAACGAAGATTGGTTTGAGTTCAATGTGACAAAAAAGGCGGTATTAAAGTTGGCGGCGGCAAGCCAGTGTGTGGAATCAGAGCCACAAGAAGTTTTAAATCTATAGCTGGAAAACGTGGCAAAATCATCGGAGGAAGTGACGAAGAATCTTTGATTGACGGCAGAAATACTGGGGGCCCCCCTTCGTATGTGATTCATTAGTAAATAATTCAGTTTCAAGTATTGTTAAAGCAGAAATACATTTTCCTTTAAATTTAAGCGTGATTTTTGTAGTGAATTCGGTTAAGGTTTCAGATTTGTGCGAATTACATATTGATTTTCGGAAAAATTTTAGTTTTGGCTGGTGTTGTAAACTTGGCTCGTGGATAACACTGAGAAGTGCGCAATATCGTTTCCATGTGGTCGCCTACAAAATTTCGGGATGCCGCTACGTAATTTTTCCTGCCTCCCAGCTTAGTGGGAATTGCCTTCGAGGATAGGTTGTGTCGGTGGGATTCTTTTAGCGGTTGATTTCTGGTGCAGATTCAATTCGTGCATTAGAGATTTTCATTTTAGGTGCGGAGGTGAAATTTCTCCGATAAGCCATCCGCTCGCTTGGCGGTTCACATGAGGGTTTAGGGCTGATGCGAGTGGCGCCCACACCCGTCTCTAACGAGTAAAACCGGGGCCCGCAGAATCCTCAATCGGAGCTTGTTGCGAGCCACGGAGTTCACCGCAGTTGCAGACCTAATTAGGTTGTGGCAGAGAGATATTTATTCCGGGGTGGCATACTGAGGCCGGCTAGCGCTCAGTCGGGTCGCGGGTTTTCCGGAATCTCTCCGCCCGTGCTAGGCCATATACATAAGTCGCAGACACATTAGGAAGGAAAGGGATGGGAGGATCATTTGAGAAACGAATAAAACAGTTGTCTATCTGCTAGACATATTGGTTGAAAAAAGGAAATAGATAATGGTTTCAGATAAGCCGCAGGAGGGAACAGGTCTAAATTCTGTTTTCTCTTGTCTCCTCACTGCAGCACAGAAAAAAAGGTAAATATCAACAAAAGAAAACAAAAAAAAATCAATCAAAAACTCCCCCGTTGGTGTGAGGAAGAATCCTCCTGGCAGGATCGCGACTTAATCACAATCACTCTTCGTGATATACCTTTGGCGGTATCACAAAAACAAAAGAAAAACCCAAATGATCGGTTAAAATGCGATAAATCGATGTTTTGGAGAGATCCAACTCCAATTTCATGAATTTCAACGATGATTTCGGATCATTTTTGATCAATTCACGCACAATTTCGATGGAGTTTTCGGTGATCACTGATTTTGGGCGGCCCGCATGTTCATCGTCATTTATGTCCTCACGACTACCTCTGAAACGTGTAAACCACTCATGCACTTTGGCACACGATCGACAATCATTGCCATAATTTTTTTTCATCAATTCAAATGTTTCAGTAAACGTTTTACCGATTTTAAAACAAAATTTGATATTAGCTGTTTGTTCGAAACTCATTTTTGTACCGATGACACAAACATACTGACACTTTAGACGCAATAACTTCGCTTCAGCTCAACAAAATATCACCAAACTTTCACTGGAAGTCAAAGAGGGATGTAACTTTTCGACGCGCTATCTTGTTCACAGATGGCGCCACAAAAAAAAATTTAATTGGGAACGCCCCTTGTATTATTGTTTTAGGGGCCTGCTGTTGGATACAGGTCAGTATTAGTCCTTTGCGCCCTGCATGAAGTGTTAAATTTACAGTCTATCCGTTTACCCTACAGAAGCCAGGGAAACCCTTAGTTTCGTGCTTATCAGATACTCTCAACTCTGTTGCATGGGTTAGCCCCAAACATACCAACCAATTTGGGTCTAGAGCGGAACATAAAGAAGAAAGTGTTCTAAGTTTTTCTTTCAGCCATTTGAATGCCTCCTTGTTTGGCTTATCATGCAGTTATTTCTGCACATGTGTTTGCTTTTCACTTTTCTCGGTTTTTGGTTAAGCCGGTTTGGGCGCTCTTATTTGACTAGGTCACCAATTCAGCTAGAATTGTGATTAAATTAATGTTTAAAATATTCGGAATTGTTACATTATCCCGTTCTCTTCTTATTTTATGTCACTCCAATCTGCAGAATTTTAATAATAGATAAGAAAACTATCATCCCTTCTTAATGCTCACTTTCTTCACTTTTTATTTTCAGAAGCGCAACTTAAATGGCCATCACCACAGCAAGAAGCTCTTGATGAAGCCCACGATGCGGAAATTATAAAAGCTGTGCAGCAATCAATGATGGAGTGGTCCATAAAATCGCATAAGCACCAAAGGTAATCCCAATTGAGCTTTTTGCCAACCATCGGCATCTTCTCTTACCAAAACCAACACATTTTATTTATTCATGCTTCCAGGAAAAAACGTGCTGTGAAAAAAGTCTGTTACGACGAAGTTGGTTGCTTCGAAGACTCTGGCCCGTTCAGCTACTTGGAGATGCTACCATCGCCGCCTGAAGAGATTAACACAAAATTTTATTTCTATTCCACTAAAAACAGGTGGGCTCAAGTTATCTCAGATAATTTTATCGCAACGTTTATCTAAACTGTTCCCCATTGCAATTCCAGAAGTGACCGTCCACTACTTGAGCTTCCATTCATGAATATGTCCGATGCGTTTCGAAAGTCCACAAACGATTCAACGGGAAGTGGAAGCAGCGAAGAGGAAAGCACTTCTTCGTTCGCGAAATTAGCCTACACAATGGATGATATCAACGGCTTCGAAGAGGTTTCCACACGAGTGATTGTGCATGGGTTTGGATCAGCCTGCCCACATGTGTGGATCTACGAAATGAAGACCGCCTTAATGGCAGTGGTTAGTGATGGATACTGTTCGAGTAGCATGATAAACTTTTGACCAATTAATCGTTTGAATTTCAGGAAAACTGTATTGTTATTTGTGTTGATTGGGAAAATGGTGCAACACTTCCGAATTACGTGCGAGCAGCGGCAAACACGCGACTCGTTGGAAAGCAGTTGGCCATGCTTCTGCAGAAATTGACGGAGCACAAGGGTTTGAACCTGGAAAAGACGCATATCATTGGTTTCAGTTTGGGGGCGCATGCCGCAGGCTTTGCAGGCGCTGAACTGCCCGGGTTGAGTCGGATTACGGGGTTGGATCCTGCAGGGCCTCTGTTTGAAGCGCAGCATCCTAAAGTGAGACTTGATAATACCGATGCCAACTTTGTAGATGTGATACACTCCAATGGAGAGAATTTGATTTTGGGAGGTCTTGGATCGTGGCAGCCAATGGGTCACGTTGACTTCTACCCTAATGGCGGGCGAGTACAGACAGGATGTTCAAATTTATTTGTTGGCGCTATTACAGATTTTGTATGGTGTAAGTTAAGAAAAATATTTTTATAAGCAAGTCACTTAGGTAAGCTTCAAAAGTGCTTGGGTTGTTGACTTATTACTGTTCCCTCCTTGAATTCTTTTCAGTTAAAATATTATTTTTCTTGTAGCACAAGCAGCTGAAGTTGAAGGTCGATCTCTCTGTAACCATCGTCGTGCCTACAAATTTTTTATTGATTCAGTTGCACCTCGCTGCCAATTCCCAGCTTTTCCCTGTGAGTCATATGATGATTTCCTTAAAGGAAGATGCTTCCCCTGTCAGAAAGATGACAATGAAATAGAGCAATCAAGATGCGGCAATATGGGATACTACGCTGACCGATCTACTGGCCGTGGACAGTTGTACCTAGTAACAAGAGAGGACGAACCGTTCTGCGCTCACCAGTTCCTTATTGAAGTCTATAATTCCTTCAATGACTTGCCGTTGAGAACAATTGGAAAGCTAGAAGCAACTCTGGAAGGAGAAGGAGGATTGAACGAAACTTTCTTAATAACAGAGTAAGCTCACATGTTCCTTAACTGTCCGTTTAACAGATTCACGTGTCCTTTTTGCTTTTTTGTCAACAGAAAGGATGATGCGGAATTCTTCGCGGGAGATGTCGTATCGAAAATAATAGTGCCACATCCTGCTCTTGGGTTCCCAACGAGTGTAACACTGCAGTACAAATCATATAGCGGTTGGCTTACAAAAGGACTACCTCATTGGGATATTGATAAGATAGTATTAACTGATAGCTTTGGACGAACTCACTCTTTATGCAAACCGTCTCTAAAGCTTTCATCTGGGCAACCAGTGCACATGAGTCTTAAGCCAGGTATATGCGATTTACCAGACGAAATACTAACTGCACCACCAATAGAAACTGAGGACTCAACGCAACCAAATGACGACCGAATTGAAGGAGAAGACACTGTTGAAAGTGCGAAGAATCGAAAGGACATTTTAAATTTGGGTGCAAATTTCAAAATTGCTAACAACCGGACTTACACTTTAGAGACAAATGGAAAAAACTACGAAATCCTCCCATGGCAGCCGATTCTGGAGGGAAATGCTTTGGACAGAGACCAAATTGCAGAGTCAAGTAGAAGTCTAAGAAGTGATGATCGCGAAGTTTATGAACCAATACTGAAATCAGGCGAAAGTGATGAAATCGCATCGCAAAGTGTGGGTAGAGGCCGCAATCTAAATGTTTTCGATAAAAAAGAGATCGTTGAGCCAGTTCTGAGACCAACTACTCCAAAAGCGAGAAGAGTGAAGGAACTTTCTTACAATAACTCCGATGCAGCAAATATTGAGCTAAAGAACTTTGAGTCCAAAAATGTCTCTAAACAACAGAATAACACTCCAATTACAGTGCAACTATTTCCTTTCCGCCTAGGAGAGCTTCTAGAGCGTGCTGAACGGTATGCACGAGAAACTTTGTTACCTCTGATATCAGAGCAAGCCCCAAAATTTTTTGGTTTTGGCAGTGAAAAAGATCAATCAGATCGCAAGCCACGCTACATTCCTCGCTACGAGGAACTGGCATTTAAACGTTCTGAAAGGAGACATGACGTACGGGAAAAAGATCTTGTTTCAGCTGAATCGCAAGAACGCAAAAATATTTTAGATCTTTCTAGACCTCAACGAAACAAAGCATCTCAACGGCGATCGATGTCAACAGTATCCCATTATGTCAATAAAATTGGCAACACTTGGGATCTACGAACTGATGGGATAGAGATTGCCAGTGATTTGAGAGATCCTCATCAAATTCGCATAGATCTGCCAACATACCGACCGCCTACTAGAAAATCTCCAACAGGAATCGTTACCACCGAAAAAAATGTTTCTCAAAATGTGAAGGCTCCTTAGAATGGCTTACGAAGGCTTTTGAAGCAATCAAATTTTAAGAAATTGAGTATAAGCTACGTCTAGTCCAGCAGTATCTAATTTAAAGAGCATTCTCTTATACATACTGTTGCCTGCTATATTGTTTTACACATTTTTTACCTATTTCGAAGTATTTATATTTTTGTTGTAAATAGTTTTAAGTAGCATAATTTTCGCCTAATGTAAGATAAATTTTGAAGTATAAATAAATTAAATTTTGACAAAAGAAAAACTATAGTGAATAATATGATATTGTTGGGTTGTTAAAAGGTACTCTGCCTTTAGAAACTTTTAGCTGAAAAGAAACTGAAGGAAAAGAACTTCACTTTAATTCGACTATAAGTTTATTGGTTGCATATACAATTGTTTTGACCTCTTCTTGAGGACTTCTTCAGTACTACTAAATTTACCTTGCACAAGCCCTAGTACGGGTATTTAACCTAAAAGAATTTAATTGATCTCTTAAAACTAGCTTACTCCCTAATTACCTTGAAGACGCATTCCATCTTGAAACAATTAATGAAAGTATCTGTATGATTTTTATCAAGACCACATTTTTTTAATGTCTGGCTGGTCAACTGTCACTTGCTTACAGAAAACAAGGAAGAGACAATCCAGGGCAAATTTTGGAGTGCACTGTCGATGCATTGCCGTCAAATGACATCAATATTGTTCTGGGTGACTTCGATGCAAAATTGTCCCAAAATTGGAACATAGAGGACCAACTGGAGGACACAGCCTCCATGCAGAGACCAGAGAAAACGAATAGCGCGATCGACTTTTCTACTAGTAGAGGCTTCACAGTAAGTTCCGCACTCTTCCCAAATCGAGAAATCCATAAGAGAACGTGAGCATCCCCAGACAGACAAACATTCAATCAGATCGATCATGTTATCATACAAAAATGAGCTGCCATCAGCATTCTTGACACGCATTCGTTCCGCGGCACTGCCTGTGATTCAGACCACTACCTTATCAGGATCAAGTTCTAATGTCACATCTCTAAGAGCTGTAAACAAGGAGAATCAGTTACTCCAGGGTACCAGATACACAAGCTAAATGATAGCTCAGTAACGTCCACATACATGTCAGCGTAGGAACATCGCATCGACATATCCCCGCAGGAAGGAGAAATAATGATGGCATCAAAACTATGTAGAAGACAGTAAGAGATGTATTCACAGAAGCAGCGGAGGAGGTATGGGGGCACGAGCCAAAGAAAAATAGGAACGACTAGTACAATGAAAAATGCAAGGAAGTGATTAAAAAAGAATCAAAGAATACATCCAGTGACCAACTCGTGCCAAATAAGAACAATATAAAAGCCTTTAGCGTCAGGTTAAAAAAATGTGCCGAAGAAAGAAACGGCAGACCGTCAACACCCAGATCCAATAGATAAACGAAAACATGCTCCTATGTGAAGTCAGTCAGATTGGCGTATGCCTCTACTAAACAACTAAAAGACGGCTTCAATCCACCAACAAGTCTTTGCAAAAGTGTACAAGGAGCAATCATAGGCAAACCAGTCGAAATTAAAAACAGATGTCTGAAATATTTCTAGAAGCTATTTACAGCATCCCGAATAACGACTGAAGCTGTGGACATTCCAGAAGCAGGGCAAGATATTCCGGTCTCACCGCCAACTCAAGACAAAATGCAGGCAGCAGTACGGGACCTCAGAAAAAATTAGGCTCCTGGAATAGATGGACTCACTGCTCCAAAGTGGGGTTCCCATCTAAATAACCTTCTGCAACAGTTACCAGAGGACTGGCGGAAAAGTAAAATATGTCCTGTACACAAAAAGAGGAACATATTGAGGTGTGAAAATTATAGGGGCATTGTTCTACTGTGAAATGTTTATTTAAATCAATCGCATTTCGTTTTTGCATTTGCTAGTTATATTAAATGTAAATTTTCGATTGTAGCGAATATTTAAGTGAAAAAGAGAGATCAATCTGTGAAACAGTTTGAAATATCGATCGCGACATTCTATAATATGTACCTTTGGACATTTTTCTTTCTCCTTACTTGTAATAACCGAGGAGCTATGGCTCTAAAAGCCAGCGCTGCCACAGGCACACAGCACAAACTCAATTTAGCAATGAGTGGCCATTCGGTCGCCTTCCCCATCGCAACACTCGTTTTTTTCAAGTTTTCATTTTTCGTATTAATAATTTTGATGTCATGTGTTAATTCTTTACAGTGCAGAGTATAAATGCGAATTTCGAAATAAGAATTTAAAAGAAATAATAACTTTGACTTATAGAGCATTTTCAAATATAAATTCATTTTAAATCGTTTTTCTTGTCATTGTGCTCTACATAGTATTTCAATAGCGGTTTGTTTAAAAAAATCATTCTCTGCATTTTTCCCACTTAATTACGCCTAATCATCATAAACGAAAATTGCTTTCAATTGATAACTTAAGCGAATCTACAAAAGACGACGTAAATGTTTAAAAACAACCGAAACGAGTGTGCATTATCACCATCGCGGATCCACCATGGTACGCATCATCGATCGAAAATCGTCGAAGTGCATCGTCGAGGGGAGTCGAAAGTGCACCAGCAGAGAGGGCAGTACGAGACAGCCACTGCTTTTGTGCGTGGTGTCCACGAGATTTTAATTCTATTGTCGCGTTTTGTTTTTACTGCGGTTTAGAAGTCTTTCAGTTCTACATAGTTTGTTTCGAAAGTTTATTCACATTTATCATTAAAAGGCTTTCGCTAATAGTTTAATGAGTGTGTGCATTCTCAGTACACCAACGGGAGTGACGAAAGTTCTGCTGTCGGGAACTATCGACACACTCCGCGGAGTCCGAGTGAATAATATACTGTTTTTGCAATTTCGACACTTTCGCGTATGGATCAGAGTAGATTTGATTTCAAGCCGTGAAAATTAATGGAAGCGATTGACTCTTCCGTCGCGACTGAAGGGAAAAAAGATTGCATTGGGAGAAGTGAGTGTGCCGGGGCAATCAGACTTGCGTGGTGTGTGAAACACAAATGGACATTATTCAGTGAAGAAATGAAAATTGTCTCCGGGAATTAATTAGAAATCTGATTTCTAGCGCTGATAGCCGAGTTCAAAATATTTTTAAGTATCATAAGAATGTTGGCTAGTCCTAGAGAAGTGTGTGTGAACGAGAGAGAGAACGGTTTGCAAAGTGTGGTGGTTCGATGCGTGATGCGCATTGAATTCCCCGAGGGTAAATAGTGTAAGCGGGTTGAATAGTCATTGAAGTCACCGTTCAATAACGGGAATTCCTTTACTCCTATCGAGGAAAGTGATTTAAGTTCGGGTGAAAAGAATACAAGTGTTTATGTTGACATCGATGCTACTCAATGAAAAAAGCGCCAAAGAACTGCATACTGTCGCTGAGGAAAATTTCGAATCTGTTTACTTGTGAACGTGATTGAATTTTTTATGAGGGTGGCTTGCGAAATTTCGGCGGTTTAGGTGTATAGATAGAGAGATCGTGAAGAACCACGTGATAAATTGGCGAATTTTTGTTCGAAAAACCCTTTTAAATTTCGTGTGGAATTAACGCAGAACGAACGGAGGATTTACAATTAGCATATTCGCGTGCCAGTTCCATTACTCGAGAATGAACGGAGTAATTTGAAGGAACATGTTTGTGATATAGCGGAAGTGCCCGGACGGAGTTATAGAGGAGACACGATGCGTGGGTTTGAATTTTGCACCGCGGAGTACAGTGAAAAAGGGGGATTGTGTCTTTTTACGATTTGAGGACGTCCAAATCGTCTGGAATAATATCACCATTATTATCAGTGTTCAATACCACGAGTGAATTGTACAATATAACAGTTGTAACTTTATTAAGTGTCTAAATTCCACCGTGAAATATTCACCCGTAAATATGCCCAAGTCTGATGAGTCTTATGGGAGTACAAGTGCAAATTTAATTTCCCCATTCCATTGAAAATCTGAGTGTTACCTCATTCGCCTAAGTGCCTTACGTGATACAATACGTCCTGGCTACGAGTGAGTGTAAAGAAGATCGCCAGACGAGCGTGCAAAAAAAAAACGTGGGGGGGTTAATACTTTGGAGATACAATTGGGTATCAAAACCCCGAAATCGGTGTGAATATTGTGGGCGACGTTTTTTTACGTTGCTATATCCGAATGAAAAGGACAATATAATTCAGTGTATTTTATTGAAACAAATTTCAATTCATTATGAATAATGTTGACGTTATGTCCGCGCAACAACGTGACACATCAAAAGTTAAAAGTAATTCATACAGACTACAGGAAAAAGAAGGTCAAAGATTCAAGAAGGAAGTTGATACAACGTCTCGTTACGATGAATTTCTAATAGTATCTGCATCTTTATATTTGGCTGGAGACATCACAGATGATTCCCTTGAAAATTAGTGATGTTATTAATGTTGCACATAATACATTGAATCGTGGATCTAATCCTCTAGAATTAGGAGATGAATATAAATCCATTATTAATTTATACAAAAACAAAGAAAAATTTCCAGGACTTACTCACCCCACTTCGTCAACGAGCGCTCGTCGTCGGAAAGGCTGTGTAAGTACCTTTAAATGTCCTTATTAAATTTTTATATTTGTTATAATAAATAATTATAATTGGCATACTAACGAGTGATTGATATAGAACGACTGTTTAGAAAGAAAATTCATAGAAACTGATGCAATGATGCCGTTCTTATACATCAACTAGGAATTAGCATAATCGATGTTTTATAATCGTCTGCGCTGCTTCGAATCAATCAAAACAAATTGTATTTTAGATATTGTACATATAAATCATACGTTTATGAAACAATACGTCCTTATTGAAATTCTTGGAAATTAAAACGCAACCGATTATAACTGTCGACTAAGCTCATTTCTACGATCATCCTAATAAACTAGATAAATGAGGGCAATAAATTGTGTTTAATCAAAAAACTTATACATATTTCGGTTATCTAAAACTATCCTGAATACAAAGAAAATCAATTCTACATTTTATTTTTCACATGAACCGCTTAATCGTAATTGTCAATGTTTTTTTTTTGAATCCAATTGAACAATAATAAAATGATGAATTAAACATAAAATCGGTCTTTCCCTTCCGGTTTTTCTAATCGGGTATAGGACCCGGTACGGTGGCAGGCTTCCACCCCAAAATATGAGCCAGCCGCCGGGTAAAAACTAATTCCTTCTTTTGTTTCAGGTGACTTCATGGGTTGAGTGGCCCAAACAGAGTGCCTTTTTATGGCATAGAGTTATGCGATTCAATTGTATAACTCTATGACATAAATTGGTCACCGGGGTACTCCCCTTCTGATGGGAAAGTTCATATAATTCAAGTTGTATGAGTTTTCCCCTCAGAAGAGGAATACCTGGCCACTTCAACAAGCTTTCAATGGATTTATTCCGGTTGGGTGGGTATGAAGGGGCTCCACCACCACCCGGTTGCCCCTCTTTCATTTGTGGGCCATGAACTTCGTCGGGTAAAGACGAGGTTACCCCAAGTTCGCCCTTCTTCTCAGGTTTCACTTGTTCTAGTAACAAGTACGTCTCCTTCGGTGAGGTTATCTACAACTTTGCGACTTTGGTCGCCTTTTTTTTGACCTGAAAGCAATTCGTGAATGTGAAATGTTTTGTAGTGGGTCCTCGTGCCGGGGAAATGAACCCGCCCCACGACACCGCGATGCTAGCCTGCCAGCGCATTCACGCGTCTCCGGACGAGGGCATTCTCGGCAGAAGCCGACACCTTCTTCTGCCGGGGCAGCAGACCATCGCTGCAGTCCTTTACGGACTTTATTGAAAACTCATATTCACTACATACACGAGACTCTGATGTGTGAAGATGCAATTATTAAACGTCTCTGGATTTGTTGAATGGTTCCAGACAATATTTTTGGTTTTAGAATTGCCTAGTAGATCTGTAATGATTTAACAAATATCCGTGTAGCACACGAGTGACGATTGTCTGGCACAAGTGTCAGCGAGTTATAAAAAACACCGAACTCAGCTAACTAGCTTCGCTTAACGACCACGTACGTGTGCTTGACGAATAGCATTTTCGAGATCATATGAGGCGGGTTCTTTTCGAGCCACAAAACTACACTACAAAATATTTATCACGCATACTCTACTTTACAAGACGTAGCGATCAGTGATTATTATCTTTGGAAATATTCTATTATGTGTGAATTAAGCTACTCTGCAGTGATTCAACATTTTTTTGCCTCGTTGATGTTAGCGGACACGAAGGCTTGAGACAAACGCAAACATTACGCAAAAAGCAACCGTTATTCTCTCCAAAGAAGGTCGTTGCAAGAGGAATGTCAAACTTAAAGATATTAAAGAGGCTGAAGTGAACCACTCATCTCTGCCTAAAGGATGGAAGCTTGACGGATGTAGTTTACTTTACACAAGTAAAACAACAAACTAAGCAGTTTCGACGGGGTGACCACCTTATCTCTTTAGGAGCAGCCACTCCTGATAACCATGAGGCTGCTCAATTGCTGCTTATCGGTCAGCTGCTTTCGGTATAATCGATGGTAATCGTTTAAACTAAACGCAGCTCCTTCATAGTGGCTGGTGTTTTGTAGTTAAATGAAGCTTGTGGTGTTATTCCGAATCGATAAATATTGTAGCTCAGATATAACGCTTCGCTTATTTCAAAAATGCATTAAGCTACGTTGATCACCACACCGAATTTCCTGAGATGTTTGAATACCAATCGAAAATGCCGCAAGTAACATATCGTTCGGTATCCTCTGATGCCACTAATATATCATCAATGTAGCAAATGCAGAAATCCAATCCTTGAAGTATTCCATTCATGAATCTTTAAAAGAATTGAGCGGCATTCTTTAGCTCAAATGTCACCACGGTGAAATTGAATAGACTAAACAGCGTAATCACCGCGGTCTTCAGTAGATCATTTTCGGTTACTCTGATCTAGTAGCATGTTGTTAAGAGATCGGTCTTAGAAAAGATTTTTGCATCCAAACTGGTAGTGATATCCTGGATGTATGGGATCGGTTGACGGCCAGGTTTTGTGACTGCATTTAAACGCCTATAGTCCCCACATGGCCTCCATGAACCATTTTTCTTCAAAACAAGGTGTAAGAGACTTGTCCAAGGGCTTTTTGAAGAACAGAAACCACAAGTTGGCTATTACAAAACCGAGTTCAAACTCATAAGTTTGAACTCGGCTTTTGTAATAGCCAACTTGTGGGGCGTAAGACGTCAAAGATTTTTGAGTCATTTTGATCAAGCAGGCTACGTCATTTTTAATACCTGTTTGCTATGCCGGGTTAAGAATACATACATGGAAATTCTTCTAAAAGGGAATTTGTAACGCGATGTACTCCCAACCAGTGCAACTGGTAAGTAATTATTATCGCCTATAACACCTTTTGGTGTTCTTTTTTGTTGATTGGGGGGTCTCGTATGCACCTGTTTTTAATGCCTACTAGCAATGCGTTGTGCGTTGAAAAATCAGCACCGATGATCAAGCATGTGATATCAGCAACCCAGAACTGCCAGGTCAAAGCTCGTTGTAAATTTAAATTGAGCGTCAACTTTCTAAAGCTTATGTATTAATGGTCACGTCATTAGAGGCAGACAACTTAATGACGATGATCAGCATTTGCGCTAGTTGCCTTGACAAGGAACAACAAAAACCTACGTCCATGAGGAAATTTAAACTAGTAGCATTATCATTAACATGTGGCCGGCTTTAAATCGGCATCCACTGCCAATCGCCGTATTTGGCAGCAGCGAATTTAGTGATTTAATTGTCGATCTGCGCGACATGTACACGAATCGTAGCATTGTCGTGCTCTTTTACCGTAGGAATTTTCATAATAACACCACGACGAGTTCTCCATTTTCTGCAATGGGGTACACTTGCAAATGAAGAAAAGCTCTAAGTGGCTAATCCACGCCATTGAATCCTTTTGGATACCAGTTCTTTCTCGATGCCATTTTGCGTGGATAACAAAATGTGACTCGGATGTTTCATAGCTCATGCATCATTAAAATTTTATCCGCCATCTCCGAAAGTTTAGTTTATTTTACCGGTCAGCTCCTCCCTAAATCACAAATTTTGAATGACAAAACAGAGCTCACTTACGCATGAATACTATCTACAAGCGTTAATCTGTATTAATTAGTTTGCTGCTTATTTGTCCATTTAATGTTGGGGTCACCAATTATTGACACAAGTGATGACAGCCACCAACAGTTACTGGACAAACTTTTTTAGTTACTATAAACGCGATAAGTACAATAAACTCAAATGAATATATATCGCGGCCGCGATAGCTATTGACGGCAGACAACTTGTCGAGAAAAGAAGGAACAGTGACACATCATAAACATGTCTTTTAGACGACGGTAGTGCCAGTAGCATCGCGAGGGCAGGACTGTGCACATTGCTACAAAGAAAATAGATGATCCACTACACAAACCAATCACACACAATATGTAAAAACACATTCGGCAAACCAAAAAATAGATAAAGCGTAAATAGCTGAAACAATAATTCTGAGCCTAATGTAGCCCACTTTTATGACATTGGAAGCCGATACAAAATCCAAACCGGAAAATTCTCATATGTGGAAAATTTCAAATGAAAAATGGAATTTGCTTTTTAGAGCCGGCGCAAAAAATAATATATGTACCTGTATATAAAGGCCAGCAACAAAAATTCAAGTGACATCAAATCATCGCTCTTGGCTTTACCTAGGAATTTTTTTTAAAACGAGTTGGCCTAGCACCTGGTTTTGTTTGTTAAGTTCAAGTATATAGATACATTTTATTTAACCTTTCTGCTGGATGCCTTTGCCCAGCTGGAATGTCTGGAGAAAACTAGTTGGCCTTGTACTTGGTTTGGTCTGTTAGGCCTGAGTGCCTAGACCTATTTTTGCTGACTTCTTTCTGGTTGGCCATGTGCCTAAAGCGGCAAAAGTGCTTTATACAATGCATCGAACAATGCCGAAACCCAGCTTTGCTAAGGAAATAATGGCCAATCCACACCAGGCCCGCCAGTGGAGGTCACATAACGTGGTGCACGTTCAAATAAAGCCCTTGCATCACCAGTGAACATGGGAGTCGAAACGATTCGTGTAGGTGGCTGTTACCAAGGAGCAGGGCGGAAAATTCCTGTGCCAGATCAATTAACTGCGGTGGGAGTTCTAAGCCCACAGAATAAGCCAAGAGCCATCGTCAAACCCACAGCCGCATCAACCAGTAACTAGTGACTACCCGTCATAACCAACCAGGCCACAACAACGTCCCCTCTCAACCAGTGGCCCCCAAATCAAGCCAACGGCGAACAGCAGCAACACCAGTGGAGCACCCAGCCGCCAGAAACCCCAACCAGCAGTGTTCATCGTTCGGCCAACCACTTAATTCAAAAACAATATTTTTATTTGGATGACAAAGAAAACAACTGAATTAATACTATAAATAATGAAAAGTAAAACAACAACTCTTTTTATTCATTTATTACAGGGTCAAACAAGGCATCGTTAGAAAAAAATAAAGTATAAAAATTAAAAATACTATTTAAATTTCATTCTTAGCCTAAGTTTGAGAGATCGAGTTTGGAGGATAAGGTAAAGCTTTGAAAATGGATCTCGAAATGGCTGGAAAGTAAAGTGTGCTTAGTGAATTAAAAGTTTTGCGACATCTGATTACAGGCTCATTATCTACGTAAATTGTGTCGTGCCGGTTTTCAATTAGCAGACGAGAATGTCTAGCAAGCCGCGATATCTCATACATCTTAATTCTGTCAGCTAGGAATGGTATTATAAAGGGTTTTCCAATAAGAGGTATTATTTTAAATAGCCCACTATTTTGGAAGATGTCACTTTCGAAGCTGTCATCTTCTGGCATTTGACAAGCAAAAACTACGCCATTATCAAAATTGAAATGATACACGCTTTGACAGCGCATTGAAATTATTAAAGTTCACTATGAAAATGGTGAAAATTTGGCAGAGACGGTTCGTAAAACTAAAACATTTTTGGGTCGTCGTGAAGCACCTTATCGGACCGCAATACAGAAATTGGTGTAAAAATTCGAGCTGTTGGACAACTTAGTGGCATGAAGAATAGAACCCAAGCACGTCACTCAAGAACAGCCGAGAATATTGCTACTGTAGCCGAAAGTTTTGAAGAAAACTCAGTTTTGTCCATTCCTCGTCGTTCTTCGGAATAAGGCATTCCACAAACGTCATAACACAGTATTTTGCATAAAAAGTTGGGTCTTAAGGCTTATAAAGTTCAATTAATACAAGAATTTAAGCTGGCCGATCATCAACAACGTCGTGTCTTTGCTGATTGGGTCCTTGAAATGCATGAAAATGGTCTGGAATTCCATCGAAAAATCATCTTGAGTAATGCGGCCCATTTTCACCTCGGTGGCTTCGTCAACAAGCAAAATTGTCGCATCTGAGGCTCGGAAAACCCAAGAGTTATTGTTGACACCTCTCTATTCTTAACGTGTGACTGTTTGGTGCGGTTTATGGTCCGGCGGAGTCATTGGACCTTACTTTTTCGAAAATGAGGCTGAAGCAACAATTATGGTGAATGGATTGCGATATTGAGAGATGATTAATGATTTTTTATGGGTGGAATAGGATGGTATTGATCTGGACAACGTTTACTTTCAACAAGATGGCACTACATGCCACACAAGCAACGAAACCATTGATCTTTTATGGGAAAAGTTTCCGGACCGTGTTATCTCTCGAAGAGGTGATCACAATTGGCCACTGCCACTTTGCGATTTGGTTATGGAAAATTTCATGGAAAGGATATGGTTCTGTAAGGGTGTTCATGGTAGTCATTTGCCTGTTGTTATATTTTACCATTAACGGCATACATTTTTCTTTATAATGAAATAAACATTTGATCATTTATATTAAAAAATGGCATTTTGCTTTTAATATCCAAATAACACCTCTTATTGGAAAACCCTGTAATAGTACCTCTAAGGATATTAAGTGCCACGGAATAGGCAAGCACAGTTTTTTAAGAGGCCACCGTTGTTATATCTAGGATCCAAAGTTTATACTCATATGATGGTAAATCGAAAATATTCCTCAGATCATATAACGATCTTAATTTAAAAAGGACGGACTGTTTTTGGGCCGACTCAATCCTGTCAGCGTGAACATTGAAGCTGGAGTCCCAGATTAGACGAGCATATTCAAGGATAGGGCAAACAAAAGAAAGGCCTGATGTCTTAGAGACCCACACATTCTCGTATTTTTTAGATCAACGTTTGATGAAATCAAGGAGCTTATTGGTAGCGCAATTTTCGGTCCAAGGGAACACCAATACAATAGTATGATAGTAAAGATGAGAATCGTAGATTGAAATTAAGCATTTCCGTGAAATACTTATAGAAGTAGGTATCTTGACTTTTTTCAAAGTTCAAGGAGAGTCGGACCATTCCAACAGAGAGTTGGCTTTATTTATGAGGAATAATGTGTCTTTTTGGGACTTTATTACATGGCAAATCTGAAGATCATCAGCATAAAAAAGGTGAGGAATATCTGATAAGACCTCAAAAAGATTATAAATGAGGATATTAAAAATGAGAGGGCCCAGATGGCGCCCTCGTGATACGCCGGAGCAAACATTTATTTCTTTGGACTTAGAACCTTGAAATTCAACGTTTTGAGTCCGATTATGGTGATACGAGATAAGCCATTTCAGTAAATGACCACCAATATTAGGACTTTGGGGTTAACACGATCAAGCAATTTATTAAATCCGTGTAAATCGCGTCAATGTGGTGCCCCAATTCCATTTCACAGAGAATGCTCGCACCATCACGGCTAGAGTAGTTCTGGCGGGGCGATTGTTACGAAAACCATGCTGTTGGTCGATTAACTGTGGCTTAATAATGGCAGAAATTTTTAGGTCTTTGTAAAACAATTTTTTAATGTACTAGTTTCGCGACTAGTTTGTCCATTTGTCTGTCGATCTGACCTTCCGTCCGTACGTCACTGCGAGTTACCTCAGTAACTATAAATACTAGAAAGCTCAAACTTTGTAAAAAGGTCAAAAGTGGTGGTCTCTCAAAAGTTTATATTTTATCAAACATATCAAAATTTTTTAAGGGGGGTCCCTCTAATAACGGAGTGGCCCTTAATATTTTTTTTAATCAAAGATAGTCGAGTAGAATATCAAATGAAACGTCTTCATTAGAAGTTTCCTTCTTACTCAACTTGTTTCAAATAGTTTTGCTGTAGCTGATAAGAAAGCAATAACTTTGTAGTTTTCAACCGGCCCCTTGTGGTTTTTGTAAAATAATTTTTCAAACCCTAATAAAATCACAACTTGCGTGTCCGTCCAGCTGTCCGTGTGTCACAGCAGTTTTTCTCGCAAGTGATACAAGTTAAAAACATCAAATTTTGTACGTAGGTTTAAAGTGGTGCCCTCTTCATAGTTCAACACACAAAAAACATCAAGGGGAGACTCCCCATATAGGAGAGTGGCCCCCGAAAAAAACGTTTCATCAAAGATGGCCAATACAGGTGTCAAATGAAAGAATTTTCAAAACAGGTCTTAAACTGGCATTTCTTGCTTTTAGGGGCGCACAGGTAGGAGGAATACACAAAAAATTTGTATCCCCCCCACGATTGGGCACCTGCGATCTGAAAAATCTGCAAAAATTATGGTGGTAGGTGTTTATGAGTACAACAACAACAAATGCCTTAGAAGTCAAAACCGCTCAGCTATGTTAATGATAGTATGATCATCGTTTTTCTCATTTTCCCCAATAGAAGCCCATGTATTCATTTAAACTCAATGAACCTCGATATTAAAGTAGTCTTGCAAAAGTCCCAACACTCTGCAAATTTGATGAAAATCGAACCGTATGTACGGAAATTCTAGTCATTTGATTTGTCTCCAATTACAACAACAATAACACACGATTTTGGTATTTCATACAATTTCCATCGTTTTGGATATTGCAGTTTTGATTTGATCTTCTTGAAATTTTCAAATAAGATCAATTACATGCATATTTTTCGGAATACATTATTTTAGTGATTTTTGTTAGCTTGCAACAAAATGGCGACCACTGAAAATAGGGAAACAGTGAATTATCTTTTAAGGTGCACATCTCTTTGACATATTTCTAGACTTTATTCGTTGCTGGTGACTGCATTTTGCAAGTTGGCTGCAAGCCCTTCTGATATGAGCATACGTCTGTCTACCCAACTTGTGTTTATTTATATAAAGGGTGGTCCAACCATAATGCACGATGTTAATTGTGAGTCACACCTTAACGTCAAGTTTTTTGCTCAACTTATTTTGACATTTTTTTGTTTCAGTGTTTCAATTCAATCATGGAGAGGTACACAATTGAGCAGCGCGTTAAGGCTATTGAAGCCTTTGCACATAAAACAATGCATGGAAAAAACCACATGTTCTGTGAAAAACCAAATTAACAGGGACGCATACATGTTTCAACAACTACAGTATCTGAATAAAATTAACTATAATATCGAAATTTTACACAATCTTATAACTAACATCGCGGAATCAATAATTCTAGCAAAACTAAATGTCATACCAAAACAGATACTAAACGGTAACGAACTAAACGAAGTTCGCAAAATATTAGCAAACAAGAATTCCAAACTTATAATCAGGAAACAATTTATGGACTTTTAAAGATGCAAGCACATTACAATAATTCAAATATTATTTTCAACATAAAAATCCCCGTATTATTTAGCGAAGAATACTCCCTATTTCATATTATACCACTCCCAACTGAAAAACCAAAAATAATACCTGCAAAATCATATCTGATCCTTAACCCAAATGATATGCAACAATTCGACAAGATATGCCAACAACCCAAAAATACATTTTTATGCATTAAACGCATCGGCAGGATAAAAATGCTGAATTTATTCGTAATATTATTAACAATAATCCATCGAATTACGAATTAAGCCTGAGAAACAAATATTCGGATGTACTACTGTGACCATAAAATAAGGCGACATTTGAATTTAAACTGCGTGCGCCGAAGGATTTGGAGAATCATTTTTTTTTAGGTTGGTAGTACTGTCAGTGACATCTATGTCAAATTTACATGTCGAAATATTCATTAGTGTTAGAGATACGCGTCGTTTCCGCGACGGCCTTCAGTTCCGTCTTCGCTGCGACTTGAATCTCTTCTATCGTATCAAAATTGTGTACCTTGAGCGGTTTTTTGAGCTTGCTGGACAGCCAGAAGTCACACGGCACTAGATCAGGTGTATACGATGGTTCCGGAACAATATGGGTTGAGTTTTTGGCGAAATGATCATGAATTACGAGTGCAGTATGGGATGGTGCATTATCGTGGTGTAAAAACCAAAAATTGTCTTTTCACAATTGCGGCCTTTTTAGGCAGATAACGTTACGCAAACGGCGCATAACGTTCAAATAATATTTTTTGTTGACTGTTTGGCCCAACGGAAGGAGTTCATAATGCACAACACCACGATAATCAAAGAAGAGAAGAGGTTGATGGTCGCCCAGGACGCTCTTCATCTTCGACACTTTCACGCCCGGCTTGAAACTCACTATACCACCTGTAAACATTTTTTTTAGACAAAGCTAATCACCAAACCCTTTCTGCACCATCCTCAACGTATCCACAGCAGAAAATTGATCCCGCAAACAAAATCTAATGTAAATTCAACAAATTTCGACATCGCAAAAAACGAAAAACTCACTTTTACCAGCTCACAAAACGACGCGTATCTCAAACACTAATGAATATTTTGACATGTAAATTTGACGTAGATGCCACTGACAGTACTACCAACCTAAAATAAAAGATTCTCCTAATCCTTCGACGCGCGCAGTTTAAATTCAAATGTCACTTAATTTTTTGGACACGGTAGTATTTCAAACAAATAAAGACGTCAAACTTCTTTGGTCAAGCCTAGAAATAAGGACGGAATCAACAAGAGTTATACTCACCATCCTTGCGATCATCGTCGCATTCTCATCCTACGATCCGGAGAAAGCTGCGAATAAATCAGGAAGTTACAAGAATAGGATCCTCAGCCGCTCCCACACCAGGACCCTCAGTCGCTCCTACATCTGGACCTGCAAAATTTCCATTCCTGGTTACGTCACTTCTTTCTAAGGGGGAGGAGCTACGAGCCCCGTTCCATGTGTCGCCTACTAATAATACAACTTCCGTTCCACGTGCCGCCTACCTTAATGGATTCCGTGATGGTTATTGGACTCCCAAATGTACATTTGATCCGCAGACAGACATTGGACCTGCAGACATTTCGAAATGCCATTCCCACGGAAATTATGTTGCATCAACATAATTGCAACCCAAGGTTTTTCCATAAATTCAAAAACCAGTTCAGTTGTATTTTACTCAAGTTGTAATAAAGACGTTATAAGCGGAACTTGCCTCTTTCCATTCATTTGATCTTAATTATTGGTCTTTATTTTTTGGATAATTTTGGATTCAGAAACGTAACTCAAGCAATTAGCTGATCCTTTTCATTGATGAGGACATCAATGCGATAATTTAATCGATTATATAGGACTTTTGATTTGTGTTCAAGGTGTTGGCAGTTTGAAGAAATAAAATAAGACTCCAAGAAATGATGAAACCAATCTCTTGGAGGATCCTTGCGTGAACCTTGCAGTTTGTGGGAACAAAATCTCTTGCATATGGCAAACTTAATATTATAGTCGAAGGCCACGCAATTGGGGAGATTGCACTTTCTGCTCATGGTTCAAGATAACCGATAATTTATTTATTTATTTGCTAGTGTTAAAGCTGATATACAGATTAGTAAGAATTACAGTCAAGTTCATTAATAAGTAACCAAAAAAAAAAAAATCACGCATTATGCAGAGTGAACAATAATAACGAATCAATACAAATGCCACCAGATACCAAAATTCAAGCAACGATTTGTACGCTTTGCGCATTCAAGAAAAATATTACAATGCCCTTGCAGTTACAGACTGCACGATAAAGAATTAATGAGTATTTAACTAACAAAATTAACACGAGCGAAATGAACTACATTTGAGCACTATGAACGTCTGAAATGCAGTAGCTAGACCGGAGCTGAGGAGGTGTGCGATAAAAGCCACTGTAAGATGAAACAAAATATAATACAGGCTCTCTTTTGCTTCAGTTGTGTCATTTAGCATGGATGATTTTTACTCGAAGATTAAGTTCAGTTATTTTTGGCTAAAAAGTCTTAAGACACGACAAAGAGAATTTAGTAAGTATGAAGATGTATACAGTATAACCCGGAAATAATTCGCGTGAAATGTTGTTTTCTGGCGATTCGTTGAAATTCTTGCCCGACGCGATTTAACCAAAAGGAAAGAAGTTACGCGTATGGGACGCTGCATGCTTGCATGAATTAACTAGTATTCACAGTGAAAGAGTGATAGCCCCAAAAGTGAAAACGTGTTTGAAATTTGAAAGAAAGTGGCTCGCAAAAACGGTCGCCATGTGCAATTGAATCAGATGTGCCCCACTCCACCGCATACAAATGTGATTTCTCCCTTACCGAGACCTTGTTTTTACCTTTGTTTGTGTGACATTTCATCAAAGCAACTGAGCCAGTTGGCGTCAAACCGTCCCCAATGCTGTTAGAGCTTTTTTGGAACGAAAGAATTTCCTTAGTTGCCGCTAGCGTGATTCGCTGAATGGTCCTAGAGATAAAGATACGCTCGCCCGCCACCAACATGTTGTTATATGCTCTGATATAGTTGCAATAGCAGCGGCACATTAGCGCGCTGAGAACTCGCTAAGGCAAAAACATCTGAGCGACCAGGTCTGTGAAGAATAGAATCGATAAGCTCATCAACTTGAGAAGAAAAATATGAATAGCAAATTGTTATGATTGTATGAGCTGAAGTCACACGAGTTATGATTTGTTGAGCTTAAAGTGGCGAACGGTCAATGATGAAATTATTTATCGTGATAATAATTAGTAATTATTATTTTGACTAGAGAGTGAATCAAATACAAGTGCTCTTCATAGCGGTGATAAGAAAGGAAGAAGATTGTTTGCGATTGTTTCCTATTTTCATGTGTCTGGGACGTGTTATTTGTGGTATCTTTCCGATTTACCGTTACTTTGGTTGCTGCAATTAAGACAGGAATACTGAAATTGAAGTGTCCGAGTGTATAGCATTGCGGGGCAAATTCATTAGAAACTATTGACGGAACAATATAAAGTTTCTTTGCAAACAGCTCTTCAAATGCGGATATCATTGGGAGAAATCGTCAATTCGGAAGGTGAACTGCACTTTATTGATGTCAGCATGATTGGATTGGTGCGCTAGACTAAGGAGATTAATCGATGTCAACGTCCCGTGGATTTTTCACGTTCGGAAAATGAAATTCGCCATAAGGAAATTCTCTGTGATCATCGCAATTTTTGAGTGTAGAAGTAGTGTTTGGATGTCCACTTGCCCGAGTGATGTGCCTCATGGTCGAAGAAGACGTGGTGATAACGGTCTGGTTACTTGCCGGGAAAAATTTATAACTACAAGTAGATTACTAGAAAGTAGAGTATTAACCTCGAGAACTTTACAAATTTCGTTCACACAAAAGTCATTTTAGCTTAATTAGCGGGAACAAGAAGAAATTAACGTATCAAGTAATTGACTAAAATATTTTAAAGAAAGGCTGCTTAACCATTTCACTTCCAAAGATTCCATGCATTAGAAAAATAAAACAAGGAAAAACAGGATATACGTTTGCTTACGTCCAGAGGCTTACGTAAATTAACGTTCCTTGTTTTTTTTGTACAGGTTATAAAATATTTTGGCTGTCCCTTACCGATTGAACTTATAGTATTCTTAATAAAATATTTTGAGGGAGTTTACTTTACTAGCTATTGAAAAATTAACGAGAATAAATTTACGAACGTTTTTCTTTTTGGCCAAAAAGCAAACGTATCATTTTCTGAGTTACAAAGTTTGCATTTTTTCCAGCTTCAATTAGATTTTTCTGAGTAAAGTGAATATAGTCAGTGATAGCAGTTGAATTTAACATTGCAAGTCCTCTTTTGTGAATATTAGTTGAAATTGACAAAATTAATAAAATGAATCATTAAACTTTAAAATCTTGATCTTTCCATTTTATTCAACCTGACCGGGTATAGGACCTGCATCTATGGCAGACTTGTAGTAATCGAGGAGTAGGGCGCTAAAAGCCAGCGCTACCACAAGCACACAGCACAAACTCAATTTAACAAGGAGGAACGATTGAGTCACCTTCCCCATCGCAACCCTCACTCTTTTTCTTCTCGCGTGAAAAATAAATTAAGGAAATTTCTTTTGTACTGGACCCCCGGGAAACAAAATTCTAAAACTGTTTAAAATTCTAATGTGTAGTGATTTTATTACAATATCTTTTGAATATAATTTAACGAATTGCGGTGTGACGCGGTATACAAATGTTTAGAACGAAACGGTTAACCCCTTTAATTATAGGAACGGTAAAATCATTGTATCATTTAAACCCCTCAAAAATTGTCAAATTTCACCCATTCCAACGATAATCTTAATTAAAAATTGTTTTGTTTGTCGGTAATTCAAGTGTCCCTGTCTAATTCTTCCGATTTTCCTTTTTCCCTAAATTACGCCTAATCATTATAAACGAAAATTGCATTCATTTGATAACTTAAGCGAATCTACAAAAGACGACGTAAATTTAAAAAAAACAACCGAAACGAGTGTGCATTATCACCATCGCGGATCCACACATAGATGTCACTATTGAACGAAACTTTTCGCCGATTTTCCACTACTGTTTCGTTGCTTGATGGTTCGTCTCCGCCATTTGCGACATATCAGGAAACCGCATGGCAATCGCGCAGTTCAAGTGGCTAAAATTTAGTAAAATTTCACGATTTCCACGGTTTAATTTTACGACGGCAAACTACTGAGTTGTGTGGCGGCGATTTTGCCGCCATTAGTGCCCACCACACCGCTTAATTACTTCGTTCTGTGCGTGAAGTTTCCTGTCATTGAGCGGCTCGACCGCAGTTTTTCTCGCCGTGTTTGCGATGTTGTGGCAATCGACGACTTAACACAATTTTCATGGGCGGCCTCCGACACTTCGGGTGCCACATCTGGATTTCTGTATCCACCCGATTTTATAGCAACGTCGAAGCAGTTCAAACCGCCCAAAAACACAACATTGCCGAACTAGAAAGTGCTAGTCGGTGACAGATTTATATTTCCGTAAACGGCGGCCATTCCGGCAATAAATTTCAACGCTGGCAGTGACACAGGGAAATTCAAAATGACGAATTCAGTGCGGAGTTGTATGGAGGTAAGTTCTCAAGTAATCCTAGTGTAGTCGCAAAGGACTTTACGTGAATTAAGCTGCAGCTTCTAGACACTCATCGTCGGTATTTTTGATAGCTAAAAAGTCAACTCGCGACGGTCGTAAGCAGGATATCCTGATACTGTGGACGAGAGATCATCTGGCTCTAGTCTAGCTGGTCTTCAATGGTATCTGGCAATACAGCAGGAGGATACCGGGATAAGTATATCGCAGATCAACAAATTAATCACTTTATTTTTGTTAACACATTAAGAGCCCTATGCACAGTGTTTGTGTATTCGGTTATCTACGTGAGTGACATGAAACACACGTTTGGCTGAATCGAATGCAACCAAAATATTTGAAACAAAAGAAAATGATTTCACATCTACAAAAAAATTTCTTCATAATTTATTGATCTTATTATCTAAACGTCAACTTGAACAGGCATCAACCAGCAAACAGAACAAATATGCAAATATCATCATCGAAAAAGAATATAAAATATTTTTATTTGTTTGGGAAAAATTATAATGCTTCCTTAAGGAAAAAGTTAACTTGCGCAGTCGTGTGTGATAAAACGTTAATTTTAAAAAAAAAAAATTCTGTTTAATCAAGAAATGCGAAAATATCAACACTATCAATTCAGAAAAATTTGATAAGGATGAGATTCTTATAAATCTATGTTCATATCTTTATTTTCATTTCCTTAATTTCATTTTCCCGTTAACAAACGGATTTTTCCTACATTCGACTCAAATCAATTTTAATATTTTAAAAGTTTAATACAGAAATATCACAGTTTATCGAAAAGTTTTCGCTTCCGATGGAAAATTTGATAATTTTATATAATGAAGTACGTAGAAATCTGTTTGTTAGTTTTAAATTATTTCCTCTACTTTTTCTGTTTGAAAAGAGAGTGGGAGTGCGTGGATTGTATGTCTCACAGATATGATGAACGTAAATTGCCTGACAACCACGTTAAGCGTAATGATGATAGTGCCATTGGGTAACTTTTCAATGCCTACATTTGTTGTAAAAATATTTTCTTCATTATTGTATGAATCGATAATAATTTAGAATATACTTATTATATAATATGTTCACAACTTCTTTCCTTCAGCTATCATTGATTTATAAATTGCTAACCAACTAGAGAAATAACTTCAAGTTTATATGTAAGTTGATTGCAGTTGTTTTGAAACAAATCTTTATTGCCAAAAATGTTTTCCAATGACACTACGGAATTGTGTGTGCTGGGAGTAAATTGTATTTACTGAGTGCGTGTCAGTCCGCTTTAGAACACACACACCATTTCATCTTTTCACTGAGATACTAACGATATAATAGTGCTAATGTATGAGCGCGAAGAATGGTTTGTTTAGTTGCAAAGTTTTTGAAGTTGTTTGAATGGGTGCGAGTGTCTGCTGCAGTATTTTAATTTTTTTTTCGCTAAAAAAAGATTTGAAACGTGAACAAACTTCGTAAAACGATAATTTGGGACAAGGGTGCGTAGTGTAGATATTCTCCTATTTTGTGCCGTCGATCAGGGTAAAGAGAATCGATCCTTAAAATTAATAATTGCCTTTTTATTTTATGTTAAATTTCTGAAGAAGGAACCTTCATTGCTTTTCCTTTAACTTCGTTTTGGTTAAATTTTATTGCTTTATAATTGAACGCTATGAGAAATACATTCCAATTTCGATAGTGCTCTCTATGTAACGGAAATTCCATGATTAAATACGAGTGTTTATGGTAGGAGCAGCCTCCACTTCGTATCCCTGAAAGATTTGACATCAATAATTTCATAAAGAACAATAAACCGCCGTTTCAGGTCTTTTCCTTTACTCTCATTATTTAAAAATTCAAGCATCATCGTGGAAGTATTCAAATGGAAGAAAGCGTGTTTGCAGGTGATAATTTGAGAGATCTGATTTTTGGTTGAATTAAAAAACAAAAAAAAAAAAACTAGCTTTTACAATAAATAACAATCAAAATAAGAGAAAACATCGTTTTATAATTAAAATAAATTTACGCTTATTCATAAACGTGCCTGAAGTTGTAGATGTTTAAACAGTTATATATTTTTTTTCTACATTATGATATTTGTATATTATGGGCTTTAATTTGTGTATTATTTAGAACGATAATTGATTTAAAAATATTCTTTTCATTTGTACGTCTCAGTATGATAAGCTTTACATCATCAATTCTTTATTCCTCTTACTTTTATTTTTTTCTATAAATCCTACAATGAATTACAAATAACACAAATCTTTGTATCGATTTGAGGAGCAAGTGTCAGACTCGATACTAAAATTTCATACTCACATTCTTAGAACGCGACATTTAAAGAATCTTCTTATGCCAATAAAACGAAGCTAATGGTTTCTCAATATCATGAAAATATCAGGCATAGATGTATAACTAACTAGCAAAGCAGATTTTTTTGATTGTTATCAAGAATTTTCAATTTTCTATAGAACTAAAACAAAACACTGAAATTCAATTACTGAAATTTTGAATATAAGATATAAGAAAAATCTTCATACCACTGTTAACGAAGATCGAAATTCATCAATAATTTCTTTATTAATAATTTTTGTTTTTGTAAATGAAATAATAATAAAAATGATGAAGTAAATGAACCACGGGTCTTTCCCTTCCGATTTCTCTAACCGAGTATAGGACCCGGTACGGTGGCAGGCTTCAACCCCAAAACATGAGCCAGCCACCGGGTAATTATTAATCCTTTCTGTTTCAGGTGACGTCATGGGTTGAGTGGCCCAAACAGAGTGCCTTTTTATGGCATAGATTTATGCAATTCAATTGTATAATTCTATGAAATAAATTGGTCACCGGGGTACTCCCCTTCTGATGGGAAGGTTCATACAATTCAAGTTGTATGAGTTTTCTACTCAGAAGAGGAATACCTGGCCACTTCAACAAGCTATCTATGGATTTATTCCGGTTGGGTGGGTATGAAGGGGCTCCACCACCACCCGGTTGCCCCTCTTTCATTTGTGGGCCATGAACTTCGTTGGGTAATGACGAGGTCAACCTCAAGTTCGCCTTTCTTCTCAGGTTTCACTTGTTCTAGTAACAAGTACGTCTCCTTCGGTGGGGTTATCTACAACTTTGCGACTTTGGTCGCCTTTTTTTTTACCTGAAAGCAATTCGTGAATGCGAAATTTTTTGTAGTGGGTCCTCGTGCCGGGGAAATGAACCCGCCCCACGACACCGCATTGCTAGCCTGCCAGCGCATTCACGCGTCTCCGGACGAGGGCATTCTCGTCAGAAACCGACACCTTCCTCTGCCGAGGCAGCAGAACATCGCTGCAGTCCTTCACGGACTTTATTGAAAACTAATATTCACTGCAGACTCTTCCGCTAATATGGGCTAGCCATCGGGCGCGCTCCTCCGTTTCTGTTGTTAGCAGGTGCTCTTACCAGGTAGAGTGGCCTTTCGCTCGCGGTTTTGCTTCTCATTTAAGGGAAAGAGTCATACAAAGTGCTATTGAATGAGTTTTTCACTCAAATGGGAAAGATGTGGTCACGTCTACATTTGGGTCTTGAAACGGTTGGGAAGGTGCGAGGGGACACCATCTCTCTCCCCAGACAAGGCCAATCTCGGCGGATACTATCATCTCTCCTGCCGAGGCAGCAGATCATTGCAGCAGTCCTTCACGGACGTTTTCATACCTACAATCACTCCATCGTAGTCTCGATCGACGGGTCATGAAGCTTCATAGGGAGCGGGTAGCCCCTCATACTGATTTTCGGCGAATATACTGACATGGGGTAGCCTTGCTAGAACTCAATGTAAGAAACTAATTTGCATCTTGCCATAATACTATTTCCAAATGATTTTTCAACATTTAATCATAATGAAAAAACTTAGATTTTAGTAAACATAGTTTGTTACCTGAAATTTTGAATGTCCTTCAAGTTTAAACCAAGAGAAACGTTTTGAGTTATGTCTTGTAATGAAATGACACGCAATCGTTGTTATTGTACTTTTGTATATATATTTATTTATTAATTCAATAATTACACTATTTACTACAAGTAATTTTCATTATTTTCAATACAATTTTTCATTATTTTCGTTTTTCATTTATATTATTATTTGTTAATCATCTTATTAGCATATTATATATAATAATAACACATCATATCAGTATATTGTTTTTTCTTATCTTCTGTCAACGTTGTTTTATCAGTTTAATAATTTATTCGTCTAATTTCAACTTATTGTACGAATTGAGAAATTTTTATTTATGTGTATAGTGTTCTCAAATAATTTTCAATATTTTTATTCGTATCAAATGGAACATAAATTTTTAAATATTTTATTTGTTTTTAATCCAATGGAAAAAATCATGACATTGTTAATTTTGAAAATTCAATGAAAAGTTTTAAGTTTTATTTTTAATTTGTCCAATAATTATTTTTAAATTTTTTCAATGCATATATGATGAATGATTATATTTTATGTAAATGGATCAAATATCCTTTCAATTTAAATTAACTGATTGAATCTATGCTGCTTTACTTTAAGCTAAATCAATAATGAAATCAATTTTATTATTTAATTTCAAGCAACTATTCTCTATTCTAATTTTACATTCTAATATTTACTTTAGGTGTTATACTGTTTTTTCTTCAAAATCATTTTTTTATGTTTTTGTTTTTCATTTATTTCTATGGTACTTTCTTTGTTTTATCATCAGCATTTCTACACAATAACATTTTCAAATGACTCTCGTTAGTATTTACTTAGTTTCGTAGTTTTTGCCAAAAATTAACTTTTTGTATTCAATGTTAATATTAGATGAAAGTCGAATTTTTATTAGGTTTAATAAAACTGTAAAAGGATCAGGGACTTAAATTATATGCCCGTTATGGCGAAACATTAATGAAACTTGGGAGGTAATTAAAGAATAGTATAAAATTTAAATATTCTTATTTATGGTTTTGTTCAATGAAGTAAAATAAAGTTTTTCGTTTATCTTTCATGATTTATTGTGGTAAATTAATTATATACACCTAATATATGACAATTAACATTAATTTTATTATTTAACTACGATTTTTTTTGTATTCGACGGCCGATTTCAACATTTTAGTTAAGAAATCCTTTGTGGCTTTGGTGAGTTTTGAAAAATTCTAGTAAAACCAACAGAAACACCTTTTTCTGGCAAAAATTAAAGAAATTTATTTATGATTATTTTTTGGCAAGTGAGCGTCAAGCAAATATTTACAATTTCTATGTTTTCAAATATACTATTGTTATGTTAGTTTTCTTTAACTGCTTTGGGTAGCGTATGATGCATGCAAATTACAATGAATTGAAATTTGCTATGGATTCTTTTTTCAAATAAATTATTGAAATAAATTAATTATTGCTAGATTGGAAAACATTTAAAATGTATTGAAAATGATTTTGTCTATATTGTTACCAAAAATATTTATTTTTATTTGATTTGTTTTCAGTAGAAATTGATTTTAAAGTTATTATTTAATGTTGAATTCATTGGAATAATATTTATTTTAGTTTTTGTTAAAATTTCGATGAAATAATTTTTTATAAAAGTTAACTATAAATGAAAATAATAATTAATTTTTGTATTAGTTTTATTGACGGTGGTTTATTTGATTTGTTCTAGTTGTTGTTAATTTGTGTTTTCGATTTCCATTTAATCCTTACGAAGAATTGTAAGTATTTAATACATACTAAACAATTGTAAAGCATCGAAAGAATAAAGACAATGCTATTATCTGTTTGCATTTTCGTCGGTAGTTTTTAATTTATTTTGCAATTTGCACGTTTTTGTGTTGTTTTTTTTTCATTTAATTCTGTCGAGTTTAGTTTTAAGTGAGTATTGCATGTTTTAGCGTTTAGCAGATGGAATTGTATTCAATTGCTTGAACTCAGTTCTCTGAAATCCATTTTTAAATAATTTTCTAAGAATTGGATTGCATCATCAAATTTAGTTTTGAGGATATTGAAAAAATAATTTATTTAATTTCCTTTAATATGATGAATGCAATTTAAAAATGCATAACCTAAAAAGAGTCTTTTTACTGAGTATGGAAGGTAAATATTAAAAATGGCTTTGGCAAACATGCAAAACTTTTCCTCATTCAAAGAGTCAAATATTGTGGTCAATTATATTGTTTATTTGATATCCGCAGGCCAATTCTGCTTTCTCTTAAAAAGCCGTCGGGCTTTGCTTCTTTGAGTAAGCAGGCGCATTTTGACTCCAACAAAGCAAGGTTTGGCGGGTTTTTAAGAAAAAAAAAAGTCAAATATTGTTCATTCGACCATTTGGCCTTTGAATATTTGGTAAACCTGAATGAGTTGGTAAATGGTATTTATGTTTTGGCAAGGTGAACCTAGTTTATTTACTTCTGTTATTCCAGTAATTGAGGCTACCTAAGCAAAAATTCAAATTATCTGGTTGGATAGCCACCATACTCATCTACTTCAGCACTGAGTGTCTTCTGGGTATGCTTTAAACTCAAAAGATCTCTCAGTGGATACAGTGAGCCATACCAGAAAAGACCTTTGCAGATTGCTTCAAGATTGGAACAAATTTCGGCATAAGAGGTATCGGGTTGGAACTACTTTGCAGGCGATGAAAACGATTTAGGCGAACAAATGCAGTTTTTTATTTTTGAAATAAATCCACCGGCACAGTTCCATATATAGTATTCTGGGAAAGCCTAGGCATCAAGTAGTAAGCAAAGCTGGAGCGAAAATAAAGTAAAAAAATATTAAGGATCGTACTAATATTGACGTACATGATCTAATGGACAATTTGATTGTGAGAGCTTATTGGTGGTTACTCATGCAAAGCTTTTGTCAATTTCATCAAAAAAGGGGAGAGACTAAAACTAAATTAATGATACAGGCTTTGTGATTAGGCAATGATCATGAACACGTGGATAGTGAATCCAAATAGAGTATTGTCGGTAATAATCAGCTGATATTATATAAATTTAACTATACAAAAGAAATTAAAAATGCGCATACAATCTAAAACGTGGGAAAACTATCCAAAATATTAAGGAGACAAAAGATTGTGTTAAAGATTATTTCCTCTTTAATGCAAGCCTACTTGGCGATGAGGAGGACAATGTGGTCAAATGGCACTGACGGTAGAGGAATCGCATTGTTTACAACGACTTCCAAGCCAAAACAAATTTCAAAGTTGTCAGTTATAAAAGTAAGCCGAATAAATTTTAATAGGAAATAGATCCTAGTAATGAAATTTATTGGATCTTTTATAAATTTGACTTCCACGACCGAAATGGAAACTGGAAGCTGATTAAATTGACATGGAACTGAAAAACAATGAAATACAAATGGGTTTTCAAATGAAAGTTGGATGCTTTAAAAAATAAGGTGTACCACATAGCGACTCTTTTAGTGAAAGGAACCACAGCTGTGTAGTTTTTATAATGAAGAAATTTTTTCACCAGTCGCTGGGTAAGAATCAATCGGGTACTTGTAAGCTTCAGATAGGTAGATGCAATTTATGTTCTCTTCAGGGGAATCTCGCCAACCAGATATTCACTGAACTATCTAAAGGTTTTAATGGCAGAACAACAACGATATGTCATTCGGATCAGGTTGCGAATGGTCTTTGGTGGGGTGGAAGGTAATGAACGACAAATTAGATGTGGCACTGGTCAAAACTGGCCCTACTTAAATGGAGAAATATTCATTTATTATTCCTTAAAAAATATGTGTAACTAACCTCATTGGTTTCACTACTGAGATTTATCAGGGTTCCTTACTGGAAGACCTTAAGGCTGATTACTCAAAAAAATATACGTTGGGAGAACTGAAGGAAGGAAACCAGTAGGGAAACCGAGGAAACGCCGATCAGACTTGGTCAGCAAAGATAGCTTGTCGCTGCTCAAACTTTGAAATTGAAGGACGCGGTCAATGGATCCAGACAGTAGAAGGTCCTTGTTGTAGGAGGCAAAGGCCCGTGAGGTACTGTAACACTACGAAGAAGTAGAAGAAACCCTGTCTTAATTCTACACGGTCCAACATTGCATCCATCCTCATTTTCTATATGATACATACTTTGTCCCTGAGTATATCACTGAGCTCATTACATTATGAACCGTCAAAAAGTGAACACCAACAGTATACAGAATATGTGATTTCTAACCAAAACGCATTTCAAATCTACTCGGCTTGCTACTCAGAAAAATTTCTGGGGCAGCGCTAATGGGTATGCAGTGCGTGCAACCAGGTTGTTTGAAATTTTTAAGGACTAAAGAGTTTTGTTCTCTCGTAGGGATGACATAATTGCTTTGAAACTCGATAGAGTATCTCACTGACAACTCCTGTAATTTGCAAAATATGCACCTTTTCAAACAAGTCAAATAAACTAGCCCCAGAGTTCAAATTTATTTCATAAGGTGACGTTGCAATCTGGTTTACGCTCGCTGGTTTAAACTCATAGATATAGAGAGTACTGGATCCGCAACCGGTCGTGAGAGCCGAAGCAATTGGCAACCTTCGCTAAAGTTGTGTGAAGGTGAGGTGTGAACTGATATGCTTTTGTTTCAGCTCTCTATTCAAGGCGAAACAAGTTCACATTTAGAACGTTTTTAATTTCAAAGATCCCGCGCACGTAATCGAAACTTTAATTCACTGTTTTAATTGAAAATTTACGAAATTTCCATCCGCTTTGACACATGAGTTTTCCCGCGTGGTTCGCGCTCTTTTCGATTTTCTTTTGCTTTGACGTTCGAGTTTTCCGTGAGAGTTGTTTGTTGTTTATACTCAAACTGGAATGAAATTTCGTCGGTGTGCGCGGGTGTCAGTGGGGGAAGCGATTCTTCTGAAGAGAGAAAAGAAAAACCTGTCAGGGAAAAAAAGGGGAAGGAGAAGCAGAGGGAATCATATAGTTGCGAGAGCGTAAGTTATTTATAACTTATTTATGTGGCAAATTTGCTTCTCACATGGACGAGTACACATATTTTCGTTGCTCGTCCATTTGTTTATATGTCTTTGTTTAAACTCTATACATGGTGAGTTTTATTTTTTTGTTAATGGAAAATCGTTGCACATTTGGAGATTTTACTCATCTTGCCGAGTTTGTTTTTATTATTAGCAATAAAGGGTAAAATTTGATACACCCGAAAATCACTTCTGAATGAAGATTTAGCTTGGGGTAGTTTATTTTCGATATACAGCAACATCAGAAAAACTTGTTCAAATGTATTTCCTGTATCACTTTTGAATAATCTGTACATCTGTACGTTGTTTAAAACACTGAGGCACAAGAAATCGAGGGGTTGGTCCCATAGCAAGTATATGGGAAGACATGAGAGCCACATTTCATGGCGGGTTGTCAAATTGCTTCAAGAGGGCTCTCTTCGATTTTCTCTTGTAATATTACATCAAAACTGACAGATAAGATCCCAAATAAAACTTTTAAATTTCTTAATCAAATATTATATGCTCATATACAATACATCAATATGTTAAAATTTGGTGCCAAATCCACCTCTAACATTTGACTAATTCCACAATGCCTTTGTACTTTGTGTAGAATATTGTGTTGTTTTTCTGCCCGTCATCTTATATGCTTTGCTACGAACTGTGCTCTATCCATCGAAAAGGGTATGGTTAGGATTTTGGCTTACGTTTAACCACTCTGTTTCTTGTTTTTCAATGGTTTGCATCAACAAGTGCGTATTAGCTAGGCATTTGTATCGCAACGATCTTGATCAGCTGTGCGGCTATGGGTGACAGGTGGTAAAGAAAATGAACTGTACAAGGCAGCAGTGGGTTTGTGAAACAAAATGCAAGTCTTGACAGACACAGGGTAGAGATTGGAAAAAGAGTCATAGCGAGACTGTGATTTTATTTTTTTTTTGAAATTTAAATTTCAAGTGAAATAATTTGATTAAATTAATATATTTGATTTAATTATGAAATAAAGACAGTCGTGCTAGAATGAAGTCGGTTGACGTTAGTGGAGTGTTGGAAGTACTATCTGTGGAGAAAATTCATCATCTGTTGAAAAGGTTCTTCGAGGACCCTGGTCGTTGGACTCTTGATCAGTTTTAAGAATTCATTTAAAATAAGTTAAGCCTAATGGAAATAATGGCAAGTTCTCTGCATCCTGGGAACAAAATATATCTTTCCTACAGCATATGATTCATGATGGATTTTGTGAAAAATAGTTTCTTGAAAAAAGAGATAAGAAAAATATAGTACACATATAAACCAAGTGATTATACCAGAGGATATATATTAACAAGGATTTTCGCCAGCTGATCAGCCAAATTAAAAGAGAGGGAAAATATTCGAATGAAACAAGTGATATACTTGCACTAGGTAGGGGGCGCGTTTATCATAATTTGTTTCTATCTGGGATAAAACGTGAAAGCGCTATCAGCTTGAGAGAAACCTTTCAAGCATAAAATCGATTTGCTGTTGCGTTTGCATATACGTACATCAAATGAAAGGGGAATCTTTCACCCATTTGATCAAAATGAAAACTCATCGTCTTGCAATTCATTCAAACGCCTATGCAGGCCAATATTTGAAACTTCAAACTCTTCCTAACATTTACCCATGGAAGTGTTTGCGAATGCTTGTAAATACTCAAGTTGATCTTTGAAGGTTGAATACCGTTAGGTTGTTCTATGTAAACTCACTTGATAGTTCATATGCTCTGATTATACTATGATATTCGTATTTGTTTATACAATGACATTTCTATCGAGGGCCAAAAACAGAAAAGCCAAGTTTGAGTCTGGAAAGAACTTTTCACTTGAGAAATTGATCTGGAGGGACAGTTGTTTGGAATTAGTTTATAATATCTCAATGAAGAAAACCCATCATCGACGATCGATCAAAATCAAATAGGAGGTACTGAAATCACAAAGTGATGGGTTGTTATTTTGTTATTTTTGATTGGACGTAATTAAATCGAATACATTCTCCTTTGTATTATCATATCACGTAAGTACAATCGTTTTTTTTTTTGTATATTTTGTCTCTCCATAAAGCTTTTGATGTACAAAATGATTTTTTTTTGTGTTAGATTTCAAAAGCACTAATCAAGACCTTTCATTTAATATCCCACTTGACCACATTTGAAAATGCAAGTTTTTGAGGACCGCTTCACCATTAGGAGAAATTTTCAATCGCTGTGGAGCTACTCATTTTTTTTTAACAAACCGAATCGGGAACGTATTTGAAACCATTTCACCAAGACATTCATCTCAAATCGTTCGGTAACTACCACATTCGCATGATTTTGCACCGAGTGACTACTAATTATTCGCTTAACTCAGAAGACCATTGCATGAATATATTTTTGACTCTTTTAGGAAAATCAAAGTAAAATTGACAAAAGCATTGAAAGCCACTTGAGGCACAGTAGTACGATTTCATATGGCATAGTATCAATCAATATCTTTCTTTGTTGTAAATTTTTTTGCTGCAAAGCAAATCGCAATTTTAGCTCAATCACAAAGTAGTGTCAATCCTTCCAGAATATCTCCATAGTAAACCAATTCCAGCGAAAGATGTCGAACTTTTTTATATCCGCAAGTTTAGAATCTGACAGTGAAATATTTGAAGTGAATATGGGTAATTTATTCGGAGGTTTTTAAGTAGTCAAACGTTTGCGGTTCAATTTTGAAATCATCCTTAAAAATTAGAATATCAAAAAGCAATTTAAACTTCGATTCATGGCAAGAAATTCGACAATTTTCAATTTTTTTTATGAGCAAGCAAGCCATGCTGAAGTTTACACTTCAGCATGGCAATATCATGTCCTCCAAAGCTATTTGGGATGCCAAATTTTCTTCCAAAATGACTTCGCCTGAAGAAAACGGTAGCACATCATATTTAGCAGTGTAGTGGTTAGAGTACTTGCTGCATATGCGGAAGACCCCAGGTTCGAATCCCGTTGATGACATTGAGATTTGTTTCGAGTTGTTCTTCATACGGACTATAAGCCCATTTTGCTGTGATACGTACTGGCTTAAAATAAGAACATATCGCAGCTGAGTAGATCAATACAAATCCTAAGCATGGTACTGACCATACCACCTTCTCGAGTGTCAATACATTCGATCAAGATAAAGAAATACTCTAAGAAGCAAGAATTTGAAACAAATTGAATGTTGTTAATCTTATATTGTACATATTTAAGATAGGGCAGGGCTCCGACATGAAAACGATAATGTATTTCAGGAGGACATACATTCGGATGAAAACGAGCCAGCCCCAATACTAAGGGTGACTATCCACCAGAACCTTCATTTGACCTGGAGAAGGAGATGACGGTATACTATTGGGTTGACCATTTATATAAACCCAGTATGGAATTGTTCGACCTCCTTTTCAAAATCATCTCATGAAAGTACTGAACAAATTTTACGGCTCTGGCGGCATGATACACTAAATCATCAAATGAGAGGAAATTACACCTACAAAGCTCTTTCGCATGTTCTGGACTGATAATTTGATTGAAACTATTTGCTTTGAAACTAATCTATATGCAACTCAAAAAGGAAAAAGGTTTATTCCTACAACTTTTTCCTTGCACTGAAGGAAATGAAAAAATTACCTGGTTACAAGGATTATTGGTCTTCAGCCCCCAATTTGCACGACAAGCATATAAGGTCTTCAATAGTACTAAAAAGATTTGAAAGGCTGCTCAACAACTTGCACTTGAATTACAATTTTCTGATGCCGGTTTTGATAAGCTGTATAAAGTTTGTCCTTTACTGGAACCACTTCAAAAAAAAACTTCCAGGAAAGTTATCAGGCGACAGAAAAAGTGTTTATTGTTGAAAGCATTATATTATTCAAGAGTAAAAGCTGCGTAAAGCAATATATGCTCCAAAAATAGTGAAAGTGAGGATATTGTCTAAATTATAGTATTCACACTGGAAAACGAGATGACATTGTAGAAGTTGATTTAGGAGGGAAAACTATAAGGCAGTTTTGTGAAAATTTAAAATCAAAGAGCCACACCGTTTTTTTCGATAATTTTGTCAACAGTCATCGCTTGCACGTAGACTTGCTTAAAAAGAAAATATTAGCCTGTGGTACTGTTAACTCAAAGCAGAAAATTTTACCACAGCTAGAAGACGATAAACGCCTGAGCCATGGAAAATTCAGTGATACAAACGTCTCATTTTTAAAATGGAAAGACAAGAGGTCAGTTTTTATTTTAACCAATTACGTTGGTCCAATAAATTTCGAGAAAAAAGGCACGTAGTGAAAAAAAATATCTTGTTCTGAGGCGGTGTTCTAGTATAATAACAACACGAACTTCGTGGATAAATTTGACCAATTGAAAACTGCCTATGCTATTGACCGAAAGTCTAACGAATTGTGGTATACAATCCTCCTATAATTCCGCCGTCGACGGTCCCAAGTCCGCTTGAGAAAGGAAGAGGGAACCCTTTGTTTCCCAAACCCATAGCTTCTATGATTCCTCATCCCGAACCCCCCAACTGAATGGTAGTAAATGCTCTCGGGGTCGCACATTGAGTTGACTGGTTCCCCAATAATGGGACATAAAATGCCGAGAAATGCTGATAGCTGCAAATACATCTAGAGCTCTGCTGCCGAATTCTACTTACACTTCCTTTGTGCGAACGTAGGAAGGTGAAGGTGAGACTTCCGCGCCTGATAATGGAGTCGACGTAATAAGCGTGCCGCTGGAATGGAGGTTGGGCAACGGGCTAACTCCCCGTCCCTGGAAAACCTAAAAATGTTTCGCAACCTGCAGATAGGTATCGGAATGGATTGGACTCACGGCAACGACCTCGCAAACGAAAAAAGGATTATGGCATTGGATCCTGGAATGTCAGATCACTCAATTACGCTGTCACTGTTAAGGACCTTTTACAACAGGCCAGGCAATACTAATTAAAAATACTGGCAGTCCAGGAAACGAATTGGATTGGAAACGACATTCAAAGTAGAGATTGCACACAATATTCAAAAGTGGGAAGCCTACTGGAAAATGAGAATTCGGGGTGGCCTTCGTTGTGGATAGGGAGTTCAAATCGCACGTTATTGATTTTACGGCAGTCAATGAACGATTGTGTGCTTTCCGTATAAAAGCGAAATTTTCCAAAATCTGGCTGATAAACGTTCACGCCCCGACCGAAGAAAAGGACGAATAAATAAAGGAAACGTTTTACAATCACCTGGAAAGACTGGTTGACTCATCGTCTACAAACGACACAAAAATAGTTCTGGGTGGTTTCAAAGCTAAAGTTGAAAATGAGCTATCTCATTGGGGAACGACTGAAGGATATCGCCTCCACAATGAAATAAATGACAACGGCCCGTGACTGATTGACTTTGCATGTAGCCGAAATCTAGTCATAAGTTCGACTTTCTTCCCACATCTTCGCATTCATAAAATGACCTGAGTATCATCGGATAGCAACACACAAGACCAGATCAATCATGTTCTCATCCAACAACGTTGGGCCTCGAGCATACTTGACGTCCGTACATACCGGGGAGCCAATTGTAACTCAGATCATTACTTGATCAAATTAACCTATCAATGTCGTATGTTAAAGGCATATTCGGCGAAAACCAGCCCGCTACGAAAGTTTGACATTGAACAGCTTCAAACGGTGTCTTTGGCCGAAAATTTCACAGAGACCCTCGGCAACCAGCTGGCTCCCATCTTATCGGACGCATCGTTAAAGACGATCAAAGAGCTCTGGATGGAAGTGAAAGCGGCTATTAGGACCGTGATAGCACAGACAATCAGATATCAAGCCCAGCGCAAGAGGAATGATTGGTTTGATGATAAGTGCCAGAATGCGTTGGAAAAAAAGAATCAGGCGTACAAAGAATATGTAGGTAGGAAAACCAGGACGAAAAGAGAACACTATGAAAATCTCAGAAGAGTAGTGAATGAAATCATTAAGATTAAGAACAGAAAATACTATGACAACCAATTGAGGAGCATAGATGTAAGTTTAGTGACCAATAACACAAGACAAGCATACAAAGTAGTGAAATGCCTGCAACGTAGTTATCAGCCCAAAATCACGCTCTGTCGTGATAACACGGGCAATATCATCGCAGATGAAACCAAGATTAAGGAACGATGGGCATCATATTTTAAGAATGTGCTTAATCCTCTGCATAGCTCCAGAACATTGGAGCCTGTAGATGTCTGCGGAGAGCTTCCATTGACCCCACCAACTTTAGATGAAGTTTGTTCCATCATAAAGGCGCAAAAGGATGATAAAACGACGGGCATAGATGAGATTCCAGTGGAGTCCATCAAATTTGGTGGTAGCACTGTTCATAAAGCTATTCACAAGGTCATCCAGCACATTTGACAACAAGAACATATGCTGAAAGAATGGAGCGAATCAATTATATCCATATCCACAAAAAAGGTGACAAGTTACAGTGCGAAAATTATAGAGGCATATCACTACTTTGTACGGCGTACAAAATATTTTCTAAAATCTTAGAAAATAAAATTGCATTTATACGCCAACCGTATTATTGGGGAGAATCAAGGTGGTTTAAGAGCAAGAAGATTGACAATAGACCAATTGTTCACAGACAAGCAGGTACTTGAAAAACGCTGGGAGCTCAACATAGACGTACACCAACCAAATAATGCTTTACTTTAGCATCCCAGCCAAATACGTCTGTCGTTCCAAAATGACAATGGCGTCGACAACCTCCCAAGTTCACATTAATAACCAAGCAGGGAAATGGGCTGGCCCAATTGCTATTCAATTTGGCTCTGGAATATGTCATACGGAAGCTACCTGTCGATACGCGAGGTGCATTACTATACAAGTCGAGCCAAGTAGTTGCCTACGCAGATGACATCAACATTCTGTCACGGTCATTAACAATTGCCAAAGAACTCTTCCTGAAACTCGACAGCGAGGCAAAACTAGTAGGGCTACAAATCAATTGAAATAAAACAAAGCTCATAATGTAGTCGAGGAAAAATACGCCAAATACACAAAATATCACACTTGGCGAATACAGTATCGAAAATGTTAGCGAAATCGTGCATTTAATCGCCAAAATAACGAAAACGGACAATGAAAGAGACAAAATACGCCGAAGAATACAGCTCGCAAATAAAATATTTTATTCAGTATTGACGATCTTGTAGACCAATTGCATACACAGGAGAACAAAGCTCCAAGTATGCGAATCTGTGATAAGACCTGTGTTATACTATGGGTGTGAAACATGGACCCTAACCCAAGCGTCCGTAAATATATTGAACGCCTTTGAGCGATGGGTCCTGAGGCGAATAATGAGAGCGAAGCTTGACAGAGACCAGTGGTGAATTCGAAACAACCATGAGCTGTATGAAATTTTTGACGAAACGGAGGTCGCAACGATTGTAAGACTTCGGATCCTGTAATGGGCTGGTCACATGAATCGTATGGACGAACAACGGATACCCAACAAGGTGTTTGTTGGGAGAACTGAAGGCCAGAGAGTTGGAGGCGCTTTACGCAGGAAGTGAAGGCCCAAGAGGCCTATTGTGCTAAGAAGAATTAGAATTAAGGGTAGCCTTAACAAATGTAATGGTGTCAATACGACGCAAGAATCGGCCGAAAAATTAGAAAAGTGCGGGCAAACTGATCATACGGACTGTATCATGTGTGACCAGAAAAAATATTAGGAACTGATCGGAGAACTCATGTACATAACTGTTACGACCTACCCTGACATCATGTCTACTATCAGTAAGTTAGCCCAATACAAATATGAACCTCATTTGAATTATTTCTTGAAAGCAAAATGACTTCTGCGCTATCTGAAGAAAACTAAGGAATACAGTTTAAAATAAAGTGTGGTACCAGATACCACACTGGAAGGCTATGTCGATACTGATTGGGGCTTGATGAACTAGGGATATATGATCGTAGACCGGCTTCGCATTTACACTTGATGGTTCAGGTATCACTTGTGAATTGAAGAAGCAACCAACAGTAACATTACCTACAACGAAGATTGAATAAAAAGCCCTAAGTTAAGCACTGAAAGAAACAGTGTATCTTCAGGATTTAATGAAGGAGATTGGCCATAAATAACTTGACAAAGCACCAACCGTTATTCGAGGTGACAATCTTTGTACATTATATCTCACCAAAAATCCGGTCCGCCATCGCAGAACCAAACGCATTGATATGCATCATCATTTTGTAAGGGAGAAGCAGGAGTTATCTCCAACCTTCAGAATATTCTAACAAATGAGATGGCAGTGGACATGACAAAGCCATTGCTACAAGTGAAACACGATTTTTGCGTTCACTCGATGAATTGAATTAAATTTTCAAATGTAGCGTAACGAAGAATCATTTGAATTGAATTTGAAATTTTTTGTATGAAGTTTACAATACCTTTTAAGTGAAAGTAAGGTGGGTGACCCAATAAAGCCTTAATATGGCCTTTACTTTTAAATTTCTCACCACGATTTCAAATGGCCGCCAATGTTTGTAGATGTGTGCGTGTACATAAATTAACACGCACAAGCACAGCAAATGACCCATACTGCGAGCGTGTTGGAACTTGCAATCGAAAACAAACATTGACGCGAAGCGCACGCTTGTTTTTATAAAATTTTAGCAGAGTAAATAGTAAGCATTTTTATTCTTATTTGTCCACGGTATGCTGTGTTTTGTCTATAGGATAATTATACGTGTAGCCATCTCCTCACATGAGTGTAAAAGCTGTAATATCGGTGTATTCCATATAATTGTTGTTTTGTTTATCCATGTGCCATGCCCTAATAAAGCCTACGAAAAATGCATAGGCCTTATAACTGCACAGGTACAGGTCTTATTAGGACAATGTTTTATGTCAGTTAGAAAAATATTACACTGAAATAGTAAACCCTTGTTTTTAGTTACATCATGGAAACGAATCACCAGCTTCTACCACAAGGAAAAAAAGGGCTCAATGGACTTTGCAACGGATGGAAAACGCTGTTAAAATGGTAAGAAAGAGGTAGATTATCTAGATATGCTGCTGCAGTGAGATACAACATCCCAAGAAAAACCCTACACAACTATCTAGCGAGTGGGTCAATTACTCGAAAGCTAGGTTGGTTGGCTGTATTTACTACAGAACAAGAAGCTGGACTTGTCAGAAGAATCATACCTTTGGCTGATGCTGGAGTGCCGTTGACACCAAAGATATTGCGCGTACAGGCTTTTTCATTCTGTAAACTTAAGGTAATTTCAAACACTTTCAATGATGCCGAAAACCCCGCGGGGAAGAAATGGTTGAGGTTATTTCTCAGACAACACCCTGAATTAGTACGTCATAAAACACGGATGAAGAACCCAGCTCGTGCTCAAAAATTAAATAAAGATATTGTTAGCGATCACTTTTCCAAATATAAAAGTGTGCTGGATGGACTTGGAATTGAACATAAACCTGAAAGCATTTATAACATCGATGAAAAAAATTGTCGCATATCTTTGCACCATTAGCAGGCAGTTTTGACAGCCAAAGGGAGAAAAAGAGTTCATCAAATAGCGAATGAGCATGCTGAAAGTGTCACTGTGGTAGGCTGTGAAAATCGTATAGGATGAGCTATTCCGCCAATGATATTGTTCAAAGGCAAACAGCTAAAGCCAGAATTCCAAGACAATTTACCTCCAGGCTCTCTGGTGAAGATGACGCCAAAAGGAAGTATGACGACAGAAACTTTCATACAGTTTATGAATCATTTGCATAAATACAGAACATCAGGGCCATGTCTCCTCATATTTGATGGTGCAAAATGCCACCTGGACTTTACTATTGTCGAGGAAGCTGAGAAATGTGGCATTACTTTATTGTGTCTTGCATCAAATACCACGCACGAGTTACAGCCCATGGATAAATCTGTTCATCGTTCTTTTGAGCACCATTGGGACCAAGAGTTGATTAAATATGTCAGTCAGCATCCCGAACGAACCCTTAACAAGACAAGCTTTAACGTTATTCTCTCACAAGTATGGCCGAAATGTTTGACTATTACCAATATCTCGAATACGTTTCGCGCTATAGGGTTTTTCCCATATAACCCAGATGCTATTTCTGAAGAGGCGTTTGCGCCCTCTGCGTTGTCAGAACTTCCAAATCCTACAAACAGTGAAAATATTGTTGTCTTATCTAATGAATCGAGGGAACAAGAGATTTCAACTGCAAATCTGGAAGATTCAGATGGGTCAGGCACAGATACTGAGAATTTGCCACTGTCCTTGCTCTCAAAAAACAATCCGAATGCTGGAACTCCACAGAAGATAGACAATCAATCAAATACGTGTGAGATTCATGAGTTTTTATCAACTCCTAAGTTTAAAGTTGTAGCGACTACCCCACGCAAGAAGTCTCTGAATTACAGGACTCAAGAGGTAACAAAAGATTTGTTTGGTGACAGTACTACGAATTGCACATCACAGATTACTGTAAGATCATCAAGAGTAGACGATGTTCCTGGTACTTCATCCATGATAAAGATTAACACAAAGACATCAAAATCAGCGTCAGTTACTGGCTGTACATCTGCACAACCTGCAGCTGCTGCAACGTGAAAGCGAACCTCAGTGAAAACTGTTTCTTTGACAGCAGATAAACTTACGGAATCTAAACGAAAACGTCACGATAATAAACCTTCTTGGTACTGTCCAGCTTGTAAAGAAGATCGAGTTGATGATATGCGACAAAGTCTTACTTGTGGGGTTTGGTATCATGAGGTGTGTTTTGGATTCACACCCGCTGATAAAATATTTTACTATCCAGGGAATTGTTTTAAAAAAATATGAGAAAGGCTGATTTATATAATACTTTTGCATGATGAGAAACTCGTCAAATCTGATCTAAAATAATCAAAAGTAATTAATGGGATCTCATTAGATAGATTAATATAAGTATTGACAAAGTTTTGTATTCATTAAGAAGTTGAATGGTTACTTGTTTTTATTAAGGCTTTATTAAGACACAGGGTTCCCAATAAGGCCAAAGTGATATTTTAGTTATTTGTGTTCACAAAAGTGTGATTTTTGCTTCTAAAGAAATTTCGTTTGATTTATTACAAAGTTTAATAAATAAATATAAGTATTTCAAATTACCAGTGCATTGTTATTATAGTGAGATAGTAAAAAAATTAAGGTAGGCCTTATTTGGGTCACCTTTCTTATTGAGAGAATAGTTATTTCAGTTAACGTAGCCTCACCAGATGGAAAATCCCTCAAATCAAAATGACACATTAGACATGTTATATTTTCTTCGTAAATATTTCCAATCATATCCTGGTGTAGAAATTGACTGAGTCTTTTAATTGATTTCTTGTATAACATTATGCTTATAACTCGGTCTTTTTAATTGATTCAGAATTTTCTTAATTTACCAAGTGAAATTGATCTCGTAATGGAATACTTTGTTATAGCTTCATTCTCTAATTCACTTTATACAAATATAATGCGCGCAATCCTACAAATTCTGAGACCCCGTGAGACTTAAAATTTCCAATCCCGCAATTGTCGGGGTTGAAGAAGAGCAGCCAGATTGGAAGCCTTAATCAGATTAGTAAAGTTTCGAATGAGATTTCTGTACTAAAACCTTTCAGGCTGATGATGGCGCATGTATTTCTATCAACAAAGAAATGAATTGGTTCATCTTTGTAAAGAAAGCCGAGTCGTTTTTAATGATAAATTACAATCTGGTTTCAAAAAATATGAATTGAGCCGAGTACTAGTTTTGATACAAAATAATCATTATAACTTTCAAATTGAATCTCTAATCAAATTCTATAATCAGGATTTAAATGAACAATCATATTTTTCTTAAAAAGTTAAAATATCAAAAGCGGAATATATTTTTAACATTTGTTCAAAAGAATGAATAATAAATTAATAAAATTACAGATTAAATATTAAATTAAAAAATGATATGTCAAATGATTAATAAATTACTTTTTTTTCAAAATCGATTTACAATGAAATAAAACTGATTAAATGATCCATTATTTTTGTTTCTGTTAAATTTCTTTGTTTTTTTTCTTTATTTGGTTTTTTTTGAAAGAATTCAAATAATTAATTTAATTTTTTCTTAAAAACCCAAGACCAAAAATACGCAATTTAATTCAATGCGATTATTATCACCTTAATCATGAATTATAAATTTTCTTTTTGTCGTTGTTGAATTTTTCAATGATTTTAATATTTTTATCATTTGCGTTTTTAAAATTTGTTTAAAATAAAGTATATTACATCATTTCATGCATGATTAACCGAGGTTGCATCTTTATTAATTCAAAACAAAGTGTTTATTTTAAACGAAATGCCTTTAACATTTTTTTTTCTACAGCTGCATCTTAATCTAAGTCTAACCATAATCAAACATATAAGATAACTACATTGACTTATTTGTTTTAAAGATATTTGTGCTATTATAAATTTTCACAGACATCAAAATATTTTAGTGATTATTAAATTGTAATTTGTCTTAAAATTACCAATCATTTTTTTAAATATCAAACACAAACGATGACGTCAATAAATTGCATATTTATGTTGATGTTTTTCTGATGTTAAAAATATGTTGGCATGCAAATTTATGTAATTTATTTAGTTTGTGTTTTAATTTTAATATTTTTTTCTTCTTCGCCTTGTTTTGTATCAATTTACCCATAAGGATGTAAATTTGTTTTAGCTTTTATATTTTAGGAATTAAAGAGATGTACGTGTATATAGTATGAAGTTTATTTTCTAAATATTTATTTTAAATTTATTTATTTACTTATATATTTTTCTGTGTTTTTGTGCTGAACACGAGGCTTAATAATAATTTATTTCTTCTATAATGCTGATCGTAGCATTTAGTTATATTTAATCACCAGGATTAGTGGATTAGAAATAGTGTTATTTTGTTTTTGTGTATTTTTTATTTTTTTTTTGTTTTTTTTGCTTTTATTTTTTATTTTTTTGTTTCGTTTAGACTATGTGTATACAAATATTAGTGATAGTAATTGAATAATGAAAACACACATACATTTTGCATTTAATTGTAAATTTATAGCGTACGTTACGTTCTCTGCTTGTGGTTCATTGTTGGCTGTTGGATGATTTTAACTACTTTTTTTTGTTAATACGACAAAATTACATAATACAGTTATATATGCATAATATTTTGTTTTGAAATATATGTGTTGAATATTTTATATTTAATGCATAAATTAGAAAATCCCTTTTTTTGGTTCAAAGTTTACTTTGTTTTTTATTCATTTATTTTTTTATTTTTTTTATTCATTATCTAGAATAGCATTATGCATGAATATATATTTATAAATATTTTTAAATCAATTTTATAGATACTGGTTACTTATAAGTCCCATATTATATCATTCAATAGATTTAATTTATGAATACATCATATACATTTATGTTAATTATGAATATTTTTCAATTATTCGTTAGATAACTTTAATAAAATTTTTAAATGTGGTCGTCATGCACATACTAATTTGTCTGACTATGAATTCAATCACACACGTAGTTTATAATCTATTTTTATCGATTGATTGAAAGGAAAGTGTTTATTATCATTTATATTTGTGCTAATATGCGAATGAAAATATAATATAAATATCGAATTGAAATATAAATTATTTTTAAGCTTTTTTTATAATGATTAAAGTATGCTTGATTTGTTGAAGATATCTTATTTTTAAAGTGATTAAAGAATGTTTGGTTTGTAGTAGATACCTTATTTATGTGTATTTTAGTAAATTACATTCATATATTTTTAATGGTTTAAATTATGTTGACAATATTTGTGTACACGCACTTAAAATAACGATTTTTTGGTTCATATGCTATCAAGAAAAAATTTATAAATGCATTTACCATGCTATTTAAATGAAACTTTTAAATAACGGATAATGAAAAAATGAATTTTTCAGTTTAATCATATTTCCTCAAAAATAATATAAAGTAGGTATTGTTTGTTTTTTTTATGGATTGCATTTCTTCAAGGCAGTTTCCGTTTGAACTAAATTAAGATTCTAATTAATCTTTATTTATATTTTGATGAATATTTGTAAATAAGCTGCAAACTTTGAAGCTTTAGTTGAAGGTCAAACTATTTTTGTTGAGTGTTCAAAGTTCATTCATTTCTCCGTTTTAAAAATTGTTCTCAATATTTAATGCCATGGTCCTTAGTGAACTGTATCAATTACTTCTCATGTGAGGTATTACCCTGAATTTTTATTAAATTTTCTGTCTTTCACTTATGGTTACATAATGAATTTAATAATTTTATGGAAGGAATAAGTTAAGATAAAAACAATTTCAGAACTTCTTCAGAACTGTTTCATCACAAAAATATTCAAACTTATCAAACACACATGGAAAGGTATTAAAAATCTATCAAATAATACAAAATAAAAAATGATAACTTGGTTACCCTTTTTTGGGAGTGTGGGGGGGGGGAGTCGTTTTTTTAAGCCTAACATAATGACGATCTAGTCTTAGCTAAGCTCCTAGAAAAGCTAAAAATTGAGCGTCAATCTAAATAATTATGCTAGCTTGTAACTGTAATTAAGTCAGATCTAAGCTAATTCTAGAATTTCATTAAACCTGACCTAATTAAGTAAATTAATCGTTTTAAAAATTCATGGTTTCTATAATTTTTTGGTTTTAGCTTTGACTTTACGTGATTTTGAATAGTAATTGTGTGATGATGGCTTAAATAAATTTCTGATGAATTAGCTCGATAAAAAAGTGCTGATATTGATTGTTCTGAACTTAATTTTCATCGATCCTTGAGTGATCTTTAATTTTACTTTTTATTGAATTTTTTTTTTTTCAAAATCATAAATTTGAATGTAATAATTAGTGCTTTCCAACTTAGTGATTGAACGTTGCTTTTATGTGACTAATTCAATAATTTTGAGACTACACCAAATTTTTCACCACATTTGGAGTAGTACACACTGTAGCTCAATGTGTGTCAAAACATTAGACATATGTCTACACAAAAAATTAAGGATGAAACAAACAGCTCTAATACGTACGTATAATTTTGCTGGTATCCTAAGTGAAAGAATAACTTGTTTTTTATCGGCGCCTTCTTCGCTGTCAATGAAATGGCTCAATTTATAGGCCCGATAGAGATCCGAGTTTCCAAGAAAAGACAAGCACCTGAACCAACTTTCTTTTTTGGCCAGACCTATTGACCCTCTTCATCAGGAAGTGCCACTGTCAATTAGCGTCCGAGCAGTTTGACTGTATATTCGAAAGTTAGAAGAGGGACGATTGATATGCCAGCAGCAACATGCCACTACTGCAATTTATATGTAAACTGCAATATTTGACACTAAGACTGCTCTCAAATGTTTAGTATAGTGTGGCGGCATTTTTGTTTACAAAGTCTTACAACGTAATATTTGAATAACACCAATCTGAAAAGTATGCTGAAATCCCGAACTGCATGTGATTTGAGTATCAAGTGGTACCAATGAAAAACTAAGTAGGTATATCGTCAGGAGACAGTATATCAAATTATTCGGTCTTGATTTTCCTGCCAATAAAATTTCTTCTTTAACTTTTTCAGAGCTGACCAATTTTTATTCGCGCGTAATTATATACTTCCGATGAAAACTTTCAAAACATGCTACCAGACCTAAAAGGGATATGTTCCTTAAAACTTCGAACAAAGTTCAGTAAGGAGTATACTATGACTTTAAATTTTCAAAGAAATACACATTTTTTAGATATTACAAAAGTAGTGAATAATTTTGTTTGTTTGGTATCCGCAGGCCAATTCTCTTTTTTCTTTACAAGCCGTCGGGCCAGAAATAGTTACATAAAATTTGTAGTTGAGCATGCTTTCCTCTACCTGAAAGAATATACCCGCAAAATCTAGTCATTGTTAAAAACTTAGGGACACGGAGTCAAGGAAGACAACTAGAGTACCTAGAGTAGGAACTCCTACCCAAAAAATGTAGATAATACTCAATCACTGCATGCATCCTCAATTAAAAATGTTAAACCTTCTGGAGCTCGTCGTGACTACTGGTAGTTATGAGCTAAATTCAGAGGTTTAAGATAGCAACTGGCACTGTCATCCCAAAATAATCCAATTTTTGTTTTTCAAGAAGTGTTTTGAGGCTTGTAGTAATACTACATGTGTCTAAAATCAAATTATTCATGCACTTTGTAATGCAGCTCAATTTTAGATATTCCTGGTGCACATTTGAAGTGCAGCTGAAAATTAAAAATACATTTGTCCTAGCAACTTTTTGATCCAGCCAATTATTATGTTGAAAAATTGATTGAAGATAGCTAATTTTGATGAATTATCAAACTTAAAATACAAAGCGGTCCGATTTTGGGAGGGTTAGAATACTACTTGTAATTTGCAGATAAGTCAATTAAACCTTAAAAAAACAACTTAAGGGATGGATCAGACTACGACTATATAGTCGCTCTACTGTCGCAAGTTACACATGGTTAAATGGAAGTGCACACATTGAGATTTTCGACAATTTTTGACAGTTCAGCAGTCGCAGGAATTTGCGATTTTTCCTAAAACAAGGTTAGTAGAAACTTTTTGTGATACTGGCGCAGGCGCACATCATTTGGACATTTGACGCTGGCGGCATGGAAGTTTCTCGTATAGCATACAAATGAGTCAGTGCATGTATTCCTGGCAAAGACGTACCTTCAAATGAGCATATTAGTTCTGCCCATGCCTGAAGTTTTTTTGCGAACCTTGTCGCAGTGTGTTCATATTTGAATCTAAAAATTGCTGGTTACGACAGTAAAATCACAACGTGTTCGAACATAAAGTCGCAGAAGTGCCCGAGAGGTGAACATAAAACTATCACTTTTTACTCAGTGGGCGAATGAACTCATGCTTCATAACCAACTCATTCAGTGATCTTATGTTATATCTCTTAGCATGGCTGTCAACCATGGGGTGCTTATAACATAGTTCAGCAGTTACGAATATATCGTGTGCTCGTGAACCGTATGGTTATCTTTTGTGTAACTTTTAAGGTTGTTATTTTTCTAATGAAAGTGCACTAGTGTTTAGAATTTTTTAGTTTTTAGAGGAAGGTCTTTATGCAAAAGTTACAATAAGTAAGAAATCGTTAACGAAGAGCAAAATATCTGCCATATTGAGCAGGGCGAACGAGAGTAATGGAGATGAATGTTGGGAAAGTAACAGCCGGTCAAAAAATCATTCGATCGAAGAAAATCAATTGAGCGACTATGGAGATGAATTTATTAATGATGATGTAAGAGAGCAATTAGGGGACGTTCTGGTGAAGATTATTCTCCTCAGAGTTTGCAGAAATATTAAAGCATGACCCTCATATGATTATTGATATGAATTGAGCAGCTATTCTAACAAAGATAAGTATTGACATTGCTCGTCTACTTTTAAGGGTCGAAAACATGCTAGAATACCTTCCGTAAACAATATTCGAGCAAACCGATGGCCTAAATAGATGTGTCGTAATATGTATGACCCAGTATCATGTTTTAATAAGGAAAGTTTATGAAACATATGTAAACACTATTGGAAAGAATATAGTCCAGAATCCAAGAAATATTTTTGACTTCGTAAATATTAAGCGTAAATCAAAGGGGTACCCCAAGTCAATGGTATATAGTGACTTAAGACCTTCTGAAATCCGAGATTTTTTCGCGAGTCATTTTCAATCCTTTTATTCAACTGATAGCACCTTGTCCTATACTCTTCTTCGTGTACACGTTCTGAAGGTCTAATACACTAGATTACTATTTCGGAGGAAGAAATATTCAAAAATATTGGGGAGATTAATTTGAGCAAAGCACCTAGCCCTGATTTACTTCCTCCCTGATTTTTGTTCTACTGTAAGGAGAAATTGCTTTTAACATTTTACATTATTTTCAATAAGTCACTCTCCTCAGAAATTTTTCCAACGTACTGAAAATCACCTCATCTGATTCGAATTCACCAATGCAGTGATAAAGGGTCCGTTGAAAACAATAGAGGAATTCTCATATTATCTTCTACCCCGAAACTATTTGAAAAATTATCTGCTTCAAGCTATCTCCGATTGTAGAGCCTCACCTAAACAACCAACAGCATGGCTTCCGAAAAAATTACTCGACAACAACTAACCTCACAGTGATGAAGCACCCCAAATTGATGCTTTACATACAAATTATAGTGAAGGATTTGATCATGTCAACCACAAAATACTGTGCAAGAAGTTACAGCTGGCTCTTTATTGCTTTGGCTAAATTCTTACCTCGAAAACTGAACCCAAATAAGCAAATTTCAGGAACATTTGTCTAAAGAATTAATGTTTATTCTGGGGTACCTCAAGGGAGTCATCATGATCTTCTTCTATTTAATATATTCAGCTCAGATCTACCAGAAACCTTATCGGATGTATTTCATTTATTTTATGCCGATGATCTAAATTTGTATCATGTGATTACCTCCAAAACGACTCACACTTTCTTCAAAGCAGGGTCAACTCTCTTTATGAATGTTCTACCATAAACCAGCTTCATTTGGATTCGGAAAATGTCGGGTGATTACTTTTTCCCGAAAAAAAATTAGTCTTCAAAGGTGATTATTACCTAAATAATACAAAACTTGCTTGAGTCGACACGAAAACGTGGTTTAATTTCCAATATGATGAAATCACCATCAGAGGTCATAAGATCTTAAGTTTCATCAAGCAAAGAGCTAAAGAATTCGAGAACGTATGGGTAACCATAGTGTTCTATTTTTTTTAGTCCACTCCATACTGGAATATGGATGTTTCATATTGAACTCTGTTTTTGGCGGGCATATAGACAGGATTGAATTTGTTCAGAAACAGTTTCTATTGTTTACACTGAGATGGTCATATAATCCTAAAAACTACCAGACTTTACCATCATATGCACAAAGATTTCAAATTCTAAATATGACATCTCTCTCCTCCCGAGGATAGGTTATAATCTGCTGCTTCGCTTTTGACGTGTTTAGAGATAGATAAAATTAAAATGATGTGAGATCGTGGCTCCGGGATATGAGACCGTAGCTAAATCGAAGGCATGGTGAGATTGACTTCTATCCAATCCAGCTTTTGAGCGGGCATGAGTGTTTTCAGTCTTGGCTGCACAAGATTGGTAAGTCACGGTCCTCCGCTTGTCGGTTTCGCCCAAGAGAGGGAGACAATGCCTGTTACGTATTTTTTACGTGCATAAAACACGCTACGAAGAGCCCTCTACAGGGAGGTGGGGGAGCTCACCCCGGATAATATAGTCGCGGTGATGCTTAAATCGGTTGACCAATAGAACCAGGTGGCACACTATGTTCAGGCAGTCCTAAAAGATCAAAAGGACTCACAGCAGCCAGGGGTTTTGGGGCTGGGGGATCGCTTGTCTGACACTTCTTTTTTCCCTCCCGCTAGATGAGTGACCTTACATGCTGAAGGCGCCTCACGGCGTAAAAAAACGAGACCTGGCTTGAATAATGTGTCAAATGGTTCCAGGCTGGATTCTCAGGTTGACAGGGGAGGGGTTCAGTGCGTAGTCCAGTCGCCTTCTTGCGAGCACACTCTGTGTGTAAATGAGCATTCACCTCCCTAACACAAAAAAAAAATGAATGAAACATCACGAACCACTAGATACATGCGTGTACTGATAGAAGAGAAGCATCATACTAAATATGCAAACAACGAGCCAATAAATAGATGATGCAAAACATTTAACTCATGGAGTGCACACTACTCTCCCACAATCTCCAGAGTCCAATTCCAATCCATTCTCCTAAACGAACTGTTCTCTCAATCCCAATAAACTATAAATGGTTTAATTAATTATTAATAATATTTATGTATGCCTTGTTTGGTACTAAATAGTAAGAATTTATTTATCATGAAATTATTGAGGAGAATGTTCAGTGGACAAATGTTGAAATTGCAGTTAAACGTCGTGCATATATGACAAGTGCCACTTTTAGAGACACAGATTCTACAGAACTTCAAGCTTTTCTCGATATCCTAGCTTTGACTTTAGCTATGGCAGACAATCCCATATCGACCGAGGAGTTATTTGACAAGACTTTCCCAGGACCAAGGTATGTCGCTGTGGTGAACAGGGGTAAGTTTCATTTTCTGGTTAGATATCTAAGAATGAATGATAAATCCTTACGTTTCGTTATTCGACAAGAAGATATATTACCTTTGTACCCGTAGGAAGAGCTTGGGAACTTTTTATCAATGAATGTCAGAAAAACTTTTTTCCTGCTAGTCATGTTACCAAGAAATAAACCCATTGAAAATGTACATTCCAAATAAACCTGATTAATACGGTATAAAAATTCCTATGATGTACTATAGTGGAACTTATTCTATGATGAATGCAGGGACCATATTATGTAAAAGGGTTATCCCGGACGGTTTATGTCATAGATCGAAACATTACCTGTGACAATTGGTTTGCTTTGGTACCACTTGCAAAGTCACTTCCTCAGAAACTATACAAGCTCACTCTTGTTGGCACTGTCAAGTCTAACAAACGCGAAATTCATTCCTGAGGAATCGAAAAAGAGTTCATCCCGACTAATAGGCTCGTCAATCCTTTGTTATGATAGATGTTTGACATTATGGTCACATAAACTGAAGCCCTCGAATGTGGTTTATTCATTATCATCATGTGATGAAAAAGGTATCCTCAACTCTGTAACTGGAAAGCCAGAAATGGTTTTGTTTTATATTCAAACTAAGGGTGGTATCGACAAAAGTGATCAAATATAACATGACTGCCATGACTGTCTACAAAATTCATGATTATATATAAATTGCTGACTTGAGACTGATAACATTTTGAATTACTTAACTGTAAAAATAACACATATTTTGTGATATTGTTTAAGATTCTAGCAGAAGACTGATGATTTGTGTTAGTGTTTCATGAGAAGTCTTGTATTTTATATTTTAAACGACATACTTGAAATACACCTGATTGTAATCAAAGTGCACTGTGGTTTTTAGAAGCTTTAAAGTCACTTGATTATTTATGAATATGGGTTAAAATTAAGTATGGTCTGACTCGGCCGACGAAGACAGTTCATCGCTGCTCGGATTTCGAAATTGGAGGACGCGGTCAATGGACCAAGACAGTCGGAGGCGCTATTTGGAGAGGCTGTAGTGCTAAGAAGAAGAAGAAGTGAAATAGTGACTTTAGAAAACCGTTCGTCTCTGAGGGGGTATATCTATGTTCTATGAATATTTTCATATGGTTATCTTTCTAGGATTGAGGAATGTATTTTTTCACTAAGTCATCATAATGCCACGAAAAATTGACTTACTTCCAGTCATTTATTTAATCACTTTATGGGTTCGGTTTGCTTCATACCAATTTTTGATGATACTGTAAGAACCAGGGTTACTTGAAGTATTTTCAGAGATCACGTTCTGTACGCCTCATGGCAGGAATACTGCAATGAAAACCTAGAAATCTTGAAACAGCCTTTTTTTTCTTTTTGCAGGAGGAGGAGGAGTCCTTGGTTTATTTGTTTCAACAGTAAAGCGGGATTTCTGACAGATTCTTCCCGGTTTCTCAATGGATCAAGCCATCTTTTTTATCATCCTATGCCACCGTTACTCATATAATTGAAGCCCGACTTCACATCGCATTACTTCTGTGAGATCACTCAATTGAGGTTTGGCTTAAACACAAACGGACTGTGGAGGTAAATTGACAGTAAACAGGCGTATATATGTAGATACTCTTTGAAGTTTCTTCTACAGGTGTTCAAATTTAAATGATTTTAAATCCATAATTCCATAATTTGAGTAGTTTTACTGATGGTCGATATACTAGATTTAAAACGAGCACCATTTTTTAAAGGTTCGCATTCAATTGACACTAAACACACCCATTTTTTGATTTTTAATTGCTGAGGACGTGGAGCAATTATTCGATCGAAATTGTGTTCATCTGAACACCATGTACAAAGTTTTGAACTTCAATTTGAAAATGGTCAATACAATACCGGATGATTACTAACCTGGTCTTGTTTTTGTTAATTATATATAAAAATGGGCAGACAATTTTTCATTGGAAATCATGTTTGCCAATACAGCTTACATTGAAATTAGAGTATACGTAAATAATCAGAACTATCATATTTGGGGACAGCAAAACCCGTAAAAAAATTCAAATGATTCCTATCTACCCACATAGTCATTACCTGCTCTATATTTCAGAGAAGTGGATTTATTAGTCCATACTTCTTAGAAAATAATCATTTTAACCCAGCAATTGTCAATGGCGAAGGCTACAGAGCAATCATTATGAAACTTTTGCGGCTAAAACTTGTTAATGCAGAATTTGTCCAGACACGGCTTTAATAGCATATCAAGCAGGCTACAAAATCAGAGAGTTACTTCTTACTCGTGTTTCTGGAGGAGTTAGTTCGAGGAAAGGTGATATCAATTAAGTTCAAGGCTATAAAACTTGGCACCACCAGAATACTTTCTTTGGAGATTTCTTCAAAGAGCGGCCAAAAAAAGGCAATTCCCAAACAATAGATTGTGAAGCCAAAATAGTCCACGTTGGAGACTAAGCGTCAGCCTTGTAAAATAGCTTTCAAAAATTTTATCAAAAAAATGTCGTACTATAAGGACTTACAAGGTTAACATTTAGGAGATATAACCTTTGAAATATAGTTGCAAACAGTTTTTTTTCAAATTAGTGCTTTTAAAATTCTAAGAAAGCTTTTAAGATAACATTAATATGGAGAAAGTAGCCAAGAAAAGGACTGAAATTGTATCACTATACGAACAGGTCAATGATTCAAAAGTGACTTAAATACTTGTGCCATATTTTGCTTCTGAACGAGTTATTTTATAAACATGTTTCAAATTTTCAGCAGATAGCAAACATCAGAGTGTCAAACAAAATTTGAATTAAAATGTTTACCTGCAGAAGCTCCTCCTGGAATGTCTTCATTAAATCTTTGATCGGATAAGTTTATGATTATACTCGGGAAAGCATTGCTGAACCTGCTTCTACTCCAAGTTCCAAAAGATCACTTTAGGCAGAAAAAAACGTTTAAGCTCCATTTTCGATACTTCAATTGATTCGCTAATCAAACATGATTCTATAAAGTCCTTTGGCATCATTGAACAGGAAAGCAAATGGCTTTTACAGTATATCAGAGACCATAACGGAGATTCTAACGACGGTAATTACAGCATGAAGTTGTGGTCAGTGAAGCATTTTTGACACATACACTTCTTGAATTAAATGTGACTACCACCAGCACAGACATGATGGTTATGCCTTTTCAAAGTATTACTCTCCAGGCCTGTTTATCTAAATTTTTGGAGTTCTACCTGCAATTAACTTTTTGACTAATTATATTTAGGTCGCACCTAATTATATTTCAAAAAGCTAAACAATAAACCTGGCTTACGTATGAAATTATTCATTGACCCTAATTTGAGAAGATGGCATTCAATATTGGAACCAACCTGAATAGAAGAGGCGCCGAAAAGGACGAGACTGGATGCCGAATAAAAGCTGCAAATAAAGTCTATTACTCCGTACTTCCCATTTTAAGGTCTAGAGCTATGCACAGGCAAAATAAGCTTCGATTTACAAAACACTAGTCAAACCTGCGCTGTAATATCGAAGTGAAACATGGACCCCAACAAGCGAATCCGAAAAGGTAGTGTACGTATTTGAACGCAAAGCGCTCCGAGAAATCTACGGCCCAGTGAAACAAGGAACAGATTGGGCATTACGTTATGAATTTGGGAGAATTATTAGAGCCAAACAAGAAGAAGGAGCCAAGCAAGAAGAAGGACGATGATGAATAAGGTACGAACATAAGTTGAAGAAGCATTTAGCGAGTTAAAAGCCACCAAAATAAAAAAAAACTGGGGAAACTACAATGTCCTTATCACGTAATACGTATGAACAAACGATGGTTTGGGCGAATTGAGAAAACGCTGGTTTGACTCAATCAAAGAAAATAGTTTTTTGCTCCTCAGTTTCTGGCAAAGAAGACATGATCAATGGATCGAGATAACAAGAGAGACTTTTTGTGGAAAGCCAGAAACCTTAATGGTTTGTAGTGCTACAGCAAAGATGACAATTTTACGTGCAACAATCATCATAATTGAGACTATTTTATAAAAAACTCACATTTGGCAGTCAGCACTGTGAAGACCGCTACTAAATATTCATTGAATATGATATTTTTTAACTTTGAACTATAGGATGTTTTAGTAAATATCTGCCCGTTGTTGCTATACTGGATCCAATCCTTTCCGAAAAATGTCGAGAATACCCATAGTGAAGAAGTTGGAGGACTCTTCATGGCTTAGATTTGGATCTGACCAGAAGCGATTGTAGAGAATTCAATTTGAGCCGACGGTGGACTTATTATAGTTGAGAATTAATCACCCACCATTGGAAAAAGTGAATTTGACAAAATCATGCTTGATGAATATAAAGAAGACATTTAGTCGAGCTTGAGTCAGAAAAGCTGACCTGCCGCGGCAGTACCGGGTAATAGAGAGAGAACTAACTTTAATTTAGCGGTGAGAGTTGTAGACTATGCCTTGACATGGTCGAGTCTACGAGTATAAACGAGATTTCAGCCATATCTAAGTGTTATATACTTTGGCTCCTACTATTAATTTTACTTTGGTAACTCAGTCAATTTTCACGATTTTGGGATAGTCAATGTGGCTGAATCAATACTCATAGAGTACACATTGAAGATAGTCTCTAAAAAATAATTTGAGAATGGCATATTGCATACAGAGCTAAATTTCCAGCTGTTTGGTATTTGCTCTTCAGTGGAGCAACCTTTTCTTGTTTCTCTGTATTTGATTCAACTATCCTCTGAATTTTCGGCCTTAATATCTTGAAGGGGATTTTGCAGTCGTTGCTCCAATGTTGATTTGGCAATACTATATAACACTATGCTTTGGATTGTTTTCGCTTTTGGAATTTGGGTTTGGTTAGTTTTGCCCATACAACTATACTTACATCAGTAGACAGTTGATGCCAAAATGTGAAAAATGGCAAACAAATGATGAATTAGAGCAGAAAGTTGATCGGGTGTTTTTTATGTTAGTATAGACAATCTAGCACTCGTTTGACATATTAACATATAAGTTAAACATACTTAACAATCTTCTGTATCCTCAAAAATTTGATATTTTGAAATGTCAAACGATGTTGGGTTCAGGTAAATCTTGTCAATATTTGAAGATTTATTCAGTTTTTTTGGACACTTAATGTATTGCAAAGATGGTTGTAACTTTCAAGTAAAATTTTTTATATGAATTAAGCACATAGTAATGGTGTGAACTGCTTGCTTTCAAAAAAATATTATATATATATATATATATATATATATATATATATATATATATATATATATATATATATATATATATATATATATATATATATATATATATATAGATATAATATAAAATTTTCATTACTGGCAAGATTTTTATGATGAATTCAATAAAATAATAATAATAATAATAACTGTCAGCATACCTAAACGAATATAAGCAATTTTCAATCAGTTGAGTTGAGTTCGGGGTCAAGTTCCAGTTATTATTTTTTTGGGTGATACATTTTTTATCAGACTAGTCTCACTGCTTCTAATGAGCAGGAATACTTAATCATCCTTTCCAAAGGATATCATCATGTTCAGCATGGTTCCATTTGCGTAAAATTGTGCTGTTCAATCTGGACCAATTTTAACGCTTTACAGTTTTTGCTACTTTTCTACAAATATTCATAAAAATATGAAATGTTACAAGTTTTGATTTCAACAACCAATTACAGAAGTTATATATAAATATATAAATGCAAGTATTTTTTTCATTAAGGAAACAATAAAGGATTAAACTATTAACTCACTAATTTTCTAGGATACTTAGCACACCATAAATGCATGAAAGCTTTTAAACGGAGATTTTTCAAACGAATTTTTCGCTGTTTGGTTTTTAACACACAGAAAACAACATTTAGAACATAAATTTACATGTATTTTTTCGGTGTTAATACGAATAATTAGTATGATGTGTTGATTAAAGATTGAAATTATTTCTGGCTTAATACATGCATTAATTAAATATTTTATTCTTAAACTTCTATTTTCTCTGTTCTTTGGTTCAATAATAATAATATTAGTTTCCATTTATGCTACTAAACACGTCTAAATTGTTTCAAAGTTTTTTGAACTTTTCTGTTATTCAATTTTACAAATTAGACAGCTGGTCTGTGTATATGACTTTGGTTTTTCTAGCAATTATGTGGTATTTTTGACCGATACACAATTTTTTTTTCATTTAATTCAATAGTAACAATTAATTTACATACATATTTCTATACATATATGTAAATATTATCTTTTTCAAATTTATATAAGACATCAATATTGTGATACCACACTTTAAAATAGTTTGTGTTGAAAATTCAAATGATAATAAGTTCTGATGATTTGAGGGGGAACAAATCAAATTTTATTTTTAATTAAATGATATTATTTTCTGCTTACATACTAGAGTTTTTATATTAATTCAATAAACATATCTTATATAAAAATGCTAAAGGCAACCGATTTTCAACAATTTGCAAAAATTTCAATTTTCGATTATTTCTTTTGTGAATATTTATCATTGATCAATTGTTTTAATATGTTTCATGAAATTTTCACTGAAAAATTATACATGAAAAAAAATTAAAGCAGTAGTTGCAATTTATTTAAAATTATTTGAAACAAGTTGTGTTGTTCATATTTGGCCGTATCCATAAGGGGCTCAACATTTATATGGTCTGGCTCTTATATTTTGATTAAGTATTATTTCAAATAATTTTACGTGCAACAGTCAATTAATAGTTTGGTTAAAAATATAAATGTTTGTCGTTTAAAAAATTGCTAAATATTAATTTGGAACCTATAGATGAAAATTCAACGCAACATATTAACGTTATTTTGAGTAATTTTACTTCACTTTGTTTTTTGTCGTTAACAAAGATTTATTATGCATTTCATGATATTAAATAAACTTTAAAAGTTAATCAAACAAAACTGCTTAAATCTTAAAAAACTAAACCAATTATTTGAATGCTTTCATTTATTACCATTCTCGATCTCAAAAAAAAAATTGTCTTAAAATTAAATTGAAAATTGCATAGAAAATCCTTACTCTGCATCACATTACATTTTGGATAAAAAAGAAATAATAATCAAAACAAGATATTCATGTAAGACACTAAATTGCTGACCTCGTAAAACGATGCATTATGCTTTGCAATAGATATCAAGATAACGTACAGGGCCGTATGAAACGACTAATGGTTCACGAGAAGGTGACCTAGCTTTTATACTTTGATTAGCAGATTAACGGATTAAAGAGGCATCTGCAAACTTTGTTGACAAGTTCACCACATTTCTCCTTCAAAATTTATTTCTGAATATTTGCACTTACTCATTCCATCTGCTGAAACAGCTAAAACATGCATCAATATTACGCTAGTCTATGGAAATCTCCGTAAGTCCTTCTTTTGATACGAATCTATTTGCTATTGCCTGACTATTACAAACATACCAACAATTTCAAATTTGCCGGTTATCTAGCACTTAAGAATTAAACAAATAGAAGTATACTCATATTATAGCAATTCTAAGTGTAGTTAGTAGTTGTAGATTAGTAGGAGTAGTCGTAGATGAAGTTTTAAAGATAAATGTTTTTTTCAGGTTTCCATTCTTTCAAACAATTTTCCTTAGTATCCTTTTCTTATGCTTCCCAATGTGTCCACTATTCCAATTCGTATCTTTCTTTTATTTATTGTTTGCACCTTAATTTTTAAATGTTATTTTAAGTTTCCCATTATTTTTTGTTTTCTTCTAAACAATTTTTATAACAGTCCTCACAATTTTGTCACACTGGAGAAGTATTGTGTAGCGTTTTTTGAGATTTTTAATAAATATTTTCGTTCAACTAATTTATTACTTTAGCTTAGTAATTAGTAAATTTGAATTTTGTTTTTTTTTCTTTTTTCTTATACATTTCATTTTGGATTTTTTTCAAGGATTTACTTTTTTAATTTTTTTTTCATTTAATATTTATATGTATATCACCTTTTATTTTATAGATAACCAAGCGTTGCATACGTTTTCACAAAAGTTCCATCCGACGCTGTTGTTAAATTCCTGTTGAGATTGTTAAATGGAAAAAAGAAAATATTAAATAAAGTTAATGTACTGCAAATTTAGCTGCAAAAAATATTTATTTTTTTTTTTTGCATTAACGCTGATAACAACAGATTTACTCTAGAATTGCTACTTTATAATCAAACAACATACAACTGTTTTTCTTTGCTATGGTGAAGTTGCAATAAATTTTATTTTAGTTATAAAAATCAAAACATTTTTACTGAAGACCTTTTAAATATTACGCAAATTAGAAAACTTTAGTATTTCATTCATAGTAATGTGGAAAGCTACTTAGAAAAATATCAATTTCTGATAGAGATTTAAGCTGTACAACGTTTCCCATGTGCGTTAGGTGTCACCTCCTAGTTTCTAAAATATGAAGTTATTATTATTTTGTTTATTGGTAACAATGTAATGAAGTGGTATTGCTTGTAACATGCTATGACATGTGTGTTTTAGGTAAATTTCTCGAGAGAAATTTACCTATTGCGGAGAGCATCATATATATATATATATATATATATATATATATATATATATATATATATATATATATATATATATATATATATATATATATATATATATATATATATATATATATATATATATATATATGGGATATAACGAAATTCGTGACCACGCTAGAGGTTGCAATTTTGCTTCGATTTTCACCAAATTTTGAGGAAAGGTGTATTGGGTTATTATCTCGGTTAAGTTTGTGAACCAGCTATACGGCCGAGCAAAAACAAAATGGCGGCCATTTTAGACGAAAGTGTAGCTCCGATTTGGATGAAATTTGGTACAAAAGTTCATTGGAATATGTGATGAATCTCACAATAAAAAATCCAAAGTCGGTACGGCAGAAACAAAATGGCGGCCGCTCAAAGGTCGAAAAACGTGCAAAATTTTTTTGTTGTAATAGTGGTCAAAGCTTTCAACAAATTTTCATAAAATTCGGTAGTTTGATAGAAATTATAAATACCTAAAGAATTACGTAAAAAAACTGGAGGTCAGGTTGCAAAAAACAAAATGGCGGCCAGTTGAAGGTCGAAATTTCAAAGGCTTTTAAAAGTCGCAATTTTGATCCGACATATATGAAACTTGGTTTCAAGATAAACATAACTTACACCTACAGTCTTTGATATTTTGGTGATCATGCATGTGCAAATTTCAAAATGGCGGCCGTTAAAATATGCGTTTTTTCATGTTTTTGTGGCCCTCTAGCGGTCACATTTTTCAACGGATTTTGATGAAACTTGAGGTTATGAATCTCTGTACTATGTTCTTGTATTTTACAGGAAATTATTAAAATTGAATGAACAATAAAGAAGTCGAAAATTTAAAGCCTAATATTTTTAGCTGCCATTTTCTTTAAAAATTGAACTATTTTGCCCTGTCTAGAGTGAAACTCCTATTTGAACGAGATAGTACATTGATTGATGAGGTCCTAGCATACAAAGATTTAAAATAATTCAAAATCAAATGCATGCATTCAAAATGGCGGCCCCCAAAGGTCTGAAGGCAAGCGCAATTCGCTATTTTAGTGCCAACTGAAATAATGAATATTTTTCATTGAAACGTTTTAAATGACTTTACTTGAAAGAACTTATAAACCAGATCATTTTTAAGATATTGTAAAATATTTTTAACAATACCCTAAAAAATTATAAAATCGCGACTTGTCTGTCTGTCCGTCCGTCCGCCCGTTTGTTCGTGCGTCATATCAAGTTTTCTCGCAAACCACATGAGCTAGAATGAGGAAATTTTCTACGTAGGTCAAAAGTGGTGCCTCTTGAAATTTGCAGTGCAAGAAAATATTTTAAGGTATTTAACGGGGGTCTCCCCATACAGGCAGGTCTCCCCATACAGGGGGGTGGCATACAATGTTTTTTATTTCTGTTGCCCTCTAGCAGCCAAGGTTCTCAACAGATTCCGTTGAAACTTGAAATTATAAGTTATTAAGGCAAGTTTATTTAATTTACCTAATTATGCAAATCGAATGACAAATAAAACAGTCGAAAATTTACAGCTTAATATTTTTAGCAGCCGATTTCAATAAAAATCGAAATGACGGCCCTCATAGTTCAGAAAAAAATTGAAAATGTATATATTAATGGCAATCTTTTGAAATTAACTATTCGAGCTATTTAAGCCTTTGTGTGGTTACCACTGTGAACTGTGTAAACAGCAAATGCGAGAAGGGCGAAACCGGAATTTACATGTTTACAACAATTTATGATCCGCCGATGTTCAATATGTAATCCATTCGCGTGCAACTCAATTTAATTAGCAAAATATTTGCGCCCCGATAAAAGGTCTCTAAAAACGAACGTAGCCAGATTTTTTTATGTTAATAAATACCCATGTGGTACTACGAAAATTTCAGAAAGATGTTTAGTAGTAGGCAAGCCAAATTCTTTTTCGAAACTTTACGCTACATACGAGAAATTTACCTTTCCGGCTGGTGCTGCCAACGGGGATTTTTAAAATATGAAGTTATTATTATTTTGTTTATTGGTAACAATGTAGTGAAGTGGTATTGCTTGTAACATGCTATGACATGTATGTTTTTTCTTTTCACGTCGACTGATAAAAATAAATGTCGTTTTCTTTTTAGTTTTCATCCAAGTTTTATTTCACGAATTTTAAAAATCTCAGGTTATGGTTCCAGATATACTTCATGGTAGCGTCCGCGTTTGAGGTTCGAGAATTTTGGCCAAAATCCAAATATTGGCATTTTTCGAGAGAAATGAAAAAAAGTTGACGCAGTAAACGATTGTTTAGACGGTAGCAGTTGTACGAGGTGTGTTCAAAAAGTATCACGAATTTTGAATTTTCGAGGGTTACGTATATTTGAATTTCGATTTTTTTGTGGCGTTATGTTGGTACTCATGTCTGTCACTTATGCCGACAAGCTCGGCCATTTTGAATGTTTACTTGATTGATGATAGCTGCTTTACTTGCACGTGTTTTCAATCGTCTTCGATTTTTACTTATTCAAAAAAATGGATCAAAGAACGTGTATCAAATTTTGTGTGATAAACGAAATTAAGTGCGCGGATGCATTCCGAATGTTGACTGTGGTATACGGAGAAGCTACCTTGGACCGAAGCAACGTTTATCGGTGGTACAAAATGTTTTTAGAAGGCCGAGAAGATGTGAACGACGAAGAGCGTGCCGGACGCCCGAGCACTTCAACAACAGACGAAAAAATTAATGAAGTGGAGAAAATGGTATTGGCCAATCGTCGAATCACCGTTAGAGAAGTTGCTGAGGACCTAAACATATCGATTGGCTCGTGCCATTCGATTTTTATCAACGATTTGGGCATGAGACGGGTCGCCGCGAAATCCGTACCAAAATTGCTCAATTGCGACCAAAAACAGCAACGCATGAACATTGCTAATGAGATGTTAAACTCCGTCCGCGACGAACCAAATTTGCTCCAGAGGATCATAACTGGTGACGAATCGTGGGTTTATGGTTATGACGTGGAAACCAAAGCTCAATCATCTCAATGGAAGCTGCCGCATGAACCAAGACCGAAAAAAGCGCGCCAAGTTCGGTCGAATGTGAAAGTTTTGCTGACAGTTTTCTTCGATTGCAGGGGCGTGGTGCATCATGAGTTCTTGCCACAGGGAAGGACGGTCAATAAGGAATATTACCTGCAAGTTATGCGCAATTTGCGCGAAGCACTCCGCCAGAAACGCCCGGATTTGTGGGAGAACAAAAATTGGCTTTTGCACCACGATAACGCCCCTGCTCACACATCGTTGCTTGTGCGCGACTTTTTGGCCAGAAAACAACACATTAATGATGCTGCAGCCACCGTATTCCCCAGATCTGGCCCTCTGTGACTTTTTCTTGTTTCCTAAACTGAAGAGGCCCATGAAAGGACGACGTTACGCTACGCTTGACAAGATAAAGACGGCATCGAAGGAGGAGCTGAACAAGATTAAACAAGTTGGGTAGACAGACCTATGCTCATGTCAGAAGGGTTTTGTACTCAACTTACAAAATGCAGTAACCAGCAACGAATAAAATCAAGAAACATGTCAAAGACGATTTAATTGGGGAAAATGTGAAATTCGAGGATCATACTATTATTAACAAAGTTGAACGAATTTTGACTTCTGAGGTATTTGTTATAGTTATACCCATAAATTTCTCCTTTGATATTTTTTTCAGATTTTTTAGATCACTGGTGTCCATTCGCGAGGGAGGAAACACATTTTTCATGTATTTCCCCCCCCTGTGCTCCCACTGAAGCAAAAACTGTCAGTTTAAGAACTGTTTTGAAAAGCTCTCATAGAGAACTTCCAGTTGATACTCATATCGGCTACCTTTCATGAAATTTTTTTCAGGGGCCACTCCTCTGTACTGTAATCATCGATTCATGGCCTATTTTTTCGAATCCTAGAATGGTTATAAAGCCCTTTTGCTAGGAGCTCTCTCCTGCCTCTTCGACTTGTTTCAATTGTATGTACTCATCTTCATGATACCTATCACTCCTGAAATTTTCATGCAAATTCTAGCAAAGCTGTAGTGTCTTAGTCGGTAAAAAGCGCATATGGCTCCATAGCAATATGTTTCCATAGTATTGTAATACAGGGCATATTGCTCCATAGTAATACACGAAAATTCAAATCGCTATAACTTCGGTAAATACAATTCGATCTTTATGAAACTTTCTGAAAAGATCAAACTTATAAATAGTCATCTCTTTGGTAAATTTTATTGAGTTTAAGGGTACCGTTTAGATTTTATTCAAGAAAACACAAAATCGATAAATCAGACTATTACAAACAAAGTTGAGTGAATTTCGACTTCTCATGTATTTGTTGTTGTTGTACTCATTAAGGCCTACATTCATGATTTTTTTTCAGATTTTTCGGATGGAAGGTGTCCAATCGCGAGGGGGGGTACGCGAAAAGTTCGTACATTTCCCCTTCTCCTGCCCCCTCGGTACTTATAAGAGAATTTTAAGACTTGTTTTGAAAATATCTCATTAAGACCTTTCCAATGACATCCTACTCGACTACCAATGGTGAAAAATTTTTTTTGAGGGGTCACCCCCTTATATGGGGAGACCCCCCTTAAACGCCTTTGAACAATTTTTCCACCCTTGAACTTTCAAGAGGTAACCACTTCTGACCTTTCTACAAAGTTTCATGGCTGTAGCCTCTATAGTTTCGGAGAAAAAGTGCTGTGACATACAGACGGACGGACGGACGGACGGACGGACAGACGGACAGACGGACAGACGGACACAGGTCGTGATTGCAATAGGGTTTTGTATTTTAGTACAAAACCCTAAAAAAAAAAATGATTTTTGAAGTGCTTCGAAGATTGGAAAAACCGTTGGCACAAGTGTATAATATCTCATGGGGATTACTTTGAAGGGGACAAAATAGATATTCATGAATAAATAAATAATTTTTGAAAAAAAAAACAAAATTCGCGATATTTTTTGAACACACCTCGTATTGTAGCTGGCATTTGCAAACTAGCAAACGATGAGCAGTGAGAAATATGGAAGTGGAAAATTAAACTGCTTTTGAAAAAACAGTGATTTAATCCACTGTCGCATGCAAATCTGCCCGCCAGTGCCTACCGGTGAACAACATGAAACCGTCCAGGGGTTGCCAAAACTGGCAGCGAGACAACGCACGCACAGCTGGTATGCTCGACACGGCCCTTAATAAAGAAACTGCCATCTACGTCCGAAGGAAAACTGAGCGAATTTGGGAGACGTTGTTATCAGTATTTCAGCAATCGTTTCTACAGTGACTGTATACGTTGATCGATAATTTTGTCGAGATCACGAAAGATGACCCCACTTCCATCACGAAACATGCTTCCCAACTTGCTAATGTGTTTGATGGCATACTTACGGAATTACGAATAGACCACCCGAATGCCCAACTCCCATTGCTACCATTACATCAGCGTATTTTTAAAACACTAGGTTGTGAGTATCGATATTATCGTTTAAACTGGTACCGAGCAATACCCATTGCGGATTAATAGTGCCCAAAAATAAATGAAAGGTTAAAATGTTCCTTAACAAGCACTATTTTTATTTTTCCTTTCTGCCATTTACCGATATTTCGGGAACTAATTGTCTCCTTCCTCAGTGGCAATATTCTGAATAGGGTTTCTTTCCCGGGATCCCGGGAAATGGCCCAATATTCCCCTTTTTCGTCACCCCGGGAAATTTCCTTAGTTCCCGGGATTTCCCGGGAAAAATTAAATTCAGAATTTTTTTTTTGACTTCGATCACATTACAATCGAAGCAATTTAACTTTCAGAATTTTAAAATGAATTTCAGTCATAATTCCCTAAGAATTCCATGTTGGAGAGGTTTGTATGAATAATATTTGGTATCCCGGTTCAAGCGTCGTGCCATTTCGTCAGGTTCGTAAAAACCGTGCACCTTTTTAGGGTTTTGTAAAATAATTTTACAAAACCCTACTAGTTTCGCGACCAGTCTGTCCGTCTGTCCGTCTGTCCGTCCGTCCGTCCGTCCGTCCGTGTGTCACAGCAGTTTTTCTCGGAAACTACTTAAGCTAGAAACATCAAATTTTGTGTGTAGGTGTGAAATGGTGATCTCTTCAAAATTCAACTACAAAAAAAAATTTTATAAGGTATTTAAGGGGGGTCTCCCCATACAGGAGAGTGACCCCCAAAACAAAAATTTAATTGAAGGTAGCCGATATGGGTATCAAATGAAAGGTCTTGATAAGAACTTTTCAAAACAGGTCTTAGTTTGGCAAAATTTGCTTCGAGGGGCGCACAGGGAGGGGAAATACACGAAAAATTTGTGTCCCCCCCCCCCCCCTCGCGATTGGGCACCTGTGATCCGAAAAATCTGAAAAAAATCAGGGATGTAGGCCTTGGTGCGTACAACAGCAACAAATACGTGAGAAGTCGCAATTCACTCAACTTTGTTAGTAATAGTATGATTTATCGATTTTATGTTTTCTTGAATAAAGTCTTAACGGTACCCTTAAATTCAATGAAATTCAGTACGTAGATGTCTATTTATAAGATTGATCAACCCTCAAAGTTTCATAGAGATTGAATTATATTTAGCGAAGTTATAGCGGTTTGAATTTTTCTGTTTTACTATGGAACAATATGCGCTGCATGTATTACTATGCCAACATATGGCTATGGAACAACATGCGCTTTTTACCGACTCAGACACTACAGTTTTGCTAGGATTTGCATGAAAATTTCAGGAATGATAAGTGTCATGTATATCTTTGAGAATCGGTTCAGCTAGTAGTATCAGTAATCGTAAAACAAGATAGTGGCTGTTTTAAATGCGAAGATTGAATAATTTGGAGTTATTTTTTCCCAACTTCAACGTTTAAGGTGCATGCTTTGAACACTTGATTCAATTTAATGAATGACTGAAGATGAGTACCTACAATTAATGCTCATAAGTGAAATAAGTCAATGAGGTGGGAGAGAGCTCCTAGCAAAAGGGTTTTGTAACCATTCTAGGATTCGAAAAAATTGGACATGAATCGATGATTTCAGCACAGGAGAGTGACCCCTGAAAAAAAATTCATCAAACGTAGCCGGTATGAGTATAAAATGAAAGTTTTCATGGAAGCTTTTCAAAACAGTTGTTAAACTGTCAGTTTTTGCTACAGTGGGGGCACAGGGGGGAAATACATGAAAAATGTGTTTCCTCCGTCGCGGATGGACATCCGAAATAATTATCAAGGGAGATATTTATGAGTATAACAATACCAAAAACCTCAAAAGTCGAAATTCATTGAACTTTGTTAAAAATATTATGATCTTGGCATTTCATATTTTCTCCAATAAAATCGTCTTTGGCATGTTTCTTGATTTGATTCGATCTGGTGACTGCATCTTGTAAATTGAATACAAAACCCTTCTGACATGAGCGTAGGTCTGTTTACCCAACTTGTTTATGAATTCAATGGATGAGTTCAGACGATTCAGCCTGCTGCCGGCCGCAAACAGGTTAATCAGGTTTTCTCGGACAAGAAGGACGCGACGTCGAGAGAAGGCAATCTCGACGTCACATCCTTCTTGTCCGAGAAAACTTGATTAACCTATTAAATTATGTTGGATGCTTCAACGAACTAACTTACCAAAAATATAAAAAAAAATATTATTTCCCTTTTTTATTCGTTGTAATTATTTATTTGCCCATACGCCGACGTTTCAAAGCACACACTTGCTTCTTCATCAGTGGTACAATAACTAAACTTACATTTTGCTTAAAGCTACTTATATACCTACTACTTTTACAATTTTACCCCTTACCCTCATTACTTCCTTAATTGGTTATTACGGCTAATTACTCTCATAAGGGGTGAGAAATTATTACCTAGATCGGTGTTTAATAGTATCTCCTGTGGTTGTCTTGCTATCACCAGGCTTTCGTAGGCGTCCAATTTGTATGCCGATTTGAGTTCTTTGACTAACTCAAGATTCTCGTCGCTCATGCTGTGCTTCTGCTCTACAATATGTCTTGCTACCGATGATTTAATTGTACTGCTGCTTTTCTTGTGCCTAACTGCCGCTTCCGCCTCCTTAATATGCTCTTTAAATCTTGTTTTGATTAATCGCTTTGTCTGGCCGATATAAACGTGTGAGCACTGAGTACAGCTAACCCGGTAAATTCCGCTGACTTCCTCTTTGGTTTTCTTGTCCTTAGCTGATCCTAACATTGTCTTCAGTTGATGGTTTCTGCTGTGTGTGACGACCTGAATATCATGCGCTTTAAATAATTTCTTAACTTTCTTCGTTAAGCTAGAGTATGGTACCGAGATTCTACGGATTTGTTCAAGCTGTTCATTTTGTGTGTACAACGTTGTTAGTTCGTCCTGCCTTTGCCGCTTCAGTTTTTTGCGAATTAATTGATCCACTATTACGGCTGGGAATCCATTTATTTTTGCTGTCTTAACAATGTAGTCACGTTCTTTTTTGAACTCTTCACTACTCAACGGTATTTTTATCAACCTATGTACCATCGAATGATAGGCTGCCATTCTATGCTGATATGCGTGGTTAGAATCACTGGTGATCGTGCGCTGCGTGTTTGAAGGTTTCCTGTAGATGCCAAATTCTAGGTGTTGATTATTGCGAATAATTTTGAGGTCCAGGAAATTCAATACGTTGTTTACCTCCTCTTCCATGGTAAAACGTATGTTTTGGTGAATGTTGTTGATTTTCTCCAACGTTACTTTAGCTTCGTCCTTTTTCACCACGGCCAAGACATCGTCAACGTATCGCCACCATATTCGAGACGTTATTGAGAGATTGTCCATTTTTTCCTCAAATTTGGCCATGAATACTTCAGCTATTAACGGAGAAAGGGGGTTTCCCATCGCAGTCCCGTCTTTTGTTTTAAAAAACTTACCTCTGAAGGTAAAGTAATTCTCTCTCATACATAATGCTGCTAATTTTATATATTGCCTAGTTGTTTTTTTGGATACATGATCTGCATTGCCATCTTGTAACCAATCTTCGAAAAAACATAGTGCCTCTTTGACAGGGATACTTGGAAATAGTGCCTTGACATCAAAGGAAACCAACATCTCGTCTTCTTGGATGTGTAGACCTTTGATTTTTTCTAATAAATCATGTGTATTATGTACTGATTGCCTACTCCGTTCCTTACCAATGTTGCCGATTTCAGCAACCAACCATTTCGCAATGTTATACGTTGGGGAATTCGTGTCCGCTATAATTTCCCTCATCTCGTTTCCATTTTTGTGGATTTTAGGTTGGTATCTAATACGTGGCAGCGAGGGATTAGGCATCTTCAACTGGTTGATATTCTGGAACGTTAAGCTAGCTTCCTTCAGCGCTTTTTCCACCCGTTTAATTGAATCTGGTAGTGGGTCTTTGCGAATTTCAACGAAGTTTCCTGTTGCCAGTTTCTCCATAACGCAGTTGTCATATTCTGTCTTATCAATAATAACGACTTTATTTCCTTTATCGGCTTTGAGGTAAAATACCGGCTTCTTCTTCAGTTCGTTAATCGTTCGTTCATCGTTGGACACTCTACTGTTCATTGATGTCCTCAAATTGTTTTGAATACTGTTACGAATGTTTTCTTTTTCACCTGGGCTGAAGTTACGTATAGCTGTTTCGATGTCTACGACTAGATCGTCCGCAGGAAAGGTTCCTCTGATAGCAAAGTTTAATCCTTTATTCAATAGTTCCATTTCAGCTGTTGAAAAACTTTTACTCGACTTATTAATGACAAAGTCCGGTATTAATTCCACTTTTGGTATGATATTCGATTCATTGCTTATGATACTCATCTTCGCCTCAATTAACGCTGCCACTTTTCGTTCATGTATTTCTCGTTTACGTTTTTGCTCACATTCCACTGCTCGTGCAATTTTCAAAATTATTACATTCAAATCTCCCTTATTGGCTGCCTGTCCTAGCTTAAGATGTGCAATGTATGCTTTCAATGTGAACTCCGCCAATTTTTCGTATAGGTTTTTAATACTTAGTTTAATTAAATTCTTCTCGACTACCTTTTTCTGTTGTTCCATCCCTGGTAACCCAAATTTGATACTAACTTTGTGTGATACCGGGGTTATTCTTTCTTTTAAGCAAATTTTCAAGAATTTTATATCTTCACTGATTCGCGCCATTTTTAACTTCAAGTTTATTAATTGATAAAAAACCGACTTCGACTTGGTTGCCATTACCAACTATTAAATTATGTCGGATGCTTCAACGAACTAACTAACCAAAAATATAAAAAATGTAAGTTTAGTTATTGTACCACTGATGAAGAAGCAAGTGTGTGCTTCGAAACGTCGGCGTATGGGCAAATAAATAATTACAACGAATAAAAAAGGGAAATAATAATTTTTTTATATTTTTGGTTGATTAACCTGTTTGCGGCTGGCAGCAGGCTGAATCGTCTAAACTCGCCCAATGGATGCACTGTTTGCGAGTCAAACTTCTAATATTTATTGTTTACATAATGCCATGCTAAAGGAATAAAATTGCAGGCGCGCGTGGCCCTTTGTACCATGATATGTATATGGTATAGGGTGGGTCACTTTAGTAGGTTGTAAAAAATACTTTTCTGTTGACTTTTAGTAGTAAGAAAAATGTATCAAATGGTTGCATATATGAACTAACTTCAGACCTTTGTTTTAGTTAAAACAGTGCAACAAAACGACTAAATGATTGCCATAATATTTCATCCCATCAGTCCCACTTGACAATTTATTATTGCTATTAGAATCCATAGTAAAAAAATATTTTTTCACCCTATGGCCTTTATGGACCTTCTGTCCAATGTTTAATACGTTGAAAAAGAACTTAGACTGTAAACATGGTAATATATGTAAACACGACCTTCTGTATAAAAATCAGTCACTTCATTCTTTTTAGTAAAAAGTGTGATATGGTTTGCTTGTTTTGCGTGGAGTCCAAAAGTGTTCTTCAATAAGGATAGTTGTGTGGTCTGTGGTCAATTTGTTCTTGGATCAGATACTTTAAAAAATTATTTTGGTAAGTGAAACTGTCGTCAGTTTGTGCATTTTCACTGATTAAAATGATGATTTTCGTCTATTTTAATTGCATAATCCTCATTTTTGTTCATACGCTATTCCTTACCTTTGCTGTCAGGATATTTCCACGTTGATGGTCAACCATGAAATGATTTACTTGTCCCTTATTTTAATGTATAGTATGTGTGAGTAAATGTTAGCAGATACCTCTCTTGAGCATCACGCAAAAGTGATGGCATTTACAGCAAATGAGCCCATTCCCTTCTCGTCTATAAATACTGGTCTAACCGGTCTATGCACTACATTGTGAAGCGCCGTGTAATTCAAGCCAATCAGACGAAGAAGACTTACGACTTATTGAGGATGAATTGAGTTACTATTGTTTCAAAGCTCCACCTTTTCAAATTGACATTTTTCAAGTAAAATTGTTCTCTATGTTTGTATTTCAATATTGTTTCAGGTGTAAATTATAAATATAGCCATGTCTGACTCTACTTCGAAGTCCTTCGTTTGGCAGCATTTCATAAAAGAAAACGATGAAACTGCAAAATGTATTTAATGCAAGAGCATATTAAAGTGTAGAGGTTGGTCAACAAGTGGCTTGCTTCGACATTTACATGTAAAACATAATGTAACAAAAGGTACTCAATCTGATTTGTCAACACCAGGTTGTAGTGAAACCAACAAAAGAAAGAAAGATAGTGATGATAAAACTAAATGCACTAAACAAAAAAAGTCACTCCTTACATATTTCCTTCCCGCTCATAGAGAAACACGGGGGGAAATAGTTAGTAAGCTCGTTTGCCTCGATGGATTCACGGTGAATGCAATTACAAAAAGTAACTTCATAAGGAATTCGTTACGTGACAAAGAATTTGCATTACCTCAAAACCCTAGCGACGTAATGAAGCTTATATACAAACAATATGACCTAATGAAAAGTCAAGTAATAATCGAAAATTGTTCAAAATTAAACGCAGGACAACGTTGTAGTTTGACGCTGGACCAATACACATCGCTCAAAAACCGACGATATTTAAATGTAAGCGTCGATTTTAATGAACTAAAGTTCTTTAATTTGGGAATGATGAGAATAAGTGGATCCTTTTCGTCGAAAAATTGTGTTGATATGTAGAGGAATAAGTTGAAGGAATTCAAAATTTCTATTGAAACTGATGGTGAAGTTCGGAAAAATTATGAACTGCGAGTATCACTTATGCTATGCTCTCGCTATACATCTGGCTGTGTGTGATGTTCTTTATAAAAAAAGAGTAGATTTTGAAGAGACTCCTAATGAAATAAATATATCACAGATAGAAGAAGATGGGGATGAAAGCGATGAGCTAGTTGAAGATTTAGATAAGGCCATTAATATAGAATTTGACGCGGGTCTATCAATGGAAGGCATATGTAATGTAGCTTACAAAGAAATAACTTCTAAAATTGATATTAATGAAGCTGTAAATAAAGTAAGACTTATTGTAAAATTCTTTCGAAAGCCGCCTCTGAAGAATGATATTTTACAAAATTATGTCTAAGCACAGTTTCGGCATGAAAAGATGGTTTACTTAGATACTAAAACACGTTGGAATAGCTTGTTAGATATGCTTGAACGAATTTTAGATATAAGATCAGCAATTTCTAAGGCGTTAATTGATAACAAAGTGCCCATGACTTTGACTCATGAAGAATTAGAAACGTTGAGTGCCATTGCAGCTTGCTTAAAGCCTTTCAAAATTGGGTTAGAAAAACTGGGTAATCGAAGCGCAACTTTGTTAACTGCGGAAGGAGTGTTTTCTTTCATTTTAGATGAGTTAAATAAACAAAATACAGAATTTTCCAAGCACATGAAATACTCTCTGATCCAACGAATAAATGAAAGGCGCCCGAAAAGCTTAGTTGGGTTAATGCAGTATCTAAATTGTGGCAAAAAATACAATGCTACTGCAATTGTTGATTTGCCATGTTTACCAACTAAAAGCGCGTTGATTCAACAAGGAAAAAAAAAATAATAACGAGGTTTTTTTGCGTGGAGGGTGAACCATTGTCAAACTCTTCATTTTCCGAAGAAGAGAGCTCAGAAAATGAAGTAACACTAACTCTGAGCGAAAGATTGGAGAAGGCTATTCAGTCAATAACAAGAATTCAACGTTCTGGCAATATCAAAAGTAGTTCCAGCTTCAGCAAGATTATAAAGCAAGAATTTCTGTTGTTTGATGCTACCGAAAATCAATCCTCTAACATAATTAAATTGGGTGAACCTCTGAAAACTATACCGCCAACATCAATAGAAGCTGAAAGAGCCTTTTCTGCGGCAGGATTGTTTATATCAAAACTTAGAACGAGACTTAGTGATAAAAGTTTAGATCGCTTATGTTACCTGAAGTCGTATTTGCAAAATGTCTAATTATTTTCATTTTATTTGCTTTAACATCATTAAATACACATACATATGAAAAACATTACATTTTTTAAATATTTTTATTTAAAATATTATCATTCATAGCACTGTGTATAGCTTATTTTAATTTAATTTTTCATAATTTTATGCATAAATATACACACATACATATGTACATAATATAATATTGTAGTTTTATAATCTTTAGAAAATTAAATTTATTTGTTTTTCAGTTTCGATATAAATCCGGTTTCCGGGTTACTCGTAGCTATTATTTTCAAATTTTCTGCTTTCCCGGGAATCTCTGGAATGACTTTTACTTTCCCGGGATTTCCCGGGAAGAAGAAAAAGCCGGGAATTCAGAAACCCTAATTCTGAAGCGATATCCTCATTTACATTGGCTTAAAGTAAAAGTTATATTCAGGATTACAGAAGGTAATTAAAGGACTTCCTTAGTAATGGTTATTTCAAGAGTAATGCAGGTGACTACCCTAAAAGATTTTACAGACAACTAACTTATTACAAATTACAAGATTATCTGTCCGTGTTCATCTTTTTGTTCCCTGGGACTCGTCATATCCATAAACTTCCGCATGTTCAAGTGCATGCTTGGAGATTGAGACCCGTTTGAAATTTACTGAGGATGCGTCACCTAAAACTTTGGCATCAGTGACTATGACCGATCTTAATAATCATGCGTAACTTTTATCGCCGACCACACAGCCCGAATGTAATAGCGGTATAAATACTCCTGTACAAAGGCCTTTCATCGTTACTAGGAGTAAAGCTTTGGCGAAGTTATCATCTTTTAAAACACCGTATCGTGCATCTGGATCAAGTTCGAGTCCAACGCGTTCAATATCTCCTGTGCCTTCAGCAGCACCTCTACATATTGATGGTAATGAGCCACCTTTGATATTTTCAAGCTCTCCGGAACCTAGCCGCGGGGCGATCCCAAAAACTAAAGGTAAACCTTCAATTATACTTCCATCTTTATCTGGCATCGACACATCGGCTGCTGCTTCCCTGAATTCGCATGACGAAATCCCTGCTCTTGACGTTGTAGCTCCGCCAAAGGAGATTTTCATTTCGCGTCTAAGTTACCAGACATCTGCCGACTACTTAAAAAACTATGTTCTCAAAAAATTTGGTCCGTCTGTTAAAGTCATCAGCTGCCATAAACTCACAAAGGACAATCTGGAGGATAGAGTGGTAGCTTCTTTCAAACTTACAGTACCTGCAACTTGTGACACTATTTTGAATCCTGAAGCTTGGCCACCCGGAGTACTTGTAAAACCATTCAGCTCACGAAGAAGGAAGTCCTTTCGTGCATTGGGTAAACTGCAGTCTGCAAACTAGTGTAAACTTTTTTGACCCTAACTTAATTTCTAACCTATCAATTTACTACCAAAATGTGAGAGGATTAAGGACCAAGCTGGATAAGCTCTTTTTATCGCTTCAACTTTGTGATGACTCGTTTATTTGTCTTACTGAAACCTGGTTGAATGATAACATACTAAATTCGGAAATCTCACTTGATTTTGATATTTATCGTTGTGACCGTGATTTGACTTCTACAAATAAACAAGATGGTGGTGGTGGTGGTCTCCCTGTACTGACTTCTGTTTTTCGCGTATAGTGGATTGTGTCATTGTCAAGATCTTCCTTCCTATTAATAGATCTTTATTAGTTTCCTCTGTTTATATACCTAGTAACTCTCCTTTATATGTTTATGAGACATTCTTTGACGAGTTTTCCAAATATGTTTTCTTACGTCACCCACAATCTTTAATATTAGTCTGCGGTGACTTTAATTTGGGAGCAGTTCAATGGACGGAGTGCCCTCCTTACTATGTATCATCGACTGATGCATCTTCTCTATCTCTTTCTTCGTTTCTCTCACTCTGTTCTTTCTCGCAATTTAATAGTATCCCTAATACTAACGGCCGGCTACTCGATCTTGTGCTGTCTAATATTCCAATTCATTGTCTGTCTGTTTCCCTAGCATTAGAACCTCTTGTCCGCATCGATAGCCACCACCCGCCATTATCGATTGACCTCTCGGTTGTGCTTTTGAAACATCGTACATTTACAACTTCTTCAGAGCGAATTACGAATCTATTACCTGCTCACTAATATCCGTTGACTGGCAGGTATTTTTCGGAAATTTGCCGTGTGAGGCAGCTCTGAGAAAATTTTATAATTATCTGTTTGATTTGATCAAGCATTTTACACCATTACAAACTCCACGCAAAGCAAAGCAGAAACCTTGGGTCACTAAGCAAGTACTTTGTGCCTTGAAAGCCAAAACTAAAGCTCACCGTTGCTTTAAACTTTGTGGTTCTACTGAATCCAGGGACTGTTTTTTTGTCTTACGTGCTGCAGCGAAACAAGTTATCAAGAATGCTATGAAAAATTACTTCAGCAGTTTGGAGTGTTCGCTTATGTCAAATAACACTAAGCCCTTCTGGTCTTACATTAGATCGTTCAAGTCCTCTTCTTCTTTTCCTCCCTCTGTCCACTGGAACAATATTAGAAGCTCTTCTCCTCAAGACATTTTAAACTTGTTCTCCAAATTCTTTTCGTCTACTTTTACTCCTCCTTCATACGTTTCCTACCCAGTAAATACATTTCTGCCCCATTCCATTGACATTTCTTTACCCTGCACAGATTATATTGAAGTTGAAACCCTCATCAATTCCCTTAATCCTAATATATCCCCAGGTCCGGATGGCTTGCCGAATATATTTGTTAAGTCATTAGCGTCACCGCTTTGCATTCCCCTGGCTTTCCTCTTTAACCTTAGTTTGCGTACTGGTGCGTTCCCGGCTTTCTGGAAAAGAGCAAATGTTGTTCCTATTCTTAAAAGTGGTGATCCTACTTCTGTGTCCAATTATCGTCCTATATCCCTAATCTCCTGTTTTCCGAAATTACTTGAGCGTCTTGTGCATAACCGGCTTTCAGTTTTATTGGCACCTATCTTGTCAAAGGAACAACATGGCTTTCTTAAGTGTCGCTCTACGACCTCCAACCTAATTGAATTTACTGACTACATCGCGAAGGCCCTGGACAATCGTTTGCAGGTTGATGTGATCATCACTGACTTCTCTAAGGCTTTTGACACTGTCAACCATCAACTACTCTGTCACAAACTTAAAGCCTTTGGAGTGGCTGGCCCTCTTTTATCATGGATGGATTCATATCTGTCTTTTCGCACTTGTTGTGTTAGTTACTGTGGAGCAACCTCTATACCATTTCATCCAACGTCCGGCGTTCCCCAAGGTTCCATTCTAGGCCCTCTCCTCTTCCTATTATTTATAAATGACCTTCCATCAGTCATTGCTTCTAATTGTCTATTGTATGCAGACGATTTCAAAGTCTTTCGAGCTATCAGATCGATACAAGATTGTCAATATCTTCAGATGGATCTGATTGCTCTTAATAATTGGTGTTCGACTAACTACCTTTGTCTAAATGTTGCTAAATGCCATAAAATGACGTTTAATCCAAAGCAATCTCTCATTTTCTTTACCTATACGTTAAATGATATCCCACTGGCTGCTGTGTCTCTGCTAAAGACCTTGGTGTTATTTTTGATCCTTGCCTCAATTTTGATGCTCACATCTTAGATGTGACTGCCAGGGCATCAAAAATAATGGGGCTTATTTTTAGGCACACATACAAGTTCACCAACATATCCACTCCTATCCGCTTGTTTACTTGTCTTGTCCGTCCTATCCTAGAATATTGTTCTGTAGTTTGGTCCCCCCGATACTCCTACCTCACGAGCTCGTTAGAGAATGTACAGCGTAAATTTAGTCGAGTTTTGTTCTACAAACTCAAACTCCCATATCAATCCTATGAATGCCGCTTATCCTTTTTATGTCTTCCGACTTTGTTGTCCCGTCGCATCTACTTGGATCAGTGTTTTCTGTATCAACTATGTTACAATCAAATCTCTCCAATATTATATGCTGACTTACACTTCCGTCAATCAACGCGTCCTTCTCGATTAAACACTTTGTTCGAGGTGCCCTTTGCCCGTACGAATTTATACTTTCATTCTCCCGTTGTGCGAATGTTAAGGAAACATAATAAACTCTCCGGAACCTAGCCGCGGGGCGATCCCAAAAACTAAAGGTAAACCTTCAATTATACTTCCATCTTTATCTGGCATCGACACATCGGCTGCTGCTTCCCTGAATTCGCATGACGAAATCCCTGCTCTTGACGTTGTAGCTCCGCCAAAGGAGATTTTCATTTCGCGTCTAAGTTACCAGACATCTGCCGACTACTTAAAAAACTATGTTCTCAAAAAATTTGGTCCGTCTGTTAAAGTCATCAGCTGCCATAAACTCACAAAGGACAATCTGGAGGATAGAGTGGTAGCTTCTTTCAAACTTACAGTACCTGCAACTTGTGACACTATTTTGAATCCTGAAGCTTGGCCACCCGGAGTACTTGTAAAACCATTCAGCTCACGAAGAAGGAAGTCCTTTCGTGCATTGGGTAAACTGCAGTCTGCAAACTAGTGTAAACTTTTTTGACCCTAACTTAATTTCTAACCTATCAATTTACTACCAAAATGTGAGAGGATTAAGGACCAAGCTGGATAAGCTCTTTTTATCGCTTCAACTTTGTGATGACTCGTTTATTTGTCTTACTGAAACCTGGTTGAATGATAACATACTAAATTCGGAAATCTCACTTGATTTTGATATTTATCGTTGTGACCGTGATTTGACTTCTACAAATAAACAAGATGGTGGTGGTGGTGGTCTCCCTGTACTGACTTCTGTTTTTCGCGTATAGTGGATTGTGTCATTGTCAAGATCTTCCTTCCTATTAATAGATCTTTATTAGTTTCCTCTGTTTATATACCTAGTAACTCTCCTTTATATGTTTATGAGACATTCTTTGACGAGTTTTCCAAATATGTTTTCTTACGTCACCCACAATCTTTAATATTAGTCTGCGGTGACTTTAATTTGGGAGCAGTTCAATGGACGGAGTGCCCTCCTTACTATGTATCATCGACTGATGCATCTTCTCTATCTCTTTCTTCGTTTCTCTCACTCTGTTCTTTCTCGCAATTTAATAGTATCCCTAATACTAACGGCCGGCTACTCGATCTTGTGCTGTCTAATATTCCAATTCATTGTCTGTCTGTTTCCCTAGCATTAGAACCTCTTGTCCGCATCGATAGCCACCACCCGCCATTATCGATTGACCTCTCGGTTGTGCTTTTGAAACATCGTACATTTACAACTTCTTCAGAGCGAATTACGAATCTATTACCTGCTCACTAATATCCGTTGACTGGCAGGTATTTTTCGGAAATTTGCCGTGTGAGGCAGCTCTGAGAAAATTTTATAATTATCTGTTTGATTTGATCAAGCATTTTACACCATTACAAACTCCACGCAAAGCAAAGCAGAAACCTTGGGTCACTAAGCAAGTACTTTGTGCCTTGAAAGCCAAAACTAAAGCTCACCGTTGCTTTAAACTTTGTGGTTCTACTGAATCCAGGGACTGTTTTTTTGTCTTACGTGCTGCAGCGAAACAAGTTATCAAGAATGCTATGAAAAATTACTTCAGCAGTTTGGAGTGTTCGCTTATGTCAAATAACACTAAGCCCTTCTGGTCTTACATTAGATCGTTCAAGTCCTCTTCTTCTTTTCCTCCCTCTGTCCACTGGAACAATATTAGAAGCTCTTCTCCTCAAGACATTTTAAACTTGTTCTCCAAATTCTTTTCGTCTACTTTTACTCCTCCTTCATACGTTTCCTACCCAGTAAATACATTTCTGCCCCATTCCATTGACATTTCTTTACCCTGCACAGATTATATTGAAGTTGAAACCCTCATCAATTCCCTTAATCCTAATATATCCCCAGGTCCGGATGGCTTGCCGAATATATTTGTTAAGTCATTAGCGTCACCGCTTTGCATTCCCCTGGCTTTCCTCTTTAACCTTAGTTTGCGTACTGGTGCGTTCCCGGCTTTCTGGAAAAGAGCAAATGTTGTTCCTATTCTTAAAAGTGGTGATCCTACTTCTGTGTCCAATTATCGTCCTATATCCCTAATCTCCTGTTTTCCGAAATTACTTGAGCGTCTTGTGCATAACCGGCTTTCAGTTTTATTGGCACCTATCTTGTCAAAGGAACAACATGGCTTTCTTAAGTGTCGCTCTACGACCTCCAACCTAATTGAATTTACTGACTACATCGCGAAGGCCCTGGACAATCGTTTGCAGGTTGATGTGATCATCACTGACTTCTCTAAGGCTTTTGACACTGTCAACCATCAACTACTCTGTCACAAACTTAAAGCCTTTGGAGTGGCTGGCCCTCTTTTATCATGGATGGATTCATATCTGTCTTTTCGCACTTGTTGTGTTAGTTACTGTGGAGCAACCTCTATACCATTTCATCCAACGTCCGGCGTTCCCCAAGGTTCCATTCTAGGCCCTCTCCTCTTCCTATTATTTATAAATGACCTTCCATCAGTCATTGCTTCTAATTGTCTATTGTATGCAGACGATTTCAAAGTCTTTCGAGCTATCAGATCGATACAAGATTGTCAATATCTTCAGATGGATCTGATTGCTCTTAATAATTGGTGTTCGACTAACTACCTTTGTCTAAATGTTGCTAAATGCCATAAAATGACGTTTAATCCAAAGCAATCTCTCATTTTCTTTACCTATACGTTAAATGATATCCCACTGGCTGCTGTGTCTCTGCTAAAGACCTTGGTGTTATTTTTGATCCTTGCCTCAATTTTGATGCTCACATCTTAGATGTGACTGCCAGGGCATCAAAAATAATGGGGCTTATTTTTAGGCACACATACAAGTTCACCAACATATCCACTCCTATCCGCTTGTTTACTTGTCTTGTCCGTCCTATCCTAGAATATTGTTCTGTAGTTTGGTCCCCCCGATACTCCTACCTCACGAGCTCGTTAGAGAATGTACAGCGTAAATTTAGTCGAGTTTTGTTCTACAAACTCAAACTCCCATATCAATCCTATGAATGCCGCTTATCCTTTTTATGTCTTCCGACTTTGTTGTCCCGTCGCATCTACTTGGATCAGTGTTTTCTGTATCAACTATGTTACAATCAAATCTCTCCAATATTATATGCTGACTTACACTTCCGTCAATCAACGCGTCCTTCTCGATTAAACACTTTGTTCGAGGTGCCCTTTGCCCGTACGAATTTATACTTTCATTCTCCCGTTGTGCGAATGTTAAGGAAACATAATAAACTTGAGCTTGGTCCTTTTTCTGATTCCTATTTTGCATTCAAAATAAGACTAAGAAACCTCGTCCTTACAACTCATTTTGAATAGTTCGACTTGTTGTTTTTTTCTTTTCTTTTTTTGCGCTTTAACTTCATTTTTAAGCCTGTTAATTTCATATTAACCTTTTCATAGTTTAATAGACAATACTGCCTAATTTTTCAATATTAATATTATTTAATCTTCCTAATTTTTCTTTGCTTAATTTAAGTTTTCATTCTTACTTGTTTCTGCTTGTCGTTTTTCCATTTTGTAATTGGATTTATTTTAATCTGTTAAATGGAATTGTAAATAAATAAATAAATAAATAAATTATCCGTCCTAGCTTTTTTGAGATTGCTGTATGCGTAAGGAAAATTCTTGTTGCCTGTTTTTCCTGTTTAAAAAATGTCGTCAGCTGGTTTTTTTGTTGCTCTAGTTCCTTTTTCCGTATCCGTTGTTCGATTGTTATCCTGCTGTACCTATTTTTAATCGCTGTATAGATGATGTGTTCTTTCTCCAATTGTAAAAACTTGTAAAATTTTCCTCGATCCTCGTTGATAGTGATCTCAATGGCAGTTTTGTCTCGTCCTGAATAAAGTAGAACTATGTCATCAGCATAAAATGTGTGATATCCCGTCAGCCCACATGTATTTAGATTATTTGCGTATAGCAGGAACAAAGTTGGGCCAAGTATTGAGCCCTGGGGAGCTCCTGTTTTCGTAGGTGCATGATCACTCAGGACGTTGTTGATTAAAGTTCTCTGCAATCTTCCCTCGAAGTAACTCTTAAATAACTGCTTAGGACTACCCTGCATACCGTACGATTTAAGTTTACGAAGCAAGAGGTCATGATCAACTTTATCAAATGCTTTTTTCAAATCCACAAAAATTGCGATGACATAATCACCTCTGTCAAGTCCTAGATTGATGAAACGTGTGACAGAATGTAGGGCATCCAAAGTACTCTTGTTCTTTTGAAAACTAAACTGATGTTGGCTTATGATAGAGTTTTCAACTAAGAATGATGTTAATCGATTGTTTAATATTTTTCCAAATATCTTATTAAATCCCGTCAACAGTGCAATCGGGCGATAGCTATTCGGGTCGAGATGATCACCACCCTTAAATATAGGAACTATTTTTGCAAGTTTTTCTTCTTCCGGAAAAGTCCCATTCCTAATATGCACGTTTATAAAATTTGCCATAATCTCGGCTATATCCTCCTTTATTAGACTAATCTCATTCATCGTGATGCTATCGATGCCTGGCGCCGTATTCTTTTTCAATTCATTGATTACATTTAAGACTTCCCTTTTATTTGTTTGATGAATGTGAAGGATAGAATTTATTGCGATATTTGTATTATTTACATTGCCTGCTGAACTAGCAACGATTTCTTTAGTGATTCTTCCACCAATTGTTGAAAAAAAGTTATTGCATGAGTTCGCCGCATCACGTGGACACGATATATTAGAGGGCCCATCAGGATTCAGTTGAAAGTTTTGTGATATACCCTGGGTTGAAGAGTTATCCTTTACCTCATTTATTATTTTCCATATTTCACGGGAGTTGTCAGCCGCTGTTTCCATTCTTCTTGAGAAATATAAGAATTTAGCCTCTTTCACCAGTCTTTTCGATTCTTTTTTCGCTTGCATACATTCAAACTTGAAAGCCTGGTTTCCATTGTTCTTCCTGTAGTCCATGTATGCCTAACTTTTTTTAATACTTGCATCAATTACTTTTTTTGTTATCCAAGTCCGTTTTCGACACCTGATTTTTTTCTCAATTGTAGAGCTTTGCTTAGCAGATATGATGATATTTTTGAGTTCAATAATACTATTTGGTTTCCGCTTTTCCAGTAGCTCTCGTATGTTTGATTTAAAGAGCTCCTTGTTAAGATATCTGAACATTTTGTAGGTCAGCTTCCGTTTGTTCAGGGTTTGGTCTTGAATAGCAATTTTTAACACACGGTGATCCAGTTCCGGCCAGTCATCAAATATGTATTTCATGCTTTCAGCGACTTTTAAATCATTGGTTACTATATGATCCTGACAGGTATTTGACACTGGGCGAGTAATTTGGTTGTTGTTTATGATTACCGTTCCAATTGTTTCTAGCGTATCCTTATAAACCCGTGTTTCTGGTGATTCCGTTAGTACATCAATGTTTGTGTCCGCTACTGTGATTAAATTTCTTTTCAGTTGAGAATAATGTATCTAGTACTGTGCAAAAATCTTGCGCATTCATACGATTGGGATTGTAGTACGTCCCTAATTTTATTTTTTTACCTGCATGGCGTACTTCAATTATTATAACCTTATACTTATCACGTGTCACTCTTTTGGTTATGAAATTGATTGTATTTTTTACGTACATTGCTGTACCTTCACCTCTTCCAGGTTAGTTGACCTTTCTTCTCCTTCTCATTGTGAAGCCTGCTTGTTAAGGAACATTTTAATCTTTCATTTACTGGTATCGTGTTTCAGAAGCACAAACTTCCACGTTGAAAATTTGCGCTCCAGTGAGAATTCATTGTTGCAAGGAGTATCACAGACACCTGGCGCTTTTTTCGCATAATCTACACCATAGAAGCCACAGAAAAATCAATACCACTAGAAATCAGCACCAGGCTCTTCCTCGGCAAATAAATAGAGCGTATTTATTTTGCAAGGAAATCGGCTTTCTCATTGCTGATTACCGAAAATGCACGGTTGCTGAGCAAAAAAATTTAAGTTCAAAAGTCAACAATTCCGAATCAACTCTAAAAAACAGCAAACCAGGTTTGTTCCTCGCAATGGGCATAGCAGTCAATGCCGACTTCAATTAGACGGAACAATGAGCTACTTGTAACTCAAAAGCTTATCGGCCTGGTTACATCATAGATATCAATGTTTGTGTTCCAGATTCACTAGTGGAATCTACAACAGCACAAATACTCCAAGGCTGGCGTAAGAGCTGTGGCCATCAAGACAAACGTCATGTGTTGTCCCGTGCTGGCATATTGGTCATGCGTTCAGACACCGCGCTATTTTGTAATGGTTGTATTGTGACTGGGTGATGAAAGTGACTAGTTGGTATGATGACACAATAATAATACACACGTTAATTGATACATATTTGTATTGAACACAATAGACATGTTACATCGGGAAAGGCCAATACGAGACTGACTGTCAAAGGAACGGCACATAGAAAATAACGATTCACAATAGTCTCCCCCACTTAATTAAAACATATAGAAATATATGTAATTTTAATTCTATTATTCGGTGACATAGTCTTTCAAGAAGTTTGGAGGACATCGTTGACGAGCAGATCTGCGTGGTGGTAGCGTCGGGTTGTTTGTGTTCCCGTATGCTGGTGTCTGTTGGTCAGGAGTGCCAGTAAGTGTTTCTGGCTGATTGACACCTGGCGCAGTCAATGGCGTAGGCTGTGTGTTAATCGGTGGTAACTCATCAGCTGGCATGTGTCGATATGGAACACCTGGGCTTGAGGCTGGTCTTTGCTGAGATGAAAAGGTGACTTGTTTCTTCGGGACCATTGTTGAAATTAGTTGGTCGATGTGCCTTTTTATAGTTCGGCCTGAGTCTAGGTCAATGATATAATGGTACTGACCCAGTTTTTGTTCGACAGTCCCAAATTGCCAGCTATCTTGATTGTTCAGGTGCATTCTTGCCTGAACTCTCTCTCCCATTTGGAATGAGCGGATGTGACAGCTGCTTCGGCTCGTTGGCATTACTGCTTTTCTGTTAGGCAGGAGAGCATCAAGGGGTATTCTAATTTTCCTTTTCAGGTAAAATTCTGCTGGTGACCGTCCGGAGGCTAATGGTGTGGCACGGTATCGAAAAGGGATATTTTGTACTTTTGTGGCTATTGGTGATGAGTCTTCAGCTGCAGCTTTCAATCTTCTTTTCAGGGTTTGTATATTTCTTTCTGCAAGGCCATTAGTTGATGGGTGACCAGGTGCAATAAACTTCTGAAACATTCCCCTTTCTTTACAGTGTGTCTGGAACTCTTCACTTTTAAATATGGCAGCATTATCTGATAATAGGACAGATGGGTAGCCATGCACAGAGAATATGGTTTCTAGGAGTGTGATAGTTGATGCTGATGATAGTGGTTCTTTGAGTATTCGAACTTCAGCCCACTTGGATTTTGCATCGACACACATTAAGAAATAATGGTTGTCCAGGGGGCCTGCATAGTCAATATGTACCCTCTCCCAGTTGTCATCTTGTGGGTCCCATGGATGAATAGCGGCTTTCTGTGGATTGTGCCGGACTTGGGCACAGGATTCACAGGTTTTAATAATTTGCTCGATGTCTTTGTCTAAACGTTCCCAATATACATATCGTCTGGAGAGTTGTTTCATTTTTGTAATGCCCAAGTGTGAGGCATGCAGTTCTTCCACGATTTGGCGTTGTAGAGATTTTGGTATGACTAGGCGGTCCAATCTGAAAAGCATACCGTTAAAGATGGTGAATGGTTCATCTCTTTGACTGGTTCTGAGGCTGGTCATCAGGGTTTGAAGGTTTTCATCTTTGGCTGTTTCTTCAATAATAGTTTCTGAAGTTATAGCTGGGCTGGAGATTTGAAGTATAGTTTCAGCATACAACGCATTGACTTCTTCATTCATTGATGTTTCAGCTGTTCTGAGCAGTTGGGGAATTGGAGCCCGAGAAAGACAATCTACGTTCTCGTTGTCTTTCCCTTTTTTACAGCGTACCGTGAAGTCCAACCCACTTAGGAAGGAGACATAGCGTAAAAGACGGGCAGATGTCATCTGTGGTAATGCTCGATGTGGATGAAAGATACGAGACAGCGGCTCGTTATCGGTGACAAAGGTGAAATTTCTGGCATAAACATAGTTGTAGAAGTGTGTGGCTGCGTAAATGATAGCCAAGGCTTCTCTATCAAGTTGACTGTAATTGCATTCAGCTTGGGTCAAAGCTCGAGAGGCATAAGCAAAAGGCTTTTCATGACCTTCCACTTCATGACTCAAAACAGCTGCAATACCGGTCGATCCTGACAACGGACCCTAGTTGTCAGGATCAAGGGTTTTGCTGGATCAAAGTTGTTAATACCCTGTCGCTACACAGCTCCGACTTTAGGTTTAAGAAAGCAGCTTCAGTGGAGGCTGACCAAACGAATTTTCCATCTTTTTTGAGTAGGCGTCGTAGATGAAAAGATTTTGTGGAGAAATCAGGAATGAGTTTTGCATAATATGTCACCATACCCAAGAATCGTATTAATTCCTTTACATTTTTAGGACGTGGCATGTTGAAGACGGCTTGAATTTTCACAGGTGACATTTCGACTTTATTAAATGAGACTATGTGACCAAGATAGCTGATACTTTCTTTGAAGAAGGAACACTTATTTTTATTTACATGGAGATCGTTTTCCTTGAGTCGTTCTAAACAAGCAATCAGGTTTCTTGTACATTCTTCCATTGATGAGCCATGGCAAATAATTACATCAAAATATGTTTCAACGTTTGATAGGCTATTGAGAATTTGTGAGAGTATTCTATTGAATTCAGATGGTGCTGTTTTGATACCAAAACTGAGACGATTCATTTGAAATGTGCCCTTGTGTTTCGTGATTGTTTGAATTTTCTGTCCTTCCGCATCCACATTGAAGTGTAAATATGCCTTGTACAGGTCGAGTTTGCAGAAGTACTTTGAATTTCTGAGGCTGTGCAAGACTTCGTCAATGCGACGAATTGGATGATTAGCTGAGACTAATTTTGCGTTGACTCCACATTTGTAATCAACACATAAACGAACCCCTCCATCAGGTTTAGGTATTACGACGAGTGGTGATCCCCACTCGCTTGAGGATACTGGAGTAATAATACCTTGTGACTCAAGAGTTGCAAGTTCTTCCTCAACTCGCTGGCGCAGTGCAAAAGGGACATCGCGTTCCCTAGTAAAGATGGGTTTTACTCCTTCCCTGAGCTGAAGTTTTATTTCTAGGTTTGGCACACAACCTATGCGTTCTTCATAAATAGTTGGGTATTGTCTGAGTATGTCTTCAAGAGGAGTGACAGCGTCGATTGTAACTACATGATCCGAAGTGAGCCGTTCTTTATCGATTTCTTTGAGATCAATTCCGAGAGTGCGAATCCATATTCGACCCAGAAGTGCATCAAATCCTGCAGGAACAATGAATAGGCCCGCATCAATTTCTCTATTTTTATATTTTACCGACAGTGAGACTTTCCCTAAGGGCTTTATTATATGAGCTGAGTAAGAGCGGAATGATACCTGTGTTGGTTGTAGTGTAGCATTGAGACCAAGACGTTTGAATGCTGTCTCTGATAGAAGTGAGAGTTTGGCTCCTGAATCGACCTCAAATGCCTGTGGCTTGCCATTGAGAAACACTTTGACGATAAATTTATCAGAACCTGGGCTGAGCTCGTATAAGTCTTCAGTGCAGTGAATGTGACCAATACTATATTCTGAGTCAGAGTTTTGACCATTCTGAGAAGACTGTGTTGCGATGGCATGTGTCTTTGAATTTCAAAGAATGGTGGTGATACAGACCTTGGACACATGACCAATTTTCTTGCAGGAAGTGCATTTAAGCGCTTTGCGGTCGATTTTGCATTGATTTGCCTTGTGGTTTGCCCTACCACATTTGAGACAGAGCCCATGTGTTGGGACTGTGAGCGTTGGTGTGAACTAGGATTTGTATTTCGACTTTGGTTGGGTTGTGATTTTCTATGTGACCTGTTGACCCTTGAGACATTGTTTGTGACACTACTGAGATTGGTGAAATTATCTGGGATTTTGGTAAACTGGTTGCTTTCAAAACGTGATGCTTCCAATGCTGTGGCTTTGTTGAGCAGCTCATCGAAATTTTTTTGAACGCATAGTGTTGTAAGAGCTGTTCTCGAATCCAGTTGTCTTTTACTCCTCTAACAAATTGGGCACATAAAAAGGTGTCAGCAATGGAAATCACTGATTTGCATTTACATTCAGCATAAAAATTACAATATTTTGATTTCTCCTTCAGGGATGCAACGAATTCTGAGATTGATTGTGTTGGCTGCTGAGTAACATTTAGGAAATAATGCTGAGCGACTACAGTTGAGACAGGCGGTGCCAACATATTTTTGAAAAGTTTGGTTAGCTCAACAAATGGAATATCTTTCATGGGTTTCTCAGTACCCAATAATGCAGCTAAGTTGTTATAATGCGTAGAGCCAATTGATGCACACAACAATTGAGACATTGTGATAGGGGAATCCACATTTTTGAGACTACAGTAATTGTCAAAACGTTCTAAATAAGAAGTAAATCTTTCCTTCTTGGCGTCATATGATTCGAATGGTGAGACTTGGGGAGCTGAACCGGATCCACTTGTCCCCAATGCGGCAGTGAAGACTGAGAGAAATTGTTCGAATTGTTGTTGATCCATTTTCCCAGCTGGAGCTGTCTCGAAAACGACACGAAAATAATGTCGGCTGAAAATCTAACTGTTTCACTATGTCACACTGGTTTTCACTGGCAGTTGCAAACGTTTTAATCCTCGTCGCCAACTTACTGTGACTGGGTGATGAAAGTGATTAGTTGGTATGATGAGACAATAATAATACACACGTTAATTGATACATATTTGTATTGAACACAATACACATGTTACATCGGGAAAGGCCGATACAAGACTGACTGTCAAAGGAACGGCACATAGAAAATAACGATTAATAATAGGTTGCCTTCTTGGTAAAGCACACCGTAAACCTTTCCACTCGCGTCAAAATCGTCTGTAGAGTGTCGGTGAACTGATTTAACCGATGAAAACGGTCGAATGTCAATCGATTCGATTAATGTTTTTCAATATTATGTGGACTTTAAAGATTACTATTTTCGTATATATTTCATGAAACAAAAACCAGATGTTGCTCCCCATTTCGAAACATTAATGAATGAGTGCAATTTTATTAAAGTTTTTCGTTTGAACTGTGGTACTGAGTTTGAGTGTGCTGTGGTGTTGACTCAGCTTCAAAAACGCGGCATCGAATTTCGTCCGTCATGTCCTTACAATCCAGAACAAAACTGCGTCACAGGACAAGCCAATAGACATGTCGTTGAACTGGCTCGTTCAATGCTTTTCATCAGCAAACAGTCGAAAACACTTTAGGCTCACACATGTGATACGGCAGTATTTTTGATTGATCGCACGGAAATCAAGTGTTGCAAGTAAAGCATCACTTGAGTTGTGGACTGGAAAGGCATTTGACAGTTTTGACTTCTTACGAATCTCTGGACCGGAGTGCTATGTAAAAATTCCTGAGAAGATTTCCTCAAAATGTGACGGCAAGACATTTCGTCGAATAGGTGAATGGAAAAGATGTCCACAAAGTTTGATTGCATGACATTCATTTCCGTCCATAAAAGCTGTGCACAAGGAACGACACCATTAAATTGAAACTTCAACACTACGGTGACGAGTATTGTAAAGATAAGGCTGGTCAAGACGAGAAAGTTGACCACATTCCTGACGGTAATCCGAATTTGTCCATAGCTGACAGCGATACTCAAGAAGGAAGGTTAGTGACTTAGCGACTGGTATGAGTGATTCGACAATCAGTGAGACTTGGTGAGTACAAAGTGGGCTATAATGTTCATTCTTACCAGCCAAGCTGTGCAATGGCGTATCTGACATAAACACTTCAGGAAGATCCCGAGCCAAATAACCAAGAAGAGTAGACAGTCGGACAAGTGAATAAATGCAATGAAGGAAACAATCTGGGATTTTGAGGAAAATGACACATGGAATTTTATAACATTCCCACCGGGTAAGCGCACTATCTATAATCGTAAAGTACTTTGAGTAAAATACAAGCTTGATGGTTCGATTGATCGTTAACGTACTCAGTTAGTTATTCGCAGCGTATTCCTGTAGGTAAGGCTGGACTATGATGAGACTTTTAGCTCGGTTGCCCGGTACGATGCATTATGCAGCCGAAGAAAAACTTGCACTCAGACAATTTGATATGAGTACTGCATTCCAATATGGTCAAATTGATGCTGAAATCCACACGACTCAACCACAGGGCTAAGATGACGGATTAGGTCCTGTGTGTTGTTTAAAGAAATCTTTATACGGTCTTAAATAGTAATCTTGTTGCTTTTTATGCATTCAGTAGCAGATCCAAGTATCTACGTTTGAAAGAGAGAAATCAGTAGTTCCAATCCACGTCGACGATGGTCTCACTGCAGGTTCATTGCAAGAAATAATCAACTGCTTCCTGAGACTACTGACTTCAGAGCTCTAGATCACCGTGGTTTCACTCGATTTAATTTTGGGAATGCAGATCAAGCAATGTAATTTTAGTGCATGCATTTCACAGAAACCACACATAGAGAAAGTTTTGCAACCGCTTTGCATTTTAAAAAAAAAGCAATTCCGGAAAAACCCTCTGCTGAAAAACTACAACCAGACGAATCATCCAGTGATTCTCTCAACAGCTCCGTTTCCTACCGATCAGCGGCATGTTCTCTGTCATATTTAGCCTACGCTACTTATCCCAATCTAACGTGCGCAACTTGAAAAGTTGATAAAAAAATGGCAGAACTTACAATATCCAACTAAGCTTCTGTCAAATACATACTCCGGTGTTAGCGAGGTACCCCTAATGTGGAACTTTTCTACACTTCGACTAGCAGTGGACTGCGTATCTACTCTAATGCAGACTTCGCTGAAGATGTCAACATAATGGTTTTGTCTCATTTGTGAACGATACTGCGCTACCCTGGACTTCACTGTTGCAGAATTTGGCAGCACTTTCACTCACAGATGCAGAATTTGTAGCTGCCAGTGAAGGCGCGAAGGAGTTAGTGTGGCTAGAACGATTGTTGTCTGAGATGGTAAAAACAAGACTGTACTGGTGTTATTCATTGATAATTCGGGTGCAATTATACTAGTCAAGAACTACGAATTTAGGTTAGTCTTTGTAACTATGTTCTCATATATATAAAGGGTGATTCATTATGAGGTTTGATTCTCAATAGGCTTTTTTTGATAGATCACGCGTGACTCCTGTCAAACTGTAATGTAATTTTTATTCAGTATTGTACGAATGGAAATAGACATTAATTTTAATCGCACCATATTTTGGCCTGACTCTATGATAACTTTACACTAGATTCGTACATTTCCACACTTATTGAAAACATTTATAGCGAAACGAGTAGCTTTTATTATATCAAAAACACAGGTCACTTCCTGGTATGTTGTCAGAGCTCAAGACAGGCCCGCTGATTTGCTATCCAGAGGTATGCTTCCTCAAGATTTCAAAAAGTCTTCTCTCTAGTTCCACGGCCCTTGTTGGCTATCCAATGATGATAACGACCAGCTAAAACTGCCAACAATAAATGCAAAAGATACACCAGACTCGAAGAAAGGTGTATGAAGAATTTTGCCCACGACCAGTAATAATATTTTATTGCGCTATTCTTCCTGTAACAAGTTACAACGCATTTGCCTACGTTGTAAGAGGTCAGCTTCATTTCGCTGTATTGTCATACAATCAAAAGCATAATTTTGCCGGTCACATCATATAATCAATCTTCTTATCACACGGGAATACTTAGAAAATATACGCAGTGGGACTCAGTTGACACTTTATTCTATGCGACTAAAATATTGGCCTTAAGATGGCAGAAGCCAAGTAAGTAAAGTCGTACGGAGGTGCGTAGGGTGTACACGCACTAGACCACTACCGATTAATTATATCATGGGTAGCTTACCGTCTATGCGAACAAAACAATCACGAAATTCTGCTAATGTTGGAGTAGATTAATGCAGACCCTTCCTAATCAAAGAAAAAAAATATCGTACCAGTAAAAGTTTACAATGCCACATTTTTTTGCTTTGTAACAAAGACCGGACACCTAGAAACCGTGAGTAAGTTAACCACTGAGGGATTTTTAGCTGCACTACGAAGGTTTATTTTCCGTCGTCGTGGCAAATGCACGAATATCTATTCCGATAACGGCGTAAAATTCATAGGCGCTAATCAAAATCTGCAAGAACTCCAAAAACTGACTGCATTAGAGGCTCATAATCAACAGATTTACACATACCTAGCAGAAAAAGATAACAATTGGCATTTGAATACTCCTCACTCTCCACTCTTTGACGGGCTTTGGGAGGCTGCGGTTAAGTCTTTTAAACATCATTTGCGACGCATAGTCGGACCAGATCTATTCACGTTTGAACAATTCAACCCATTAGTAATAGAAATTGAAGCCATTCTTGATTCCCGACTTCTCACACCCTTATCCTTAGATTCCAATAAATTCGGGATCTTGAAAACCACTCGCTTCCTAATCGGTGATAGACTATCAAACTTACGGAGAATATGATCTTACTAAAACACCTTGTAATTGTCTGTCACTATGGCAAGATATGCAGAAGGTCAAACAGGACTTCTGGATTTGTTGACACAGAGAATACATACATACACTTAATGTCCGTTATAAATGGTTTCATGGCACTCATCCCATAAAAGAAAATTCAAGTGTTATCATCCGTGAGGCAAATCTACCATCTCTTCAATGGAAACTCGAACGTGTTTTAGAAGCACAATCAGGACACGATGGAGTGATTCGCACAGTGCGCCTAAAAACATTGAATGGTGAAGTTATTCTTGCTGTTGAAATGCTGGCACCATCAGCCATAGATGGTAACGACACGCTCAAAGCTGACACAACTTTAAAAAACTAAACTTCTTGTGTAAATATCTTGTTGATCACGTGACTCTCAACAGGGGTAGTATGCTGAATGCAGCGATACTCTAGGCTGAGCATAAGTGCAGTACTGACAACCACACGTAGATACATTTCAAGTGTGTCTGCACCTACCATTCCTATCTCCACTAAAAATCGATTTTACAGTTGCGAAAGAAAGCGTTAGCAGCTAATCAAGTATACTACATTACACAGTCCACTAAAAGTCGCACGCCAACAGGAATGTTTCATTGTCTTTAATTAATTTTACAAGAGCTTAGATTCATATTTTAAATTGTTACCACTTACTTGCATATTAAATTTTCAATAATTAAGTAAAGTCTACCGACTTTGCTTTTCAATATAAATTATATGGAGTCCAGGAGATCGGCTTCCAGAAGGAACATACCTAAGTTATGCACTTATCAAAGAAACCCTAACCAAGCATTTTGATGGCAAAAAGAACAAATACGATGAGAGCGTCAAATTTTAACTGATATGCCAAGGGAAGGGTGAGTCAGTGGCCAAATTTTCACTCTACTTGAAACAAGCTGCTGCATTTGTTAATATGGCAATTTTTTGGATGGTATGTTGATTGAACAACTTTTAAATAGCTTAGAATCATGGGAGATGTACAATAAAATAACTGGCAAAGAGCTAGTTACGTTCACCGAGGCATACGATATCAGGAATGCCCTTGGAGTTACACGAAAAGTAACCAATGAAGTTCAAGTTATGGCTTCAACCCAGTCCGAAAAAAGAAATCAGCTAGGTCACACACAGCCAAAAGTCAAAAAAGACAATACGCATAAACTTCCTACTCATAATCGTAGGCGAAATAGCAGTAAACTAAACTACATATGTCCACATACAAGAAACACCGAAAATTCTAATTAATGTGTTGGGTGTGATTGTTCTCACATGCACGTTGGCTCTTTAAATTCAAAGATGCAACCTGCCATACATGTGGAAAAAGAGGGCACATATCACGCGTTTGTAGATCGTCTAGTAAGAACACGAACCTATCAGCACACGCCTGGACGCTGAAAACGTAGACATAGTTTATTGTATTGACGACACGATCAGACTTCATCGAGTAAACTCGATCTAGAATAGCCACAAGCAAGTCCTTAAGGTTCAAATAGATGGACGACAAACTGATATGAAATTAGACACTGGCGCACTATGGGCCATCGTTAGCATCAATGTGCTTCGAACAATCAACCTTATTGAACACAGATCCTCAATTTTGGAGTTACACAGAGTATCGGATTAATTATTTTGGAAGGATTCCTGCAAATGTCACTGTCGGTAAAGAAAATGCTTGACTCAACTTATACATCGTCGTAGGTAGTTTCGATTCCCTCATCAGAAGGGAATAGATTTCGCATTTATTCAAAGAGATCAATTTCGCCCAGATTTTCTCGAAGTCTGAAAAAATCAACGCGCTTCTCCAGTCTCATCAAAACTCACATCGGAACAAACGAAAGAATTAGACAAAATCGTATAACAATACCCAGATGTTTTCAGTAAAGGAACTAGACAACTTGAAGGGCCACCAGCTGAAGTGAAATTTAAAACGAATGCCAAACCTTTTTTTTGTACCGGCACGAAAAATTCCGCATGCATTGCGCGATGCTTACGCGAAGGTCATTGATCAGAAACTCGCTTCAGGTCAGTACATTAAAGTCGACAAATCAGAATGGGCCTCTAGCACTCCCGATGTGGCAAAAAAGGACAGCCATTTAAGAATAACTGGTAATTGCAAATCCACTCTTAATCTCCAAATTATGATTGATGAGAACCGATTCCAAAAGCAGAGCATATTTTTAATCAGATGAAAAGGGCAACACTACTTTGCCATTTAGATCTCACGGGTGCTTACACTCATCTTACTGTCAGCGATGAATTCAGTCATGCACTTACTTTGGACACAGTAATGCATGGTCTCATTTGCCCACGCCGTGTAGTTTATGGCACAGCCAAAATTCCCGCGCTCTGGTAATGGCGTATGGTAGAAGTCCTCATAAATATTAAGAAAGCTTGCGTATTTTTTGATTATATTGTCGCTTTCGGAGACAATTTCGAAGATTTGCTTCAAACCATAATCCAATTATTTGACTGCTTGAGATCAAATGGTCTTCGGTTTAATCGAGAAAAATGTTTTTCCGCTGCAGATGCAATCAAATTTTTTGAACACAAACTCGACTCAAACGGAATAAATAAATCAGGCAAATATATAGAAGCTATTAAAAACACAGCTAACTCACATGCTTTAGAAGAATTGCAATTTTTTTTGGGCAAAACAACTTACTACAATTCATTCGTACCAAATCTTGCAACAAAAGCAAGACCACTCCAAGATATGGTCAATACTGAAGACATGATATGGTCAGAAGAAGCAAACAGAGCTTATAATGAACTAAACAGAATTCTAACATCCCCACAAGTGCTCATGCCCTACAACCCCGCACTAACTCTTCTTTTAGCCACAGATTCAAGCAAGACTGGTTTATGTGCACTTTTATCGCGTCGCCTTCCGGATGTCAGAGAGAGAGAGACCGATAACTTTTGCAAACCACACAATGAGTCAGATAGAGCAACGATACATCCAAATTGACAAAGAGGCGTTGGTAATAGTATGGATAACTCAAAAGTTTTTCTATTATCTATACGCCCCACATTTTATTTTGATAACAGATTACACACCATTGACACAGATCCTTCATCCAACGAAATCTGTCCCAGTTCTATGCATAAGTCGTATGGGAAACTACGCCGATTACTTGGCTCATTTCGATTATGAGGTAGTATTCAAAACTTTGAAACAAAACGCTAATGCCGACTATTGCTCTCGTGCGCCGTTAGCTCACACTGAAGAGTCAGTCAACATGCTGTATGTTAAAAAACAATATAAAGCTACAGACAAGTACGATGAATTCGATAATTTTATGGTCTGTCAAATCAACCAATTGCCTATTCGTGCTGACCGCATGGCAAAAGAAACACGAAGAGGCCCTGAACTGGGCAGAATCATCCAATCGCTCGAGTTTGGATGCAACTTGGCTGACTATAAATACAAAATACCAGATTCTAATGATAATCTGGCTACAGGATGCCTGCTCCTCGAACACAGAGTGGTTGTACCAAAGACTCTACAGGATGATATACTCAGAGATCTACATGCAGCACACCTAGGTATTGTGAAACTGAAAGCCATAGCGTGATCTTTTATCTATTGGCCTGGTATCGATGGGGACATTGAACAAGTTGCAAAATTCTGTGAATCGTGTGCAAAAACCTCACACACATCGCCTAAATTTTGGATTCATCATTGGGAGCACCCCAAAGCCGGCCCCGTACCTGGATCAATGATATAAATCATAGTCAATGCGTATAGCAAATTATTTAAAGTTAAGGTTATGAAATCGACTGTGTCAACTGCCACAATAGCAATTTTGAACAAACTATTTGCAGCCTATGGAGTTCCGGTCACGATCGTTTCCGATAATGGGCCGCAATTTATTTCCGACGAATTGAAAATGTTCTTAGTCGACTCGGGAGTCAAATATCACAAATCATCGGCGCCTTACCACCCTTCTACAAACGGCCAAGCGGACCGGTATGTTGAAACAATAAAAGACGCCCTGAAAGTAATGTGAACAACACCAAGTACCTTAAGATAGAACCTAAACAAATACCTGCAGTTTCATCGAAAAGTTCCACATACGACGACGAACGTAGCACCCGCATCACTCTTTCTTAGTCGAAACATACGGACACCTCTCGATCTTGTACGACCCGATAGTCTCCACACCAAAATCACAGACAAGCAGCAAACTCTATTCAATCCCTCGTTTGGAGAACTAACATACAAGTAGCCAAACAAGTATACTTTATGTCAGGTTATCCACGAATGGCCAAGTGGATCTCCGGAAAGGGCATAAAACGTTTGGGAAACATTCATTATTGCATATATGTATTACGAAGGAAAGATTTTCAAATGTCACATTGACCAAATAATATCAAGAATCAAACAACAATCCAAAACAATTGATCAATCGAATCATAGAGTCAATTTTTTTGAAAAGGCACCACAAAATCCTGAACAATCAGTCCCAATGATTTAAAAGGCACCTGTTGCCAATAACCCCACATTACCGCCAGAAATCAAAAACAACGGGAAACCAGTTCACAGCTCTACAAGAACGCTCTTGTGTCGTGGGAAGAAATGTTTCGTATAGAAAACTTTCGATCCGATTATCGCGCCAATCATGGTCACACCACATCACTCGTAGATGGCGCAGGCATCGACAAAGATGAAGACATGCTCTTCTCCACATGTCATCTCTCGTCAGCTAGACACAGTCGACATCAGTCTTAGTTTGCATCGCTACGCTCTAACATGAACCCCACAAAATCTTATAGATAATAATTTGTATCAATAAAACTGTCTTTTAAATTAACATTGTCTGTCATCGTTCGCATCTTGACAAACACAACATTCCTACCAAAATATGTTTATTTATGTAGGTAACCCAGCACAAGCAGCATGTATTCCTAAGCAAACTCTTTCGAATAAGTGTAAATTGACTTCAGAGTGCCATTCGCTAGTTAAGATGGTTCTGCAACTTGAAGATACTTTGCGCTGGTCAGCAAATTCTATTTACCCAAATGTTACCAACAAAATGCTGTAAAATATCTCAATCTTCTCAATGTTCAAGAGAGCTTACTAACCTGTGACTCTAAAATACTAAATAAAACCATATTTATCCAAGCTTATCAAAGAGTCATGCAGCTGATTGATTTATCAAAGAAGTGAAATTGTTGCCCAGAGAGGAGAGATTCGAATATTTTTAAATGTTACACTATCCCGTTTTTCTTTGCTTTGACAAAAAGAAAAATAGGAGAAAGCAATTTTTCTTTTCTGATTTCTAAAGTTTATACTGAATACATAATCTACCATTTCTTCATCAAATAGGCATAAACATCACAAAATACTTTTAAAAACTTTACAATACACTATCAACAATATATCCAACCAATGCACTCCAAACCACAAAGATACAATGGGAAAACTAAGATGTAACTCTACTGGATAGAAAAGTAGAAGAGGAAAATCTTCAACTTCACATCACATTTACTGTCTTATACCTTTTGAAAAACTTACTCGTCTTCCCATGGACAAACAGTATTACGGTCGGTCTCACCTTCCTTAGATTGTGTTACATTTCCTCCAACTCCGCCTCCTCCACCTTCCTCTTTGGTGACATCTAGTTTTTTGGCGTTGGAATCACGTTTCTTGCGACGTTTTTTCGGCTCCTCCGTTTCCACTTTGACTTGTTCGACACTTTCGGGCTCTTCATCAACCTGATCCGGTTCAATTTCCGCCAAAGGAGCAAGAGAAGGAGCTGGTGTTGGTGCTGGTGCAACACAGCCTGGAGTTAGGTTCGCTTCAACATCTTCAATAGTGTAGGAATAGTCTTCGATTTGTTCACCAAACTGGGCTTCGTGGTATTCTTCGGTGGTAGGCGAAAGTTCCTCTTGAATAATGCTTTCATCTTGTGATTCACCCAATCCAAGTCTAAGGTGTGAGTGTTGATGAGCTTGAGGTTGACTGACTGTTTCAATCTCTTGTTCTTGTTGGCGATCGGTAGGAGGTGCTACGGGCTCTATTTCATCTTCGGAGTGTTCATCAGACTCACCAGCTGGACTTACATTTATTATAGGAGTTTGACCTTGGGAACTTATAGAAATCGTTTCACTTTGCATAGCTACAATAGGGCTAACACTTGTGGCTTTTTCACTTTCTACATTTTTATCACCAACATTAGTGTTTGTATTAATAGTTTGTTCGGTAGTACTAGCATCACTTGTTATTGGCGCGGCGGTTTCTTTTGACTTAGCATCACTACTAATTGAACACTTTTCTGAATCCTCCGCTTCAGCAACCGAATCTGACGATGTAGCGGGCAAAATAGATTCATCAAGTGTTTCACTATACACTGGCACTATTGTTGCAGGTTCCTCACTTATGACCATACTTGTGGGATCGTCCTGCATTTCCATACTAGACTTGTTAGAAACTGGTACGTGATGCAGAATGGACCGATCTTCAAGATGTGAAAAAGCTGTTGGCGATGGTGTTGTTGATGTTAGGGGTTGGCGAGCAAATTGAAACTCAGATATTCTGGAATATTGTGAAAGAGTTAACTTATAGATTGAAGAACGGACAATTAAATGATTGTTACCTTGGAGCCATCGTCATGGAAGCACGTCTTTGTTCTGTAATGTGCGGTGTTAAGCGTTTGGAACTGTAATCACTATCGACAGTATTCTGTCTTAGGCCGCAGGATCGTCGCATTCGTTCTGATACCTCGGTGATATCAGATAAGGTGCTGTTTTGAAAGGATAACAAACGGGAAAAGTATATTCAATTAAACAGAATCACAAAATAATATTTATTTCAACGATATTCTACATATAGAAAATATGCACTAATCCTATTTGAGATTATCAGAAATTTCTATACGTGTATTGTTCAATTTATCATACTCACTTGGTATTCTTCGTGTCACTTGCTTTGTTCGGTGATTGCCCCTCATCCCATGGACATACAGACAACATCACTGTGCTCTCTACTGATGATTGCGGAACATCCCAAGGACATATAGCACAAGCTCCCGTGTCGGCCGTGGACTCTAGACGTTCAGGACGTGGTGTTTTCGCTCCAACTGTTGCCGTTTCCCTGTTAATTGTCCTTTTTTAATGAGAAGTAATTTTTCATTAGTTATTTATGAGATGTTCATTTAATATCAACACATGAGCACAACCACGACACTCAGATCGCAAAGCATAGCAAACACATCGAAGATATACAGCGAATTTTTAGGCGTTAGACAATTCCGAAATAAGACGATATTAGCGCAACAAAGGAATTTATTCAGTAATCAGCCCTTTAAGGATTATTTGGATCCTGCATCATAAATACGAGTAAATTACATTCACATCAACATAAATTTACATGAAAAACTTTAAAGATATGCATGTGAGGTTTGTATAGTGATATGTTAAAATAACAATGCAAGAATTTGTACCAAAACTTAAATAATAGCTCGTTTTACAAGAAAATATAATAATTAAATACTTGAAATTATTAATTTAGTAAATTTAAGATTGTACAACGGTTCAGTTCGATACAATTCTACTAATAAAATTAAATACATCCTATGCAGTCAAAAAAGCTGGAGTGTTCCTCAAAGACTTATCCTGATTGTTACATAACGTCCTTGAAGTGAATTTAATAATTTGCTTGAGATACTCAAATAAAGGAATTCTCTCTTTCCACAAAGCAACGTCGCTTCGTAAGGTTATTTTATTTTCTTTTAAAGTGTCTAATAAGTACGTGCATGTAGAACCAGTAGTTTGGGACTCCACGCTAATTAGCTTAAGTTGGAAAGTATTTTCCCCAATTTCCCATTCTACAGCCAAATTTTTGAGCTTGCAAACAACACGCAAACTTCATTTTAGTGAATTGCGTTGTTATGAAAGAACTCATTTGAAAAATACACTTGCTATATATGTACAGGAAAGTAAAGTACATCTTTGGTGGAAAATTTTTTAATGTTTTTATTTTTCGTTTCAGAGATTTTAATTTTCATATACTAGTCAAAATATTTTCGGCAGTATCTTTGCAGACAATTTGATGCAAAAATTTAATATTATTTTTTACGATGCATCAACTGCATTCAATAAAATTAGATGTTGACGGTAAGCTATGCTAAATCACTAAAGATGGACTATGCTCAGGTAAACATCCAACCTTCTTTGGTATTCTATATTTTTCTAGGAACTTCCATGAGACTTTATCGAACACTGTCGATCAATCTATCTATCTACCAACATTTAATCACTACAAACATTTTCGAATAAGCTGCTCCCTATAGGCCAAGCCAGAAGTCCATTTGCATTCTTCCTCGTATTTCTAAATGTTACCAATGAGGAGCGCTGTAGGGTCAGTACTACTGTACGATGCGGAAATATGGTGCGACGCTCTCAGTAAGAAGTTTTACCGAACACGCTAGGCACAAGTACAGATCTTCATATCCGAAAATGTCTGATTCGACGGTGAGAGTTATTATAGGCGTGATATCTGTTGCTATACTTGCTAGAGAGCACTGCACTTTTGACCTACGTCAAAGCAAGGGAGCGGTTGCCCGCGAAGAGAAAAACTGCTCACTAAACGATTGGCAGCAGTCTTGGGTGAACTGCATGAAGAGAAGGTGGACTGCACGCTTCATGCTGGATTTGAGGCTGTGGTTTAATCGATTTCGCCGGGGAGAGGAAGACGATGATTGCCACACTTTTTATCGTGTAAAAAATGGGACAAGCTACGACGGTGCCTCTACATGGAGACGGAAGAGCCAACCCGGAAAGTATAGTCGCGGTGATGCTCGAATCGGTTGGCAAAAGGAACCATGTAGCACATTATGTTTGGGCAGTCCTAAATGATAAAAAGGACTCAGAGCGGTCGGAGCTGGGAGATGGCTTGTTAATTACTCTTCTTTTATTCCCTCTCGCTAGAGGAGGGACCCCCCAGCTTGAAGGAGTGTAACAAAACGAGATCCTGCCTGAAGTAGTGTGTCAAACGGGCTGGATTCTTAGGTTCATAGAGGAGGTGTTTAGTGGGTATTCCAGTTGCTCACAAGCATAAGAGCCCCAAACTCAGTGTGTAAATGGTATTCACCTCCAAACCACATAAAAAAAGGAGTGCGTGGTGAGGGTCTCAATGCAAAAGTTATTAATCAGATTTTAAGCTTAAGTACAGCACTATAGTATGTTAAATAACTAATTTGAAAGCGAAACTAAAATTTTTCTTAAAACTATACCTAGCTTTAGGCAGAGCATATAAGATCAAACTACGAGGTGTCTTCAAAAAGTAAGGTAACTTTTCAAATTACATTCGATTATCAATTATTTTTTTTTTTGGTACACTCGACACAAACATATGTTATATTTACAGTTTCAGCAATGTAATATGTTTATTCTGTTTGTGAGAGGCAAAACAGTTAGAAGTCTTTTGTGTGCTCAGCGATTTTTCCCTATCGAAAAAAATGGATCAAAGATCAAGAAGTTTTTGGCTAAAAGCAACACCACAATCATGCCTCAGCCACCATTTACACCAGATTTGGCCCCATACGACTTTTTAATTGTTCCCAAAACTGAAGGGACCTATAAAAGGACGGAGATTTGCAATAATTGAGGAGATAAAGACTACATCGCTGGAAGAGCTCAGAAAAGCTATACAGAAAAATGCTTATGAGAAGTACTTCGAGGATTGTAAAAAACGTTGGCACAAGTGTATTGATTACTTTGAAGGGGATATCATAAATACTGACGAATAAATAAATATTTTTTCCTAAATATATAAAGTCACCTTACTTTTACCTCGTATATCAAACTGACAAGTAAATTGTGTGAATTAAACTAGCGAGTAAGCCAATCGCCGTTACGACTTCTTTCTCACTCAAGCCCAAAAATTATTGCATGACGGCCCAGTAAAGAGCAACTGAGATGTAGTTTTGTGCTTATACAAAAGCCATTCTGTGTTTCGAATTTGACGTCATGCAGGTTGATTGTTTTCTTTCTAAGCCCGAATTAGCAGGCCTTACAAATTATACATATTAGCTACGAAAATCAAAATAAGGGGAGCATATTATCGATACCTTGAATCAATTCGAGTTTGCTTCATTTCTGGGTATTCTGAATGATAGTAGTATGAACATATGAGCAGCATCATTTGGCATTTGGATATGCAAATTTTCATAGAAGATCATCTCCTGACTAAGAATTAGCTCGCAAGGTTTAGAAGACGAGCAGTGCTGAAAATTGCGTCTGCATATTAGACAACCTCTGATTAGGCACTGCTGGTCACCGCAGTGAGATATTCATCGATCTTTTTGCTAGATTGTGCCGCAAAATCTACATTCACAGACACAAGGATGATAGAGAGCACATGACTCTCAAGGAAAGGCAAGGATCACTTAGTGATTGGTAGCAATACTGGTTGAATGACAAGAAGGCCACGTGCAATGAATCTGCCTGCAACTAACGCGATAATTGTAGTAAATATTCTATTTCAACATTTGAAATTCAGACGGTGAAATTAAATTTCTCTTGCAATATTCTCTTTGCATCGAGCACTTTCTACGAAGATGGTCCGTTAAGTAGTTAGCCTACAAAAGAAAACTGAAAATTTTGGAAAAAATGCAATTTATTTCTCAACATGATCTCTAAGCTCGATACACTTGACTCAGCGATGCTCTAACTTCTTTAACTCGTCTGAAAAATACTTTTTCTTCAGGTCTGCAAAGTAGGCCTACATGGCGGTGATGACCTCCTTATTCAACTCAAATTTCTGCCCAGCGAGCGACTCTTTGAAGTTTGGAAACAAAAAAAATCGCACAGTGCCAAATCTGGAGAATACGGTGGGTGGGATAGCAATTTGGCCGTGGTGACGGTGTAGGTGTTAACCGGGCTGTTGTAATTCAGCGTCAAATCGGCCCAATAATTTGGCCAAGTAGAGCCCTGTGACAGTTTTGCCTTTCCCCAGGTAGTCCCAGTGGGTATGACCTTTCTAGCCAATGGGACAGTCTTCGCCTTCTGTGGAGCCCATTCACCGGGTGAAACGCACTGCTTTGACTACTCCTTGGTCTCTAGTGAGTACCAGTGGAGCCATATTTCGTTGACGGTCACAATACGATGCAGAAACGTCTTCGGATTGCACTTAAACGGCGTCAAACCCTGCTCTGAAGTAGTCTCATGGTTCCGTTTGTTAACTGGAGTGAGCAATCGTGGCACGCATTGTGCCGATAGCTTTCTTATGCCCAAAATGTCATACAAAATATGACCCATGCGGCCTTTTGAGCGCACTTTAAATCGGCAATGGAGTCTTGTCACGTTATCTTACGTGAAAGGCGTTTTCGGGGCACATGAGCAGGGTTCATCAAAAACCGAGGTGTGACTGCGTTTAAACTCGTTAAACCAATTTTTCACGGTCAACATCGTAGGAGAAGAGTTACCAAAGCGCACTCTGATTTCGCTGGGAGATTTCTCTTCCAAAAACAAGAATCTAATCACTGACCGATATTGCTCTTACTCTATTTTTCTAAAATCTGCGGACACGCTTGCAAGCAAAACAAAACTACCAGTCCGATTTGGCTAAAATTTTGACAGTGGCCGTCTACAAGAATATACTACACGATAGTGAATCTCTCTTGCGATAGTGGCACCATAAGGCGATGAGGCCAAGTACTTATCGGACGGCCCTTGTAAGTTGGCAGTACTATTTTAACCACTTCCGACATGTCTGTAGTGTTCTGGGCACGACATGTCATTCACATACAAAACTAATAGTACCAACGTATATTTATATCAAAACGAAACATACATTAAGACATATCGATTAAACAAACACGCAATTTCTTTGATAGGTAAGTCTGTTCGCTTACGCGTTCGGATTGAGAGAGAATGTTTCTTTCTTTATTACCAGCTGCTTCCTACCAGGTACGCTGTAATTTCATGCTATGTGCGCTGGTGTTACTGTATGGTCCCTACAGTATCTCCCTCCAAATAATTGGATATATGATTTCAGCTAATGTTTGTGACATTTATCCATTTTTTGTGAATTGAATTTTCTCCCGTGGCGAAGGGGAGGCTTCGACAGCTGGTTGTGACAAACTTGATATATCTTCGTCATGTTGTATTGAGTATGCCGATTTTAGCCTTCCTCTCGAAACTCTGTATTCTTTTCCATTCATCGAAATGGTGAAAACGTTGTCGCTAATTCCGTCGATGACTTGGTGAGGTCTGGTGTAATAGGGTTGCAGAGCTTTTTTTGTTTTGTCGTCGCGCAGGAAAACATGCGGGCAAAAATATAGGTCCTTAAGAATGAGCATGTTATCTTTTCGATGGTGTATGGCTAACGAGGTTTTTAGCAGTTGCATACCTCCCTGAACTTTTTGATGAAAGTTTGGGGCATGATGGTAGGATTTTCATCAAAAAATAATTCTCTTGATATTTGGATGGTTATGCCATACACCATATCTGCTGAAGAATATCCAAGATCCAATTTGACTGCAGGTCTAGTTCCAATAAAATGGTCGTTAATACTTCAACCAATCGCTCAGTTCTGTGACATTTAACAGCGGCGTTTAAGGCTATCTGCCTACTGTTCTATTTATGACAGGATTATATGGGGACGTGCAAGTGCTGTAATAAACATAAGCAGTCGAGCAGCTCCGTGGTGATCAGGAGTGGCTGCTCCTGAAGAGATAAGGTGGTCACCCCGTCGAAACTGCTTAGTTTGTTGTTTTACTAGTGTAAAGTAAACTGCATCCGTCAAGTTTCCATCATTTAGGCAGAGATGAGTGGTTCACTTCAGCCACTTTAACATCTTTAGGTTTGACATCCCCTTGTAATGCAACGACCTTCTTCGGTGAAAGTAACGGTTGCTTTTTGTGTAATGTTTGCGTTTGTCTCAAGCCTCCGTATCCGCTAACTTTAACGAGGCAAAACAATATTGAATTACTGTAGAGTAGATTAATTGACACCTAATAGAACTTTTCTAAAGACAATAAAAATTGATCGGTGCGTCTTGTAGAGTAGAGTACGCGTGATAAGTATTTTGTAGTGTAGCTTCGTGGCTCGACAAGAATCCACCTCATATGATCCCGCAAATGCTAGTCGTCAAGCACGCGTACGCGGTCGTTAAGCGAAGCTAGTAGCTGAGCTCGGTGTTGTTTTAGCTCGCTGACACTTGTGCCAGACCATCAGCACCCGTGTCCTACACGGACATTTTAAAAATCATTACAAATGGCGCCCAACGTGGGGCCTAAAACATCCTAAGGGGAAAGAACTTCGCGTCTTCTGACGAGTTGGTCCTTTACGGAGGATGTAAGGTACTTTGGTACTCGAGTCCCACTATCAGGAGCAGTGGAGTTGTGTGATACACCTTAGAAGTCGCTTCACGTGAGTTGTAGCTTCCGCTCTCCTTTGTTTGATTTTTTTTTCTCGCGACAGAATCCTTCCGATGTGTTGTCCCAGGTTAACCCCTGTAAGGACCTTCTATTTTCTTGATGGAACTGCCAGTCTGATGGGTTTACCTATCAGCATGGACTCTCAAGAAAATAGAAGGCCTTTATGTCGCGGAAGGATTCTAATTATTTCGTATGCGTGATAGACGAGTGGTATCGGTTCAACGTTCGGTGGCGTATGCTGGAGTTGCGAAGCCCGGAATGCTTCCACGCGTCGGGAGTTTTGACCGCGTACTAAGCTGTCACGGTAGCTATACCACTTGTCTCGTCGAGTCATTTAACGTAGATTAGAAACGGTTTGTAATGTATGTGGGTATGGGGTTAAATTTCGTAAATCGACCAAAAGCACCCTTTCTTCGGCAGATTACCACGCACTCTCTTTTCCCGTTGGAGGAGTCGACCACTGGAAAGGAAAGGTATATCAAATAAATTTTTTTTCTATATCTTATCGGAATAGCTCGCCACTATCGGCCACTAATATATATTTCTAAGTTTCCACATATATTAAGTTAGTAGTAGGAGTAACTTACCTTGCTGTTTTTTTTAGGAATACCCATTGGCAACACACCCAGCAAAAATCAAAGATGGCAACGAAGCGGACCCCAGACAAACGTTGGACCAGATCCAAAACGGTCCAACCAGCTAACTGCGGGATCTGCTTCGAGGACGTAGTGGAGGGCGTACACAGCGTGCGATTGGATTGTGGACATCTATTCCATCGTGCCTGTGTACAACAGCTCCTCCTCACGTCAGAGCTGTGTCCCTTATGCCGGCGACCCATAGATCGGTCGGCCCTAGACGTCCCCCTCGGAACGCCCCTACCAACGCGCGGAGCAGTGGCGAAAGGAGTTCCAGAGGCCGAACAGTCCCAACCACTTTTAGACCTGCAAGGAGCCGTAGGCGGTGAAGTTCCGGCCGCAAGTGTCGTGTCCGAGGTGACCCCCATGCCTTCCGCTCACTCCATTGACACCCTCGTGGCGTTGATGAGGGATATGTCGGAGAGGATTGGCAACCTGGAGGGAAAGCTCCAGAATCTCCCTATGAGCCAACCACCCAGTCGCGTGAGAACTCCGCTTGGCTGGGAGCCAAATCCCAGTGTGGCGATGCCCCCCTCCCGACAATCCGAGCAATGGGTCCCACCTCCAAGGAACTCGGGAATGGATCCCAGAGCTCCCGAATATAGACCACGACACAGTACCGGACCTCCGTTGGTACCTCTAGCCCCCCGAGGCAGTACAGTACAACAGGTCAACAGAGGATGTGATTCCCCCCGGGAACGCATTGACACTTTTTCGAGACCCGACGCCTCGTATCATGGAGAGTTGGCGCCTGAACTTTACAGGGTTCAACGATATGATATCGGCGAACCGGTTCCTTTTCCGGATTCAGGCGTTGGTATCCAGCACCCTGGGAGGTGATTCCTCGGCCTTCCTCCGGCATGCACATCTTTTGTTCAGCGGCGACGCTGCCGACTGGTACTGGAGCTTTAAAGAGTCAACGCCACGTCCCACTTGGCACTCCTTCAGTGCAGCCTTCCGCAATCGATTTGAGGATGGCTTCACTGAGAGAGAGCTAAGGGAGCAAAAAAAGAAACGGAAACAAGGCGCTCACGAACCATTCGACCAGTACTACACAAGTATAGTGAGATTGAGCACTCGCTTGCGAAATACCATGCCCGAGGACGAACTGGTAGAAATTATCAGAGAGAATATGCGCTGGGATCTCCAGAACAGCCTTCTGCATTTTCCCATCAACACCATACAGGGATTACGCCTCCATGCCCGTAGACAAGAACACTTGGATGAGCGGCGTGGTACCTTCCGTCCACAACCTCGCATAACGGGACCAAATCCCCGAAATCATCACACCGCGGAGTTGATGGCAGCTGACCACCTGCTTGCTGATCCAGTACCAGTACCGAGGAGCGGAGCACCACCGGAGCTTGAGGACCCAGCCTTGATTGATCGACCCTCCCTTGAAGCAATTACAAGCCCGACGGTCTGTTGGAACTGCCGACAACCGGGACATCGGTTCTATGCATGTCCAGCGGAGCCAACGCTTTTCTGCTACCGATGCGGGAAGGCCGACACATACGCAACTGATTGTGCAAATTGCAAAGGGCGAAAAAACTTGCCACCGAGTGCCGCGACCACCCGTCGGCACTCCTAAGCCCCGGACGAACCAATCCAGACCCCATCACTAGTTATGACCCAGCTCCCAACAGGACTCCAACTCTGCTGACTCGCACCGCTAAACACAGTTCTCCCGAAGTTCCACAACCGACGCCGTCCTTCGCCGAGGCCAACGCGCAAGGGAATGATAGCGAGGCGAAAGTTCCTTGGCATGTAAAACCTTTTCATGTCAGGCTGCGGAATTATTTGGCTACTCGACAGCGCATCTTCCATGAGGAATTGGCCACAAATGTCCCACCGCGAAGCAAGCGAGCCACGCGTCGGATGCGGAGCTTCTGGAGAAAAGTCAGGCAGTCGAGGAAAGTGTTGAAGGACATATACTTAGACGAATTATTGAGAGATGATGTTCGGCCATATGCGACAGTACACCTCCTGCAAAAACGAGTGTCAGGCTTAGTCGATACGGGAGCCAGTGTGAATTGCATATCTGCCGAGTTTGCAGGGGAGGTACTGGCAAGGCACGCGGACCAAATCCGTCATTTCACCTCCTGGTTATGCACGGCGGACGGAACGCGTCACTCTGTAGTGGGAAAAATTATGACGGATGTCACCTTTAAAGGAGTAACTAAACCTATGGAATTTTTCATCATACCTCAGTTAACCCAGAATCTTTATTTAGGAGTGGATTTCGTTCGAAAATTTAACTTGGCCCCGGCACTATTTTCCGGTTCGACCCTGGAGTCTGTCACCACCGTTCCTGACCAATCTTAACCCACTAACTTATTACGGCATACACTGGATGCAACTCAGCAACTGCGTCTTGACTCGGCTATATCGGCTTTTCCATCGCACGAGAAAGAAGGTCTCGGGCGGACTGCCCTGGTGTTCCACACTATAGATGTGGGGGATGCTAAACCCATAAAACAGAGACATTTCGCCATATCTCCGGCGAAGGAAAAATCGTTATATGCCGAAGTGGATCGAATGCTATTATTAGGCGTAATCGAAGAATCACAGAGCGCGTGGGCTTCCCCAGTCACCTTAGTGGTCAAGCCGAACAAGGTCCGGTTATGCTTAGATGCCAGACGCTTGAACGCCGTCACAGTCAAGGACGCATACCCTCTACCGTTGATTGAAGGCATTTTGAGTCGGTTGCCTAAAGCCCATTTCATCACGAGCTTAGACCTCAAGGACGCCTTCTGGCAAATTCCTTTAGACCCCGGTTCAAAGGAGAAGACAGCCTTCACAGTCCCTGGTCGGCCCCTATACCAATTCGTGACCATGCCATTCGGATTGTGCAATGCCCCCCAAACAATGACGCGCCTTATGGATAAGGTAATACCACCTCACTTGCGGCACCAAGTTTTCGTTTACTTGGACGATCTGTTGCTTATAACCGAGACCTTTGACGAACACATCGACCTGCTTCAGGAGGTGGCTCTACACATCCGGAGGGCAAGATTAACCATCAACATAAGGAAGAGCCAGTTCGTGATGACGGAGGTGAAGTATTTAGGTCACATCATTGGGCATGGCCATATCAAGACCGATCCGGAAAAGACTCAAGCGATTGACGTTTTTCCATTACCCAAGACCACCAAACAATTACGCCGATTCTTAGGTTTATGCGGATGGTACCAGCGTTTTGTACGTGACTATGCCACCATTACCACTCCTTTGACCGACATGCTGCGTAAGGGACGTAAATTCGTCTGGGAAGAGCCCAGCTTGCGAGCCTTTGAAGAGCTAAAGAAGAGTCTGACTACAGTCCCCGTACTGCACAGCCCGGACTTTGACAAACCGTTCTCAATCCATTGTGACGCGAGTCAACATGGGGTGGGAGCAGTCTTAGTCCAGGTTGCACAAGACGGCGAGGAGAGACCTATAGCCTTCATGTCTCACAAGCTGAACCCAGCCCAGCGAAATTACATGGTCTCCGAGCAGGAATGTCTAGCCGCGGTGTTGGCAGTGAAACGCTTCCGAGCCTATGTGGAGGGACACACTTTTGAAATCGTTACGGATCACGCTTCTCTGAAATGGCTAATGAGCCAGACTGATCTCAACGGCAGATTGGCCAGGTGGGCACTGAAACTACAGGCATTTGACTTCACAATTTGCCACCGAAAAGGAAGCCAGCATGTAGTCCCCGACACCCTATCCAGAATGTTCGCCCCTGAAGGAGCCGAGTTGGTCCAAGAGGACGACAGCCCCCAATTGATCGATCTGGACCATCCTGCCTTCAAGTCAGCAACCTACACACAACTGATTCACACTATCCAGAATCAACTGCCCCAGCTTCCTGAACTGCGGTTGACGGATGGATTTATTTATAAGCGGATGGGACACGCATCCGGAGACCCCATACAAGAAGAAGAACAGTGGAAGTTGTGGGTGCCCGAAGAATTAACCACTGATCTTATCAGACGGGCTCATGACCACCCATCAAGTGCGCACGGCGGATACGGTCGTACACTTAGGCGGTTGAAAACTTGTTTCTTTTGGCCTAAGATGGCACAACAGATAAAAGCGTATGTAGCCTCGTGTGAGCTCTGCAAGTGCACCAAAGCGCCCAACACTATTCTTCGGCCACCCATGGGAAAGGTTGAGGTCCCCGAACGCGTGTTCCAGCGCTTGTACATTGATCTTATCGGTCCTTACCCTCGATCTGCTTCTGGTCACACGGGAGCTGTCGTGGTCCTGGACCAGCTCTCTAAATTCCCTATCATAGAACCACTACGTAACATGCACACTGGAACTATAATCAGCTTCTTGGAGAACCGAGTCTTTCACATGTTTGGAGTTCCGGAGAAACTTGTCTCCGACAATGGGGTCCAGTTCACCTCCAGCAAGTTCCGAGACCTAATGTCCAAATACGGCATCATCCACCAACGAACTGCCGTCTATTCACCACAAGCCGAACGACTGAATCTTACGCTCATAGCGGCCATCCGCGCCTATGTCCACCCGAATCAGAAGGACTGGGATCGCAAATTGTCCGCCATCACTAGTGCGCTGCGCTCGTCGTACCACGCCACTACCGGCATTTCGCCGTATTTCGCAGTGTTCCGCCAGTACATGATGTCATGGGAGCGCTTACCGGCTATTGCGGCAACTGAAATCGCTAGAGGACCCAATCATGGTTCTGGAACCGCATGAAAAGCTCCAACTTCTGCGAGATCAACTGCGGGAGAAGATTGAAGAAAGTAGACGGATGGGAGAGGAGCGGTACAACTTGCGATCTCATCCTTCTGGCTTTAAGGTAGGCGACGAAATATATCGTCGAAACTTCCGGCAGAGCGATGCCACCCGACATTACAATGCCAAACTAGACAAGAAATTCGTGAAATGTCGAGTCCTACAAGTAATAAGCCCCACCCGATACCTCATCGCGGACATGACGGGTAGAACCCTGAGAATTTACCACGCAAAAGACCTTAGACGATGAAGTGCCACTATTTCCCACGAAAAAACCTTGGCTTACCCCAATCTCTGCCTAGACGAAGGCCTCCGAATAACACCTGACTCCCTACTATATAGTCACTGTCGAGTCTCCACGAACATGGGTGTAGCCTATTCCTCGGAACCGACCTTCGACCCGCCACGGCCCTAACCAAGACCTTATATATAGGAGACGGGATCGTAATTACTTCGATTTTGGGGGGGGGGAATGTGTAATGTGACGCCTACGCCCGGGAATCAAAGTGATTCCGATCCCGAACCCTTGCAATCGGCCAGATGGATATGTCCTCGAAGTGCCAGTGGACTTCATCTGTCGTGCGGATATCGTTGCGCAGAAAATATTTCTTTTCTGTCCAAATATTTAGATCTGTGGATATAAATATTCGAAATATAAAATTAATCCAAACCCCGACACATTTCGAGACATATCCATCTGGAAATGCCCCTCCACCGTGGCCATCGAGAAAACTATGCCACTGGCGACAACTGGAGAGGCACATTGCCGCCATAAGGCGTGCCATTCCACACACAGATGTTTTGTCCGATGTGACAACCGGTGGATTTGACAGCCACATGGAGGTGATGGCGTTCAGTATACTTTGATTTGGACAGAGGTCAGTGAATTTGGCGCCTCTTGTTGGACGTAAAATTAGAGTATTGTGTATGAAAATAACGGTTCATGGTAATGGCAGCTATTGTACGGACATTGGATAATCGTTTGGCTAAGTAACAGCAATAAGAAAGTTGAGTGATGAAAAACTATTAAGAGTTCATCGCCCTCGACGTCGTAGCAGCCACAGTCGGTGCTGAAGCAACAATTGTCGCGACAAAGGTGTCGAATCAGTCAATTAATGAGGGTAGTTCGCCATCAACAACACCATCACACCATCAGGCGCTGACCAAAATAAAACCTATTCCAGAAGCAAACAGACATATTAAGCAGACAGAACGCAAGGTTAGTGGAAAATAGGACTATGGATGACATTTTGCTGACCGAAGGCACCTGTTAAGCATACATCGTATAATAAGTTTTGTTACATATGGCATTTCCGTGTATTTTTCAAACAGTTCAAACCTGAGATAGATATGGGGTAGTACAGCACGACTGGTGATGGCGTAACATCCATTGGACTTGTTGAAACTCTTCACCAACAAACAAACACACCCTCCAGCGCTGTTAATCTAATACAAAATTCTATCGAGAAAAACTTATTAAACGAATCACTGGAAATGATCGCCTCCATCCAGCAACAGTACGATACTCGCGGTAATTTGGTTGGTAACAATAGTAGTACGAATATCAATCATAGCTTGCAAAATAGTACATCAAACTCGAATACTTATAACACTATTGTGAAAGAGGAACTCATCATAGAAGACCATTCCGAAATAGGACTGCATGCAAAGCAAATGCTTGATGATTCAAGCGCTGGTAGTGGAATCGATCGCGAAGTTAACGGACGTGATCGTACTGCGGCCTCTGAAACGGAAGAATCAGAAATTACCATAGGAATATTTGATGGTCCTCTACTCTCCGAAGCGAACGTACCGTTCAATTTGCAAATTCCTACTTTAGTTCCATCGTACCTAAATGTGCATTACGTTTGTGAAAGTGGCAGTCGACTTCTTTTCCTTTCAGTCTACTGGATCAAAAGGGTGCGGTCGTTTCAGCAATTACCAGAAGACATAAAAAGTCAACTTTTGAAAAGGCATTGGGTAGAACTGTTTTCTATAGGCTTGGCGCAATGCTCTCGATCTTTATCGATCTCAACAATAATGTCTACGTTAGTAACGAATATTCTGCAAATGTCAGAAATTAATAAAGTTGGCCAGAACGGCCAGTGTCAAGGACAGGCATAAAAAAATAAAATATTGAAACCCTCCGAGCACGCATTTCAACTTAACGAATTTGTGCAAAGCGTACAGTCAATGGCCTTAGATGATCACGAATGTGCCTATATACGGTTGATAGTAATTTTTAGTCCAGATAATTTAAATATAAAAGATCAAACCAAGCGTGCGCTGCTGGAAAAATTGCAATTCTACGCTCTGAAGTGTTTGCGTAATCATTTGAATAGTATAAATTATCCTGACGTGAATGAACGTCGCAGCAAAATTTTATTATGTTTAATGCAGCTAAGGTCGTTTGAGTCAACGCTCATCGAGGAGTTATTCTTTTCCAATCTGATAGGTCATGTACAGATTGAGTACATGATTCCGTATATATTAAAATTAGGCGGAGGAAGCTCGTGATTAAGAGTGGAAAGTCACGTTGCAGCTTAGTTTAATTAATCCTGACATAGTATTGGAGTATTTATTTTTCTGTGTGAATATATCCTTACTTTGAAAGTTGAGTGCAAGTTTTGCACCTTGCAAGCATGAATTTCCATTAAAACATCTATAAGTAGTCATCGGATACGTCTAAACGTTAAAATATCTACTTGGGCCTTTAGTCAGATTCTATCTGTGTAATTTAAAGTTAGAGAGTTTTTTTCTTTCGGTGATAACTGTGCATAGCTACTAGCTAATTTTAATTTAGCTGATTTCATTTTCATGCAAATTAATACTTTATTTTTAGTCTTAATCGTACACATGATAATTTGATATAAATTAATACCCAATTTTAATTTTAATCGTACAACATAATAGCGAAAGAGAAATACGAAGAATATTCTTCATGTAAAGAAATAAATAACATTTGAAGGGCCGTTCGATATCAATATTTTAACACGGGTATATTTTACCAAAAAAAAATAGATTGTAACTTCGATACATAATTGAAATTGACTTTGTGTGATGAAAGATTTTTGTAGATTTATGTTTACTTTTCCACTTAGAACATAATTTATATGTGTAGTAATGTAGAATTTCATAAAAGATATATTTTTAATGTCCATCCACAAACCAACTGAAAAATTGTATTTGTTCACCCGCTTGAAGTTACAGTAAAAACAAAATTAGTCTTTCTAAAGTGCAAAAGAAAATTTAATTATATGATCCTTTTGAGAAATTTTACACATAATTCGATATACATACAATATAAACTTATAGTTGAAATAGTTAAATTTGAAATACAAAATAAAAATCATGATTTGCTAAAATAACTAACGACTTTCCTTTTCAGTGGCTCGTTCTTTTTCAGGGGGAACAGAGAGTGTAAGGTAGGTATGCCGGCGCGAGGGTAGGGTTTCGACAAATCCGCTGAGGTCGGTTTCGCGTCGCGCGCGGTACGCGGTACCTTTGATTGTGTCGTCATTTCCTTAGAGTAGTTTTACTCGGTTTAATTTCGAGTAGCATATTTTTCGGTACCGCGTCGGTGATTCGGTAACGCGCCTATAGGATTTTGTAGAGTTTTGATTTGAGATCTGTGGAGAGATCACATCCAGAACTAAAGTAACGTAGGTTTCCCGTTCTGGATGAGTAGTTATTGACGCGTTTGGAAAACGGGCATGTCCAGGTGACTGAAATATTGTAATTGAGCGTAACCCATTCGGAGACCCGCGACCGAAATCCTCTCCGAACTAGCTGGCCGACAAGCAGTCACCGCGTGAATGGGTTACGGTGCACGGATTGGTTGACCTGTTGGTACCATCCATTGGCACTACTCAGACTTAACGTCTAGAACCGATGAGAGGTCGGTTCCGCGTTCGAACTTGAAAAGTTTAAAATCATTACAGTGCACTGGCATCTAGTGAGTTGCAACAAGGCTTGAGATAGCGTGGGCTCAAAAAAACATTCGTAATCAGTTGTTACTGCTACTGGTGAATCAAATCACTGATGGGTACTGCCTCATGGACATGTTGAACACGTCCGCTTTGCTTTGTAAACTGATGCGGTTAATTTTTTTGTATGACAATTGACTTCACTTGACTGAACTACTTACTAAACACCTCTGCGGTCAATCTGAGAACATAGCTTGGAACCGTTTGACACATTACTTTGAGCCAGGTCTCGTTTTGCTATGTCGTCAAGTACCTTTGAAGAAAGATGAATTGTCAGGTAAGTGACCTCCCTGTCCCGATGTCCCCAGCTTCTTTGATTCCTTTTATCTTTCAGGACTACCTGAGCTTAATGATCCAGGCAACACTCCAAGTGTACTATCCTGGGTGAGCTCTCCCGTCTCCCTGTAGCGGTCTCGTCACAGCTTGGCAGGCTTCATCTTCCTGTCCTAGGCAAAATTGACAATCGATAGAGCATAATTCACCAATCTTATTCAGGTAGGCCTGAAAGCATCCATCTCCGCTTAAAAACTGCGTCAGATAGATATCATTCTTAGCATGCCTTCGATTAATCCATATATACCTACGCTAAGCGTTTTCGGTATACTTCTTTAATGAGGGCATCGCCCCATATTTCTGCTCCATACAGCAGTACTGAACCTATGGTACTCATCAAGAGGCATCTTCTTGATGGATTGAGTCCCACTTAGTTGTCCATAAATTAACTTCGAGCCGATGCTCCCAATGCAGTCTTCTCAGCCGTCGCCCTGATTTGATCGGAGAAACTCATCTTCGAGTCGATTAGTAGCCCCAGGTACTTCACCGCTGGCTTAAATTTGATTAAAATGTCTCCAATACTAATAATCATTACTTTAGGGATACTCTTTTTTATCAAGATGACTGTTCAATCACTAGATTAAACCAAAAAAAAAAGATTGGGAGCGTTCCTGTTCAATGAGTATACGACTGAGCATATTGCATATTCCTGGTCTAAGAGGCCAAACAACTTGTTGCTGATTGTTCCAATGAAGTCAAATGGGGATCGCCTATGCTGGTTGATGCTGGTGCCTTTGTTAAGTAAGAAATCATTCTTTATTTGAAACTTGTCTACTCTTATCTGAAACTGGATTGCGAGTAGTGAGCACTGTCTGTTTCATCCAAGGCAACCGTATATTTCTCTAATTCTTTTTACCTGAGCCTGAATATTTTGTAGCTCAATCCAGTAGTTGTGCATGTTATAATATACGATGATGTTCCAGTGGTCAGTAAACATAGAAATCTGGGATATTTCTTCGAAGTAAGCAATTGTTCCTGATTCGAAGGGTGTTAACTTAATGTTGTCTACTTCAATGTACCCTTGCGTGGTAGGCGTTCCTGTGATGGAGGGAGCCAAGAATACAAGTAGTACTAATGCGATACGCGACAGTGGTGGTGAACTTATTTTTGTTCGTTTCAGATTGGATAGGCGGTCTGCAGGTGCTTGGTGATTGTCGAATTGGAGAGGCGACCTGACGGTTCTTGATGGTTCGGAGGTGGGAGCTTTTTCACAGTGGTATAGTGTAGCGTTGAAAAGCCAATTAAGGTTCATTGGTTGTATTTTACGTTTTTTGTTCCTAGCTCTGGCTACCAAGACACTGATTAATGGTGCCGCTTCATTTTCACATTTTGTATCTGAGGTTGGTGTGGCCTTAGCACTTGCGAGGTGTGATTCAGTTCGTTCTGATACAGCATGTTCCAGTGGTAAAGGGCAAAGATTATGGACAGCTCTTCGAAAGATTCCCAATGCGGTTTTGACGTCCACATCTCGAACGCGACCATCAAGACCTTCATGTTCAGCGAAAACTCTTCCTAGAACCCATTTTAGCGGTGGTGCATTGTCATCCTTGAGAAGAACTCACCTGCCGAGAGGAAGCGTTTATACTGAACTAGTCTATTTTGTTGTGATTTGTAGATATAGTAAATACTCTTTGCTTTATCGATTTAAAAGTCCCATTGGCAAGTTCAATTTGTTCTTTCCTCTTCAAAAGTGACAATTTTTTGTAGAGAGAACGTTGTATTAGGGAAAGTTAAGGGTCCGCCAATCAAAAAATGGCCAGGGGTAAGAAGTTGCAGGTCGTAAGGGTAAAGTGAGGGGTCTGGAGTTGAGTAATGCTTCTATTTCGCTGATGATAGTATTTACCTCTTCATAGGTAAGAGATGCACTGCTTGTCACTCGTTTTAGGTGATATTTGGTAGCCTTCACCATCGCTTCTCACCGATGTGTGGGGATTTCGGTGGAATAAACTTCCATATAATTTGTTCATCCGTACAGTATTGTACAATATCGAGCTGTGTGTTTGGGTTCGCAATCTCATTTATTTCGTTTTTTGCACCAATGAAATTAGTTGCGTTGTCACAAAATATCTTAGTTGGTTTGCCTCTTCTGGCCATAAAATGTTTAAGGCCACCCAGAAAAGTGTCTTTGGATAAGTCAGAAACCAGTTCTAAGTGTTCCGCTCTGGTGACAAAGCATACAAATACAGATATATAGGATTTGGTGGGAGACTTACCACGTATCCTATAATGAATTTAAATAGGACTACAAAATCAATTCCAACATTTTTAAATGGACGTGACGGTTGAATGCGCTCTGCTGGGAGGTCTCCCATTATTTGTTCAAGGTGTTTTGGTTTGGCCTTGTAACAACGAATGCAGTTATTAATAATGGTTGTTCTTAGCTGCTTTCCTCTGAATATTGTTGTCGAATGATGTTAAGATGGTCTGTGGGGCCCACATGTAAAAGCCTTTGATGAACGTATCTCCCCAGTAGTTTGACGAAACTGTCAGAATAAGGTAATAAAAAAGGATATTTTCCATCATAGTCTGCAACTGATTTTTGGACTCTTCCCCCGACTCGAATGAGACCTTCTGCGTCTATGTATGGTTTCATCGGACTTAAAGGATTTTGTTTGGGCAATGTTGGTGTCTTTTTCAAAATGTTCAATTCTTCACTGCAAGCGGATGCTTGAATAGTTCTAAACAAGATAGATAGGGCATTTTCAATTTCTGTAGGTTTAAAGAGTCCGGTTTTCCATTCTGATCATGGCCTTCTAACGTTTTCTGTAAATCTTAATATGTAAGCCATGGTGTTTTTTTAGAAATTCGAATAAATTTCTATGGTTGAATGATTCCAAAGATGATGTTGAGATTTGAGCTAGGAGAGTGGTTTTATGTTTTTGAATCTCACAATCATCGTATGCCTGTTTGGTTGGCCAGTTACAAGATGGATCCCTAAGAAATTTCGGTCCATTGAACCACATAGTTGACGAAAGTAGTTCGCTTAGTATTGGGCCCCGAGATAGCATGTTTGCTGGGTTAACCTCTGTGGGAACGTAGTTCTATTGTGTCTTTTGAGAGTGTTCTTGTATGTATGATATTCTTTTTGCCACGAAAATCTTAAAGATATAAGAAGAGGCATTAATTCTAGCTAGAGTTATGGTTGGATCTGTCCAATAGTGCGTTTTCTCTACTTAAATGCATATTGATTTTTGGACTTTTTCCATTAGCTAACCAGTAGTTGAGCTGCACATAACTTAAGTTAAGGAGTGCTCAACTTTCTTAGTGGGGCAACTCGTGACTTGGCCCATAGGAGACGAGAACAGTAGGAGCCTTCATAAAAAGACTTTATATAAACAACAGCTCCATAAGCTTTGTCGCTTGCATTGGAAAATCCTTGCAAACGTACCTTTGAAGGGGTCTCAGTTGATAACACGAATCAAGGAAGTTTGTTTGATTACAAGAGTTGTTCCCTGAACTTCATCCATTTTGATTCGATTTTTGGAATCAATCTTGCATCCCAAACTATTTTCATCTACCATAGCTCTTGTAAAAAAATCCTTCCTAAGACAACGATCGGGTTTATTAGTCCAAATGGGTCATATAGAAGGGCTACATTTTTAAGGACGAAAAATTTGGTTATTTCTTCTTGTGCTGACAATTCCACTCGAATCGAATAGACATACTCGTATGTCTCCGGGTATCAAATAAGTCCTAGTGACTTAGTGTGCAGCTCGTCGTCTACGTCAAAAGATGCCATAGTTTCTTGTTGATCCTTGGGAATTGATTCAAGTAGTCCCCAGAACTCGCATCAGGTATCCTGGAAATTGAAAAGGGCTTTCCAGCGTATCCAAAATATCCACCCATCTAGTGGATTTGAAGGCATTCCCAACGTCAAGTGTCACCAACAGAACGACCCGTCGCTTGGTGTGGCTACGTAGCTCTGTTTTTTGGACTGCACTCACTACCTCCTCAATTGCATCAGCCCTGGAGTGTTCTACTCTAAAACCATACTGCTTATTTACCGCCCCTGCTACAAATTCAATAGGTATCTACTTCAATAGCTGTGAAGGTGTCATCGATTTTAAATTTTTTCCTGATATCCCGCAACACTTCTGCGTAGGATCGACCATCTTGAGGTAATACGAGCAGTGGCTGCTACTGGGGTCCTCGTCGTGGCTTTTTTCTCTCTCCTCCTGGATTTCCAAGGAATCTGTGAAGGCTTCAGTTTTATCCGCATCTTGGAATTGCAACTCCGTGTATTGGTGGCACTTATTTTAGTATGTATGTGTGTAGTATGTATTTCTCATTTTCATTTCAGGAATAAGAAACATTAATTTTTTTGTTATATTTGTGACGGGTAAATAAATACGGCCATGACAGTGTGAAAACCATTTTTTTTCATTTCTTAGAATGATTTTTTCATGTCTGTTGTGCATGCTTCATTTTATGTGTGGTGAAATAGAAGCGGGAGAGGTCTTTCCTTAAGGTCCCCGACCTGACCAACCTCCAGCCGGTTCAAAATATCCCTAGGATAAAACCAAATTTGTGACCACCCTGGAGGTCGCAACTTTGGTTTGATTTACATCTTATTTTCAGCAAAGCTGTACTGCGTAAAATTTGGCACAGTGGTTGATGAACCTTTAAGATAGATATACAAGTAGTTTAAAAAGGATTCAAAATCAAACACTTTAATTCAAAATGACGGCCTATAAAGTTCAGGATGTAAAAAAAGTTCGTTAGTTTAGTAGCAACTAAAGTATTGAATATATTTTCATTGAAATATTTGAAATAGCTGGCATTAGAAGCATTTTTTAGCTTGAAAATTTCTCTAAATAGTGTGGAAGATAAAATTATCAATTGCTTAGTGATACTAACTAAATTTTAAAAACGATTTTTCTGTAGAGTTCGACGACAAAAAGCTCAGAATAAAAAAAACAGCCATGGATACAAAAAAAAACATTGATAATGACTCAAAGAGTCAAAACGCGTTTGCACACATAGCAAAACAACGCCCTACGGCTTTTCAAGAAAAAAAAATTTTGGGCCTCAAGGGGTGGTTGAGTTTTTTTCTACTTGCAGCAATGTTTTGCGCCTAACATTAAATCAACGAGGTCTCGGCCCCCTACTTTTTGACTTTTTACGCCGAAAAGAACTCACCTACATACCAAGCATTTCTACTACTGCAATACATGTTTCTCAAATATCATTTCGTTTTAAAATTTTCAATTGAAAATTCTTTTAAAATCATGAATATATTTGAATCAAAATATTCTGTTTTAAATCTGAGAAGAGCCCACTTCATAAAATACCACGTAAGTTCAACTAAACCCTTCAATGCTTTCACAAAATCCATTAAATTATCAGTAATATATTTTTAAATTACATATAATAATTTTTGTGCAATTAAAAGCAACGCGTGATAAAGATTTTACAATCAACTACAAGAAAATTTAAACAAAGAAAAATATATCGCTTTAATTAGCAAGACGACTGTTTTCAAAACTACCACGAAATGAAAATGTGAAAATACAAACATAAATAAATTTACAAAGTTCCATTTAGTATTACTTAAATATATCCAGATGTGGAATTAGTCGAAAGAGATTTAAGACATCAAGGGCAATGATTTTTAAATTCCAAACTACCAAACTAAGATGTGGGGATGAAAAGTAGTTACAAAAGTTTTCCGTAGGATATTGTATTTCTGCTTTTCAAACTTAAACTAAGCTAAAGTGTAATGAATTGAACAACCCGAATAAAATGGACTCCACGTGCAACGGAAATGCCTACTCTAACATAAGCCCTTAATTCGCCACGTGACAATGAATCCTTCTAAATTCGTACGATAATAATGTGGGAGAAAACTTGCACAATACGAGTATACCGAAATTTAAACTTTGCCTTTTGCATGGATGAAGAAACTTTAAATTAACGAAAAATCTAATTTTACAAAGTAACTATTGAAAAGCAGAATAACAGCTTCCTCGGATACTTAGCCGACAGGTTACCATATCATTCCCTTTCACCATGTAACGGGCAATAGAGCTTACCATAACATTTATTCCGTTCAAAAAAGTGTTTTGATTCAAAGATCAAGAATACGAGTATAATGTTAGTAAAAGGCGAAAATGTGAGTTGACGATACCAACTGAGAATACACAGAAAAGAACGTGAACGTCAGAACACAACGACATTTAATGAAGGATTTAGATGAAACGATAATGCCGTTCAAGTCCCCACAAAGGATAGGATACAGAATAAATTATATAGCGACAATGGGTAGCAATACAGTTTGCATATAAAGTAGCTTTGGTTGGGCCAATAGTCCCCTTACTGAATTTCATGTCTTCCCGACGCACACGGTTCACCCATTTCCACGTCCATGGTCAAACCTTCGGTGGGCATGTCGCCTCGGTATACCGTAGCACTAAGGAAACATAAAAGTGTTGAAAGCATGTTTTTGACAATAAAAATAAAATAAATCTGAAAACTTAATCAGAATACACACAATTTGCATTCGAACCCAAAACGTTTATAATAGTGAGTTTGATTAAAATGTTAAATTTATGACTACGTTTTGTTAAGCCAATTATGAAAGCTTTATTGCCAAAACCGCCGTTGAGTCCTTTAAAAAGGATTAAAATTTATTAAGCGCAAGTCATCACTTTATTAAAATTAAATCAAATCATACATTAGAACCTTTCGAAAGTGTTTAATGCCTTGGGAGTCGCTTTACGTTCACAGTACTTTTTGCCAAGGATATGTATAATGAATCTAAAGTTCTGTTGGAGAAAATGAAATTTGGTATTGAACATAATCTTTATAAGCGTTTTGGATACAATAATTGTTTTCGTAAAAAACTATAATCAGTGAAATGCTTGAAACAAAAGAAAATCATTTCAAGCGATAAAATCTCAGCTCTCAACTGAAATTGAACTCGGTTGTAATACGATTAAAGCGGAAAAATCCAGCATGGTATCAAAATCAACACCACATTGTTTTGCGAGAGAACTCAAACAAAATCCTTACCTGTACTGTGTTTCATTTAAATTATTTTGGCTATGCGAATGTGGAACTTTACTGGATACTTCTTTGACACTAGTAATGGCCAGCTCATGGGCGGATCCTGTTAAACTTCGATCACTTCCTCTTCTACGAGATAGGGTTCCTGGTTGAGGTGCGGGACCGATTCCTGTCGTATTGGTGAGTAATCCAGGGTTCGGTGGGGCAGCTGTTGAGCTTTTCTTCTTCGCCACGCCACCAAAACCGAAGAAACGTTTTTTGTGTGCTGGTTGAATACCACGTTCCAATAGGGTTTTATAGTGGTCCGAACGGATAAATCGTGGATAGCAATCCTTTTTCAAAAGTAGGGTGTAAATATGTTCGGCAGCCGCATCAAACGTGAAACGTGAAGGATTTTTAAGACCTTTTTGCACTACTTCCATTGTTTTTCCATCTATATTAATTTCGCATGGAGCTCCAGGTTTGAGGAATTCTCTGAAATAACAAGAAAAATTTCACATGTGAATGCAAGGTATTTTAAAGTTCTTGCAAAATTTCATGTTTCTATACCTAAGGACTATCATCAAAGCAGCAACAAGATTCATGCATTGAAATACTATAAACATGTAACAATTTCATGAATTGAAACAACAATCACTTCTTTATTCATTGATTGTTACATTACTCATAAAACTATAATTAGAGTTACTTTGAAGAAGTTTATTGGCTGAAGACTTTAATTTAGCAGATCAATTAGTTATAAAATAAACTAAACACACGTCTATATATTTTTGTGTTTTATTTAAGAAGAACGAAAAGTCATAAGCCAACGTCAAATCAGATTGAATGTTTACATGTATGACATAAGTGTCAAATAGTGTTGACTCATTGAGTACTTTAATTTCAATATTTCTTTTTAATCAATGAGTCTTTAAATCTCAATTCTTTTTCAATACTTACAAAAAAAAAATCTAATTATTCACAATGAGAAAAATGAAATTTATACTATCAGATTTGCAATCCCATTTCTCTCAATCAAAATAGATGTTTTTGTCGGGGATCATTTTATCGGTACTTTCGTGTTTAACCTCATTTTGATTTTTCTCTACTAATTCTTTGATGAAATAATGCCTGATGCTCATACGTATATTTAGTTCCAGCATTAAATGTTCCGGTTTGTGTTAAATGAATTGTCATCACACATGATTCGAATTATTGGCTTGCCATCCTTAAGTACGAGGGTAGTCCCAAAAGTAACCGACCTGAGTTATGCATGCAGGTAGTTTTAAAAAAACAATTACTGCGATTGACAATGCTACCTTTCAACAACTTAATGTGAAAAATTCATAAGGGTACGATTATTATTATTTTTCACAGACATCCAAAGTGAACGCTCTCAGTGAATTTGTAAATATAGAAAAAATCGGGCATCGTTATGTGATACAATAATTTTATTTGAAAGGTCAAAGTCCAACCCATATCAAAGCCGAGTTGGATTCTACTCTGGGAAAGCCTGCTCCTTCGTTTACAATGGTCAAATATTGGGTAGCAGAGTTTAAGTGAGGTCGTACGAGCTGCCAAGATGAACACCGCAGTGGTAGACCAAGTGAGGTCACTATCCACAAAATGGTATTGGATGACCGTCGACTAAAAGTGCGCAAAAGAGCAGACATGGCAGGCATTTTAAAAAGTGTTGTGCATCGCATTTTGATCAAAAATTTGGGCATGAGAAAGCTATGCACAAGATGGGTGCCGCGTTTGCTCACAATGCAGCACAAACAGCAACGTGAGGATGTTACCATCGAGTGTTTGACAATGTTTCGCAGCAATAAACCCGAGTTTTTGCGTCGATTCATAGCCATGGACAAAACATGGGTCCATCATTTTACACCTGAGACCAAGGAGCAGTCAAAGCAGTGGACTGAAAAGGGAGAACTAGCTCCAAAGAAAGCAAAGACAATTCAGTCCGCTGGCAAGGTCATGACATCCGTTTTCTGGGATGTGCGTGAAAAAATATTTATTGATCATCTCGAAAAAGGAAAAACAATCAACGGCGCATATTATCCAGCCTTATTGCAGCAATTGAGTGATAAAATCAAGAAAAAACGGCCCCATCTGACGAAAAAGAAAGTGTTATTTCATCACGACAACGCACCAGTTGACACATGCGTCATTACGATGGCTAAAATCAATGATTTGAAAATCGAATTGCTTCTTCATGCACTCTATTCGCCAGATCTGGCTCCCTTGGATTATTTTGTTTTTCTGAATTTGAAAAAATGGCTCGGCGGCAAAAGATGTGCCAACAATGAAGAGGTAGAGTCTGGGGTTAATAGCTATTTCGAGGAGCTTGACGGTTACTACTATAAAACGGGTATCGAAGCTATTGAATATCGTTTGGAAAAGTGTATCGAGCTGAAAGGAGAATATAATGAAATATAAAAAACATTTTCGAAATTTTTTTGCTGTTTTCTTTATCGGGTCGAGTACTTTTGGGACCACCCTCGTATTTCATCCTTCATTTCAACAAACCATTGAGTCTCTTTGCTTGCCGCTGTTTATATCAAATATTCAGAATCTGTTTTACTAGTTGCGATTGTTAGTTGCTTTTTGGGGGCCCATGATATAGCATCGGACTACCCGCGAAAACGTTTCAACATAGTCCATTCCTTAACTTTGACTACAACCTCTTGCTTTCAATTTTACTAACTGTATCGGTTTTTATTTAAAAACCCATTTGTTTTTTAGAGTTTTGCAACTATCGGGGAATTTAAGGAGATCCCAAATGCGATATTCTTCTGATGATATTTTTCTATAATTACTTGTTGCCATTGTTGATTTTCGCAATTAGCTAAAGGTTCACCCACTGTGAACGGTTCATCGTTTATTTAGGTATCAGCAAAAATGGCCACTTCATAACGTTGCACAGGTCTAGTGGTTCGTGGTGATCGATGTGGTGTTAATGCTGCCACAACCATTTCATCGAGCTCAGATTCACTGTCACTTACTGCATCATCATACATGGTATCTTCCATTGGTGTATCATTATGGCCATTTTCCACCCTATTCACACCATCATCTTCTGTTGCTGCATTTGTTATAGTTTCATTCGCCCCATCAATTTCAGATTCATTTGCTTCATCACTTCTATCCTGATTGCTCGCTTGGTCAATGGCAGTATTGTTTGGGCCATGTTGCACGCCATCGATTGTCATTGACTCAGACACGATTGGATTTTCACAGTCACTTTGTTCACTGTCGGACGATTCGTCTGCAATATGCTCAGAATATTCGGTATCGCTATTCAAACTGCAAAAATTGTCACCATTTTCAAAGATTTTGACGTCCCTGCTCGCTATCGTCCGGTTGGTCTCTGCATCCATTAATCGATAACCCTTTTGTGTTTCCATATAGCCAACAAATATGCACTCCTTCGATTTAGCATCAAATTTCTTTCTCTTCTCTGATAGAATGGGCGCCATCGTTCGTAAACCAAACACCCCGAAGTGGCTGATATCGGGCTTTCTCCGGTCCATATTTCCATTGGTGATTTATACTTCAGCACACGTGACACTGTGTGATTTTCACGTATGTTTCACCCCAAAAACGTGTTGGTAAGCTTGAATCGTATAATATGCACCTTGGTTTCATAACAATTGTTCGTATTGTACGCTTGGCCAAGCCATTTTGCTGTGGTGTGTACTCCACTGACGTTTGTTTTGAATGCCATTTTGCTCAATAAACGCTTTGATTGCATTTGAGCAGAATTCTGTGCTGTTGTCGCTCTGGAACATTTTTATTTTTAACCCGGTCTCACAAAATTTTGTAAACGTTTCACTCTTTTGCTTCAGCAAATATGTGAATGTACGATGGCTAAAATCAATAACAAGCACTAACGCGTACCTGTTTCCACCAATCGATGCGCTCTCCATCTTTCCAGCCAAATCTCCACGTATAAGCTCCAGCAAACATTTTACTCTGGATCCTTTATGCTTGAACGACTCTCTTGCTTGTTTCCCTTTACAAGAAGCTATATAGTCAATGTTCTGACTGCTGTCAACAAATGACATTCCTGTTACCGCTCCTTTTCACATCATAGCCAGACTTTTCACATTCAAATGGCCAAGTTGTCCGTGCCATTGAACCATTTGTGCTCGTTATTGCTAGTGCGATACCATTCGAGCCATCCAATTTATACAAGCTTTTTTACGCATGATGCCTCACCTTTACTACTGTGAATTTCGCACCTATCGATGAAAATTTCACAAAATTTCCACAAGCAATTATTTGGCTCACCGAAAATAAACTTGCCGTTAGTTCCGGTACACACAGTATGCCATCTCATTGCGAATGTTTGCGCACTCTATCGATTTCCACATCAAAATTCATTACTCAAGTGCATTCGACTTTCAACATTTTATTATTCGCAGCTCAAATCAGCGGTGTATCGATTTTCTCCATTCCAGATAACCAACTCCAATGCATGATCATATGTCTCGTTGCTCCTGAATCAATGTACCAATCGCATCTTCCATATTTGCCGTTCAGAAAAATAGTACTAAATGTGTTCATTGCATTACCATCCGGTATCTTATCTTTCTTCTCATCGGTCGATTTATTTGCCTTCTGTGAATATCAGCTGGATATGTGACCTTTAATTTTACACGTGTAACAAGTGATATTACTATTTTGGCGAAATCATCTCCAATGCCATTATCATTGGTAAATATTCATCGGCCAATCCAGTAAGCAAAAATACGGCCAAGCATTCCTCTTCAACCTTCAAACCAATTTAATTCAGTCGTTTTACCGTTGAAATTATTTCAGTCACGTACATTTCCATTGAAGACCATTCAGCCAATTTTGTATTGACAATTTTTCTCATTAATGTCACCCTTCGCACAGCTCCTTGATCTTCAAACATTTTCCAAAAAATTTTTCCACGTTTCTTTTGCTATCGTTACTCCTGTGGCATGCACGTAATTGCTTTTATTAATACTCAATTCAATCGATCCTTTGGCTTTAGCAATTTTATTCACACCTGTTTCTGCAGCAGTCAAATATTGAGGCATGCCTTCAGCTGCCAAGTAATTCTCCATCGCAAATTTCCATGAGGAATAATTTGCTCTTCCACTCAATTTTTCAATAAATGTTAAAAGTGCCGATGACATTTTCAATTCGATATTCACAATAGATTCTATTTGCGATTCTATGTTAATAACTACTACTGCTTTTGTCTGTGTTAATTGTGAATTAACCTCAATCTACTTGCCTTTACCCCTTCGGTTTTCTTACTTCACTTGTACCATGTATTCACAATGCTCCAAATGAACGTTCAACAAGACGAAAAAATAATCGAAAAAATTCTGTTGGAATTTTTTTACTTTTTTAATTATCTGGGCCCAGAAGGTGAAGGAGTTTATTGGTTGAAGATCTGAATTTGGCAGATAAATTAGCTATAAAATAAACTAATGAAACGCAACACACGTCTGTTTCGTTTGATGTTTCATTTAACAAGAACGAAAAGTCATGTACAAATGTCAAATCAGATTGTATATATACAAATAGTGTTGACTCATTCAGTACTATAAATTCAATTTATTTTCATTTAAACACTTTGTTTTGGTTTTTCTTTCTTCCTTACATTGCATTTCCTAAAATGGTGATTATGATGAATGTAGCATAACTCCAACACGTTCCAGAACTGTGAAGTTACATTCATAACGTCACCGGACAAATGTTAAGCATTATCTATTGTAGTAAATCATTTCGTTTATTTGATATCTGCATGCCATTTATCTTTTTGCTCCAAAAGCCATCGGGCCTTGCCTTTTTAAGTGAGCAAAAGACGCATTTGACTCTTTTGGGTCATCTTCAGTGTCTTAAAAATATGTTGAAGGGAATGAATTTATAAAAATCTAGGATGAGCTAAGCAGGTACACCCTAGGTTAAGCCAGGGAGCAGGATATTACGTTTATTTGTTTTTTGAGTTGCTGAATTTCCGTTAGTTTTGGTTTGTCTCGTTTCCATTTTCATCGGAGGGTGTGGTCAATACTGAGAAAATTGCTGTAGTAATTGAGCAGTCGCCTAAACAAACTGCTCGAAAACCATCATAATGCTGATACAATTTTAATTGTAAATCTAAAAAAATGATTATCTAAATTTTCAATTAAAATTTTGACATGGCAACCCCTTTATAACGCAGCTTATCTACGAATTACACTGTCCCGGAATGCAAGCTATAATGGATGGATGAGTACGTTCGTCAAAAAACCCCGTCGACAAGAACCGTTCTGTGGCTAATCGCCCCAATTAAGGAGATCTGCTTGGACGGATCCAGGAGTCTGTTACGGATCGCCACACAGAGCGCACGTCGCGAAAACCGCGCCGACAAGCGGAGATTAGTCGAAAGTTGGATTTTAAAATCGTTTTTTGAGCCGAAGACCAATCCAGATTACGACCCATAACCGAATTCCGCTCTGAACTAGCTGTCCGAGCAGCACCCACCACGGAGTAGATTCTAGAACGTGAGTTTCTGAGTCTGTCGATCGTAAGGGTACGATTCATTGATACGGCTCAAGACTTCACGTCGTTGAAGCATTTTGAGGTTAATTCACATTTCCATTAGGAAAGGTAATAATCGCACAATCGATACAGAAATTATAGCACAATCATTCCTGTTACATGATCAACCCTGGAACCCTACCCAGGGTGCTATAGAACCCTGTGGCAACCTTCATTAGTAATATTTTTTTTGACGATTGGCAACACTGTTTTGTAATTTGATCTAATCTCTTATCTGTTTGTGTCAACCATCCTGTGCTAGTTTCCGATTAGATATTGTACCGGTAACTAATGCAAATAAATAGCGCAGGGTACTCTAGCACCTTTGGGTAGTAAAAGAGGTCAGAATCTAAATAATAATTTTGTGTGTGCATATTTTGATTTTTAGTATTAATTTTAAACTCATTCATTCGAAATCACTTTTTTGAAGTAGACAGTGCATTTATGACAATGGCGAGTACTAGCAGACGTATTTTGTTTGATGATGGAGATATTCTGAGGTTATTGTTGGAAGACGATGACGACGATAATGAATTTTACATCGGAGGTGATGCATCTGATAACAAGCCAGATCAAATTATTCAAGATTTTCGTCAAACATCATCAGACTCCAAAAGTGGCGAGCCCTTATCAAATCCGCGGGATACTAATCAAAGTTTACTAAAATTTTTGGATGTTCCATCAGGGTTATACGGTACGAACAAATATAAATGGAGCGAAAAATAATCGCATGTACAAATGTCAAATCAGATTGTATATATACAAATAGTGTTGACTCATTCAGTACTATAAATTCAATTTATTTTCATTTAAACACTTTGTTTTGGTTTTTCTTTCTTCCTTACATTGCATTTCCTAAAATGGTGATTATGATGAATGTAGCATAACTCCAACACGTTCCAGAACTGTGAAGTTACATTCATAACGTCACCGGACAAATGTTAAGCATTATCTATTGTAGTAAATCATTTCGTTTATTTGATATCTGCATGCCATTTATCTTTTTGCTCCAAAAGCCATCGGGCCTTGCCTTTTTAAGTGAGCAAAAGACGCATTTGACTCTTTTGGGTCATCTTCAGTGTCTTAAAAATATGTTGAAGGGAATGAATTTATAAAAATCTAGGATGAGCTAAGCAGGTACACCCTAGGTTAAGCCAGGGAGCAGGATATTACGTTTATTTGTTTTTTGAGTTGCTGAATTTCCGTTAGTTTTGGTTTGTCTCGTTTCCATTTTCATCGGAGGGTGTGGTCAATACTGAGAAAATTGCTGTAGTAATTGAGCAGTCGCCTAAACAAACTGCTCGAAAACCATCATAATGCTGATACAATTTTAATTGTAAATCTAAAAAAATGATTATCTAAATTTTCAATTAAAATTTTGACATGGCAACCCCTTTATAACGCAGCTTATCTACGAATTACACTGTCCCGGAATGCAAGCTATAATGGATGGATGAGTACGTTCGTCAAAAAACCCTGTCGACAAGAACCGTTCTGTGGCTAATCGCCCCAATTAAGGAGATCTGCTTGGACGGATCCAGGAGTCTGTTACGGATCGCCACACAGAGCGCACGTCGCGAAAACCGCGCCGACAAGCGGAGATTAGTCGAAAGTTGGATTTTAAAATCGTTTTTTGAGCCGAAGACCAATCCAGATTACGACCCATAACCGAATTCCGCTCTGAACTAGCTGTCCGAGCAGCACCCACCACGGAGTAGATTCTAGAACGTGAGTTTCTGAGTCTGTTGATCGTAAGGGTACGATTCATTGATACGGCTCAAGACTTCACGTCGTTGAAGCATTTTGAGGTTAATTCACATTTCCATTAGGAAAGGTAATAATCGCACAATCGATACAGAAATTATAGCACAATCATTCCTGTTACATGATCAACCCTGGAACCCTACCCAGGGTGCTATAGAACCCTGTGGCAACCTTCATTAGTAATATTTTTTTTGACGATTGGCAACACTGTTTTGTAATTTGATCTAATCTCTTATCTGTTTGTGTCAACCATCCTGTGCTAGTTTCCGATTAGATATTGTACCGGTAACTAATGCAAATAAATAGCGCAGGGTACTCTAGCACCTTTGGGTAGTAAAAGAGGTCAGAATCTAAATAATAATTTTGTGTGTGCATATTTTGATTTTTAGTATTAATTTTAAACTCATTCATTCGAAATCACTTTTTTGAAGTAGACAGTGCATTTATGACAATGGCGAGTACTAGCAGACGTATTTTGTTTGATGATGGAGATATTCTGAGGTTATTGTTGGAAGACGATGACGACGATAATGAATTTTACATCGGAGGTGATGCATCTGATAACAAGCCAGATCAAATTATTCAAGATTTTCGTCAAACATCATCAGACTCCAAAAGTGGCGAGCCCTTATCAAATCCGCGGGATACTAATCAAAGTTTACTAAAATTTTTGGATGTTCCATCAGGGTTATACGGTACGAACAAATATAAATGGAGCGAAAAATAATCGCATGTACAAATGTCAAATCAGATTGTATATATACAAATAGTGTTGACTCATTCAGTACTATAAATTCAATTTATTTTCATTTAAACACTTTGTTTTGGTTTTTCTTTCTTCCTTACATTGCATTTCCTAAAATGGTGATTATGATGAATGTAGCATAACTCCAACACGTTCCAGAACTGTGAAGTTACATTCATAACGTCACCGGACAAATGTTAAGCATTATCTATTGTAGTAAATCATTTCGTTTATTTGATATCTGCATGCCATTTATCTTTTTGCTCCAAAAGCCATCGGGCCTTGCCTTTTTAAGTGAGCAAAAGACGCATTTGACTCTTTTGGGTCATCTTCAGTGTCTTAAAAATATGTTGAAGGGAATGAATTTATAAAAATCTAGGATGAGCTAAGCAGGTACACCCTAGGTTAAGCCAGGGAGCAGGATATTACGTTTATTTGTTTTTTGAGTTGCTGAATTTCCGTTAGTTTTGGTTTGTCTCGTTTCCATTTTCATCGGAGGGTGTGGTCAATACTGAGAAAATTGCTGTAGTAATTGAGCAGTCGCCTAAACAAACTGCTCGAAAACCATCATAATGCTGATACAATTTTAATTGTAAATCTAAAAAAATGATTATCTAAATTTTCAATTAAAATTTTGACATGGCAACCCCTTTATAACGCAGCTTATCTACGAATTACACTGTCCCGGAATGCAAGCTATAATGGATGGATGAGTACGTTCGTCAAAAAACCCCGTCGACAAGAACCGTTCTGTGGCTAATCGCCCCAATTAAGGAGATCTGCTTGGACGGATCCAGGAGTCTGTTACGGATCGCCACACAGAGCGCACGTCGCGAAAACCGCGCCGACAAGCGGAGATTAGTCGAAAGTTGGATTTTAAAATCGTTTTTTGAGCCGAAGACCAATCCAGATTACGACCCATAACCGAATTCCGCTCTGAACTAGCTGTCCGAGCAGCACCCACCACGGAGTAGATTCTAGAACGTGAGTTTCTGAGTCTGTTGATCGTAAGGGTACGATTCATTGATACGGCTCAAGACTTCACGTCGTTGAAGCATTTTGAGGTTAATTCACATTTCCATTAGGAAAGGTAATAATCGCACAATCGATACAGAAATTATAGCACAATCATTCCTGTTACATGATCAACCCTGGAACCCTACCCAGGGTGCTATAGAACCCTGTGGCAACCTTCATTAGTAATATTTTTTTTGACGATTGGCAACACTGTTTTGTAATTTGACCTAATCTCTTATCTGTTTGTGTCAACCATCCTTTGCTAGTTTCCGATTAGATATTGTACCGGTAACTAATGCAAATAAATAGCGCAGGGTACTCTAGCACCTTTGGGTAGTAAAAGAGGTCAGAATCTAAATAATAATTTTGTGTGTGCATATTTTGATTTTTAGTATTAATTTTAAACTCATTCATTCAATGGCGAGTACTAGCAGACGTATTTTGTTTGATGATGGAGATATTCTGAGGTTATTGTTGGAAGACGATGACGACGATAATGAATTTTACATCGGAGGTGATGCATCTGATAACAAGCCAGATCAAATTATTCAAGATTTTCGTCAAACATCATCAGACTCCAAAAGTGGCGAGCCCTTATCAAATCCGCGGGATACTAATCAAAGTTTACTAAAATTTTTGGATGTTCCATCAGGGTTATACGGTACGAACAAATATAAATGGAGCGAAAAATAATCGCATTTATCTCGACTTCCAGTACGAAGCATAATAAAACATTCACCAGATTGTAACAGATCTGCGAGAATATCTCTACGGCAATCGATGCTTAGTCATTGTTTTTTGATGCAATGACAAGACAACGTATTTTATCGTATACCAACGCAGAAATAACGCTGCAGAGACAAAAAATATAAAGCTGACCGAAGCAACTTTGACGACGATCAGGGCCCGGGTAGTATTCGACCATCGTTTACCCGTGATACGACAGTAAATGAATTACGAGCTTTACTTGGTTTGTAGTACTTGTCCGGTGTGTTGAACGTGAATACTGTAATGGCAAAAGAATTATTTGACAAAGATATAGGAGTGCCCTACTTTCGAGCTAAAATGTCTGGTTCTAAATTTGAGTTCATAATGAATTGTTTACGGTTTGATGATAGTCACCAGAGAAGATTGCCGTAAAAATGACTGTCTTGCACCTATAACCTTCTGTAGCATAGTGTAGTCTGTAGGCAACATACCGTTCGAACGCCCCCATAATTATGAGAACTAATTTCTTTCACGCAATTGCTTACTGTAACCCATGGTCTACACTCTGAACTAGCAAACTATCAGCAAAACACACAACTGAGTCGCGCTACTTGGTGGAAATCGACATTTGTTTGTTGACTTTCGGTGTTTTCGAAAAACGCCGGTTGGTTGTCATCAAAAATAATAAAAAATTGTGTTGCTAGCTCCGTGAGTGTTATAAATCTTGATAACTTGGAGAGGTAATTGTTTGAACATTATTACGTAACGTTAATTTTAAACACTTTTCAAGGTTAATTTTGATTTTGTGGGCAAAAAGTGTTTGTTGCCCGTGGGCTACAAGTGTAACATTATATTTGATACCTAATACGCTTATTATTATTGTTGTGTATTTCAGAATGCCTCTTAAATGGCCCCTTAGTGAGGAGGAAAAATTTTTAACGCTAAATGAGTATACAAATAGTGAGGACAGTTTTGATTTAGATGACGACAGCCTTGCTGATCCGTATTCCCTCCCTGAATATGAAGCTTTCGAAGATGAGGATCCAGAGATAGGTATTGATATGGATTCTAAAATATAAACTGTAGAAAACATAGATGAAAGTGCTTTCCGAGCCAAGAAACATACTAAAGAGAAGCTATCTATAATGGATTTACGCTGGAAGAAAAAGAGTCTAAAGTTGAGTGCAAAGCAGCCTATGTTTAGGGGAAACAAGATCCTAATTTTAAAAAAATTTTGAGAAAACCAACTTTTATCAAGTGTAGAAAGATACGAATAGCGGACGAGGATGTCAGGTAATTTGTGGGAGTGGTATATCTAATGTCTCTCGCCCAATTACCTAGAGTTACAAACCACTGGAGTCATGCACTTGGAAGACCTTTAATACAGAAAACGATGCCGTTGATCAAATTTGAAAAAAAAATTTTCAAACTTTGCATTTCAACGACAATAGCAAAGATGTTCCTAGGGACAATCCAGATCATGATCGGAAACACAAAATACGTGCAGTGGTGGACTCCTTGAATAGGGCATATGGTAAAGTCTCAATGGAAGAGCACCTTTGTGTAGACGAGCATTTGCTCGTCACATTTGTGCTCTACTAAGTCACGGAGTACTTTGAAGAGATAAAATCCTAACAAATCACACAACTGGGGCTATAAAGTGTTCGTGTTGAGTGGCGTTTCTGATTATGCCTACAAAACAGTACTCGAAACAGGTAAAAAAAATGTTGTCTTACAAAGCAGAGCCAGCTTTAGACGCCTCATCTAAGACCGTCGTGAGGTTAGCGCGTATGATTCCAAGGCATCAGAGCTTCAAACTCTATTTCGACAACTATTTTACTTCCCTTTTTCTAATGGAATATTCAGGCGAAGAAGGCATTCTCGGTCTTGGTACTATGAGAAGAAATAGAATACCAGAGTGTAAGCTGTCATCAGAAAAGATAATGATGAAAAAAGAAAGAGGCTATTCAAAAGAATACGTAGCTGACGTCAACGGGGTCAGTGTGTTAACTGTTGCATGGAAGGATAACAAAACTGTCAATCTGGCTTCCACCTTAGCTGGAAAAAACTCTGAAACCAATGTTTGAAGATGGAATAAACAGAACTCAAGGTATGTGCACATAAGGCGGCCCAATGTGTTTGGAAGGTATAATCGCCATATTGGTGGCATTGATCGGCTTGACAGTTTAATGGTGATATACAAAATATGTTTGCAAAGCAGAAGATGGATGGCTCATTGCGACTTTTTTACCTTCATTTGGATCTCACGATGGCAAATGTATGACTACTTTATAAAAAAATTGCTAAATACAAAAATATTCAATCAGGCCACTTATCATCAGCAGATTTTCGTCTGGAGGTTGCAATGACCCATTGCAAAATGAGTATTGAAACCAATTTATTTAATCGACGATCACTGAAGAGCGAAATTCAAGCCAAAAAGCAAAAAGGTCCTGCTCAGCATGTACCTCCGAAAGCAGTTCGGCAAGACCAAATTGGACACTGGCCGCGATGGTCTGATAGGAAAATCAGATGCAAGTTTTATAAAGTGTATTGAATTTTCACATAATGTATGTGACAAACGTGGGGTAGCCTTATGTTACACGCAAACCTAGGATTGCTTCAAAAACTTTCATCTTTCATAACATGTTCTGCAGTATTATAAATTTTTCCCTCTTAGTTCAGCGTTACTTAAGAGCAACACTCCTAATTTTGTAATTTCCTTTCCAAATAGTTAAACAAAAATTAAAAATCCAAAAATAGGTGGATTTTATATATATATATATATATATATATATATATATATATATATATATATATATATAGATATATATATATATATATATATATATATATATATATATATATATATATATATATATATACATATATTTTTTTTTGTTATCATCCCTAGTCCGAAAATTCAAATAAAACCCTTTTTATTAGTGATAGAGGGATAAGGGAACTTTTTGATAATATAATTCAAAAATCTAAGGAATTATATGTTCCGACCGATAGTTGTACCATGGATAAGCAGCTACTCAGATTTTGCGGTCGCAGCCCTTTCAGGATGTATATCCCTAATAAGTCTGACAAATAAGGTCTGAAAATAGTGCTACTTTGTGACGCGAAAACGAATCATGTGATCAACGGAGAAGTGTATTTAGGTAAAGGATCAACGTCTAGGAATCAACCTGTTGCTGATAATTATCTGCAGACTTTGACACAACTTATTCATGGATGGAACAAAAACCTTACTATTGATAACTGGTTTACATCTATACCTTCAGCAACTACACTTCTACAAGAAAAAAATATAACTGTTGTGGGAACTTTAAGCCAGAATAAAAAAGAAATACCACCGTTGTTCAAAGACAAAGCACAATTTGACGAAAATTCAGCTATCTTTGCTTTTAGTGGACCGCAAACTTTACTATCATATTGGCCATCTTAAGGTAGTAAAAGAATATTGAATACATATCTACAATGCACACTTTGCCTGATAACGACAAAACCGTTATTTTGCCAGAAATGGTAGGGTTTTACAACAAAACAAAAAGCGGAGTTGATATATTTGAACAGCTTTGCCACAGGTATTTAGTGTCCAAAAAAACACGACGCTGGCCATTATGCCTGTTTTATTGTTGACTCAATACAGTTAGTATGAATTCGATAATACCGCTGAAGCTTAGCTCAGTGCTTATAGACGTCTTTTAAATCGCTCCTGTCAAAAGTTTTCAAAAATTAAGTTAACTTTCTAAAAACGTTAGTCCGAAGTTAATTTTCATCGGAAATAATCTTATATTGTCGAAGTAATCGACTCAGGAAATTTCTATCGAATATTTTTACTTCGATTGGTAACGAAAAACAAATTATCAAAGAAAACTTCGCCGCTGGTATGGAGGAGCCCGACGGCTTCCCACCGTTGGGGAAACCTGGGGAAACGACGAATAAGAAACTGGCGATAATCACCAAAAGAAAACATAACGAAGAAGATTCCGCAGATGAAGGGTGCATGCTGCAAATAATAGCGGACAATCAACAAATGGCCAAATTGCAGAAAGAAAATGATGAACTAAGGCAAGAGATACAGTCTCTCAAGGATCTCTTCAAGAAAGGGATGAAGCCTCAAAAGACGCAGCCACAAAATCAATGGCAACAGGTAACAAAGCCAAGAAAAAGTACAAATCAAGCAATTACAGAAGAAGTTCTAAGTGCTGGTGGCACCAACGAGAGCCAAAACTATTTTGCAGCGCTGGAGGGATTAACCGAAGATATGGAAATCGAAGAAAACATCGGAGGTAATTCTAATCAAGATAATGACTTTAATTTTATTCAATATTTAAAGAACCAAAATAAGGAGAAAAAAACCAGCCCGCAGTTCTGCTGGTTCCTCTGAAAAAGCTTCCAACAAGACAGAAAAAGTTCCGCCAGTCAACGTGTTCGGACAGACCGGGAAAGATATGGTTTGGCTTTTGGCAGCCGAAAATAAACTGGTCAATTTCGAAATGAAAAGAGTTAATGCCGGAAAATTAACTATAAGAACGAAATCACTGGTTGATTTCAAGTCAGCCAAAGATGCGCGGATTTCTGGGGAGGTACCACACTTCACCTATACCAGACCTTCATGTTGAAGGGTTTGGACAGCGGAGAGGATACGGCCGATCTTCTTCAGGTGATCAAGGAGGCTGCACCAGATATTGATTTTGTTTCAGTCAAAGCTTTTGCGACAAGAAGGTCGACCATAGAAAGGAAGAATTTATCACTTTACCTGGTACAAATTGCAAATAAGAGCAGTCCAAGTGCCCTTCAACCAATAAGGTACTTGAATTTCAGAGTGGTGAGGTGGGAATGCCTCCAGAAAAGAGAAATCAACCAGTATTACCGGCGTCAAAGATTTGGACATTCGGCTGCCAATTGTGCCATGCACTATCGTTGCGTTAAATGCAAAGACGTTCATGCTCCCGGTGAGTGCGAATTGGCTCAGACGGAGCCTAAAGAAACATTATACTGCGTTAACTGCGGTGTTTTTGGTCACCCAGCATCTTATCGAGGATGCTCCCAATATCAAGATACAAAAGTAAAATTTGCTCCAAAGCAAACACAAGTACACCGTAATATCATACCTTCGAACTTCGTCAAGCCCGGAGTATCATTTGCACTCGCCGCTAGAGGACCAGCAGAAAATGCTGGAAATAATGTAAATAATGTAAGTGGCAATAATGAGCTGCTTCTCAAAATTTACCAGCAAATTAATTCTTTATCGGAGGGAATCGACAAACAAGATTCAAAAATTAACTTTGCTTTTCAGCGTTTAGGTCTTTCAAATGCCTAATAATAACTTGTCATCCAGTCATATTCCCATGGAAAGGCTTCGCCTCATATCGACCAACGTCAACTCTATCGTTGCCATACATCGACGTGATTATCTAATTGAATTTATTGTTAAGCGAAAACCTGACATCATACTTCCACTGAAACTCACCTCAATTCATGCCATTCCATGGAATTCAAAGATTTTGCAGTCGTAAGAAACGATAGGGTAATAGATGATGGGGGAGGTGGCACCGGGATATTGGTTAGAAGAACCTATTGTTTCCAAAATATTGAAAAAGTCAAATTCAAGAACTTTGAATTTCTTGAAGTGTCCGTCATCAAAATCTCACTCCCAGGTGGGGATAACCTCTTCGTTATCTCTGCCTATGCAACTGGTCAAAATGTTCTCAAGTTCAAGGAGGAACACAATTCCTTGTTCGAAATACTTGAATTGAACAGGCTGCATACTTATTATATTTTTGCTGGTGACCTGAACGCCAAGCATACATCATGGCTGAACGCCACCAATAATCCAAGAGGTGTTTTCCTGAAATCATGGATAACAGAGAACCAAATTTAATACAGGTGCAACCTATATGGGTCAGAGGTTCCAACATAACCTAGGACAAATTCATATTTGGACCTTTGCATTGCTGACGCAAGACTTGAATTCAGCTTTAATAGTCCTCAACGGAAACTGCAGGTGCTTCCTTACGATAGCGAACATAAGGCAATCGTAATGGAAATCAATCATCAAAGGGATGATTTCTTCCTCATTCCAGTTCAACATGAAAACCATCAGTTGAATTTCAAAAACACAGACTGGGGAAAGTTTCAGGAGAAGTTTAATCGGGAGTACCAGAAACAATGTCCTCCTTCTGATGATGGCAACGCTTGCTCAATGGTTCCTAATAAGAGAAATCTAACTAACGATGAAATAGATATCTATTTGTCGAAGTTAGAGAAGCTGACGTTGGAAACGATTGAGAAAGTAGTTCCCAAGATTAAACATCGTAACAATATGGAAGGATATGAAACACCAACCATCGCAAGGTTGAAAAGATTGAAAAGCCTTCTTCTCACACGCGTCAACAATATTTATCGACGATTTTTGGACTACAACCATCCCTCGTTGTCTTTGTTGAAATTACATCTGAAGAATGTCCGGAACTTAATCCGGTCATACTTCAGGAGTGAGGTCAGCAATCAATGGGCGGAAAAATTGAGGGTAGCCCACAGGACCCGGACGGCGTGTTTACGAAAGTGAATAGCATATTCCGCAAGAAGTCTCGAGTGAAGGTATCGAATCTTGAAGTCACTAGTGATGAGATAAATCTTCTCGATAGGGCTGGTATCGAAATTGATAGTACGACTCCGGATAGAAATGGAAACAGGATTATATGTGATGGATTGCAGAAACTTGCCTTGATTGGAACACATTTTGAATTGGTTCATCTACCAAACCCTGAGAGAGGGAATGAAATATTTTCAGAGGTCGTTGAAGCAAAAGTTTCCGACTTCAAATCAAGCCTGAACGGCCAATCAATTCTTCATTTCGATGAAACATTAACATCTGAACTCATACCGATCTTGAGTTTTATTGATTATTTTGCCAGCTATGAAGACTTGTGTTTCATATTTCGCAAGATAAACAACAAGAAATCATGTGGTACTGACGGTATTCCAAATATAGTTCTCCGACATTTGCCTGAGGTTGCTATAAGAAATTATTGCATATTGTTCAACAACATGTTGAACAATTCATATTTCCCAAATGAATGGAAAAGGGCTAAGGCATTTCCGATCTTGAAGAAAGAAAAAGAATCTTCATGCTCTAAAAGCTATCGCCCAATCGGCTTGCTGCCTAACATCAGCAAGGTGTTTGAAGTGATACTCAAAAGAGCATTAAACGCCCACAATGAGAAATATGAGTTGATGCCAAATTGCTAATTTGGTTTTCGTGCCAGGCATTCGACCACACATGCAATAACGAAAGTAACCTCAGACATCTGTTGGAAACTAAACAACAAAGAATGTGTTGGAGCATGTCTCATTGATATGGAGAAAGCCTTCGATACGGTGTGGTTAGATGGACTAGTTTTCAAACTTTTTCAGGACAGGTTCCCCAGACACCTTGTCGCCATGATGTGTAATATGTTATACGGAAAATGGTTTGTCGTAACTGATGGAAATCTGACAACAATGCGCGAGTTCAAGGTCTTAAATGGTCTACAGCAGGGAACAGTTACTGCGCCCCTGCTTTTCTCAATATTAATTCGCAAGCTATTGAACAACTTTGATTTTAATGTCTCACCAACGCGATCATTGGTAGCGTTTGCTGATGATCTGATCATCTATACGGCAGACCGAAAAGCTACAATAGTTCAGAGCAATCTCCAAAAAATGTTTAATGATGTGCAGCTCCACACCGACGATTGGCGAATGAAAATCAATGCGCAGAAGTGCGAAACAATTTTGTTTCGGACAACGCCGTAGGGGACCAGTCAAGACCTGAAACGTAATTGGAAGGATTTCCACATTATGGTTGGCGAGAGTAGTTCAGAACGGGTTCCACATAAATCCTGTGTTCGATACCTCGGTGTTCATCTCGATCAGTATCTGTACTATACTGAACATGTGAAAATCATGCTCAGTAAAGCACTTAAAGTAGTCATGGCTCTTCGGCGACTCTTTCATTCCAGATACATTGATCAAAAAGTCAAAGTTATTTGTTACAAGACCCTGGTTAGGCCAGTTTTTACATACGGATGCCAGATTTGGTACAACCAGAGTGCTAGTACAATGGAAAGATTAAGAGTTTTCGAAAGGAAATGTCTTCGTGCATGAACTGGTTTGTACAGAAAGCCTGAGACGGATTGGAAGCACTATATATCGAATATAAAAATTTATCAAACCGTTTAAGTGACCAGAGTCGATATCTTCATATTGAAGCTTCTTCGGAATCATATCGGAAGATCTGTAACTGGAAGTGAAAACCCTTGGATTTCACAGCCGTTCCACCCTGCAGACGAGTATATTGTGACTTGCCTCGCTACTGGCTTCGTTCCTCCAGAAGCATTCGTGTATTTGGACATGAATCGATATGTTTTTGATTCTGACGGCGTCCCAATCATATATCACATATATCGACGGGCCACCGATAAGAAGATAAAATATCCTCCGAATCTGAGTTCACGAGACCAACAATACCAATGGACATACTCATTTGCTAGATTCGTTGAGGCTGGTCGAGCTTAGATGGAGCAATCTAGGTATTGGTGGCTGAATGACAATGTCTAAATTATTCGTGTTTATTTTCTGTTTTTGTGCTTTTTCTTGTTATTTAGTTTTTTAGATTCATCTCATTATTGCTAAATCTAGTGTTGTTGTTTATTTGTATTATAAATTAGGTATAGGTTTCAATATAAGGTGACGTTTTTTTTGATTTAACTTATTTAGAATTAGGGTGGAACATATTCGATATAGGATATAAGTACATTGTTGTGTTAGTAATATAAGTAATTTTTGAATAATGCTGGTTGGTATTTTCTCCTTTTTCCAATTGAATCAAAAAATATGTAATAATCTTAATTAATTTAAATTTGCTAGTGTATTTTTTTTCATTAAATGTGTTTAACTGATAACGTATAAATTTAGAGAGCCATTCGGGCCATTAAGATTGTTATAGTTTTATTGTTTGGAATTTGCTTTTTGTTCTTCTAAAAATTTATAACGATTGGTATTAAATAAAGCGCTTTTGACTTTGACTTTAAAAAAAGCTTAGCTCAGCTAAAAATAAATAAAATATAGCCAATAGAAAAACTTACCCTAAAAAATTAGCCATAATACTTATTACACCTTGGCTTGAAGAACGAAAAAATTGGCTGATTTTACACACGAATATCCGTCAAATTATATGTGGGATCTTGAAAACACTAGACGTTTTTGACACCTACAAGTGAGGTGTGCCAATTGAGTACTGAGATTGATTCCATGAAAACCGTATATTTTAAAATTATTCTACAACTCTGCCATCCCCTTCAAATTAGTTCCCTTGGGCAACTGGACAACGATTTCATTGCGTTTTTCGTGCCTCGTAACATTTCTGGAACACTTTGACTGGGATGGCCACGAGAACCTTCGTCACTGCCACCCAGATGACCGTAACCGACTTGAAATGGGTTCTTTCGACCACCGATTTTTTTTTTCTAGGAAACAAAAAAAAGCCACAGGGTGACATACCGGGTGAATAAGGCAGCTATTGTAACACAGCGACACTTCTAGAGGCCAAATACTGAGACACACTAAGGGCGGTGTGGTGTGGTTCTTTAAAATCATCTTCGCGCACAACTTTTTCATCCCAAAATCGTCGGTTAAAATTTGGTTGACTGATTCACGGTTCATACCCAGTTCCAAGGCCAACATTCGAACTGTTAAATGCCGATCTTCATGGATTAGGGCGCGCACACGCCACGCATTCACGTCAGTCCGCACCTTGGCTGGTACCCCGCTCCGCGCCTCGTCTTCCACGCTTTGACGCCACTCTTTAAACACTTTATGACATCGAAACACCTGGGCATGACTAAGAGCACTACCACCATGCAATTTAAGCGTACATTTCCAAAGCTGTTTCGCCTAATCTGGCGCAAAATTTTATGCCTTGCTCTAAAGTGAAGCGTATTACGGTGAGGACGTTTTGCATCGGTGAGGTGAGGTGAGGACGTTTTGAAATAAATGAAAGGACGTTTGAAATAAATGAAAGTCAGACGGAACAAGGTCCGGACTATAAGGCAGGTGGGCCAAAACTTCCGTTTTGAAATAAATGAGAGTTAGACGGAACAAGGTCCGGACTATAAGGCAGGTGGGCCAAAACTTCCCGTCCACTATTTTCCAAATAGTTTTTCACGGGTCTTGCAACATGCATATTCCGGGCGTTTTTCGATGATGGTACGCTTTAAACATATTAATTGTATTCGTTACAGGTCACCTGTGACTGGTTGGCCCAATTTCAAAAACTCATAATATAACGGCCCCTTCTGATCCCACAAAATACTCAGCATAACCTTGGCGCCATGAATATTTGGCTTCGCCGTTGATTTGGCTGGTTGGCCGGGCTTCACGTATGACTTTTTGCGCTTTGGATTGTCAAAATGGATCCACTTTTCATTCTCAGTCACGATCCGAAGCAAAATTGATTTCTTTTGATGGCGCTCAAGCAGCATTTCAGACATACAGAAGTGGCGTTCAACGTCTCTCGGCTCCAACTCATAGGGGACGCAATTACCTGGCTTCTGAATGTATCCGGCGGCTTTCAAACGTTTCAAAATAGCTTGCTGAGTCACTCCCAATGATTCGGCAAGTTCGTCTTGCGTTTGAATTGAATCCTCATCGAGTAGCGCCTCCAATACTTCGTCTTCAAACTTTTTTGGCTGTCCTGGCTGTTCTTTGTCTTTGATGTCAAAATCGGCACTTTTGAAGCGTTTAAACCAGTCAAACTACTGTATTTTTACTCAAACATTGTCACCATAAACTTCTACAAGCAAACGATTGCAAAAAAAGGCCGAAAGGAACCTCCCGCAAATGCTGTCTTTTTCTCCAATTTTCGAAGTAATACAACGTGAAAAATAATAACCATGCACACAAGATAAAATTGTTTTGTTGACTGATTTTGATAGCTGTCAAGTGTACCTTCAAAATGACATATATATAAAGTTCGAGCTTTCACGATATTTGTTAGTACGGATATCTAGCGTCAAATTCCGGTTATTAAGTTTAACACCCAATACTAGAATATCTCTAATAAATATATAGGTGCTCTAGCACCCTGGGTCGGAAAAGTCCACTCTGTATATGGGTAGGGTTCTACGGTTATAGGAAAGTAGCCATGCCACAATCATTTTTACAGTCTTGTGTCCTTTTTTTTCTTTATGCGAGTATAACAGGATCATACACTATGCATTTTTTTAGATGATTTCCTCAAAGTTAAAGGAATTAATTTTTTGTAGATCATGTTACCGATGTAACGAAATTATTATAAATATTAGAAGTAATCATGTTTAATATTTGTATGTTTTTTTTCTGAATATAATTTATTAGACTCGATTTATGTTGTCTACGTGGCTTTCCTATGCAAATTTTGCAGCCACTTAAAGAAACATTGTTCAATATTTGGATGGATTCTTTGTTGGAAATTTTCCTACTATTTACTGAAAACAATTCTACAAATTCAAATTCCCCAAATAAAACCATACAAATCACGATTGTTAAAAATATCAATTTTCAGCAAGATTGCTCTTAAAAGATTGCCTGGTTTCAAGTGTTACTTGATAAACATTCATTACCAATCAGCACTACTCTTATTAAATATAGAAGCGCAAACAATAAAAAGGATACTCACTCGTAAATTTCGTTAACTTTCTTCGCCACTTGTGAGTGTGCACTGCGTCTCAGCCGATTAACAGCTATCCAAAATCGGATATTCTCATGCGAATATTCCTTTTCCAGGAAGGTCGTAAACTCTTGAATGCCCGTCGGATCGGTGACCAATTCCTCAATTGAAATTGCCCATCGCTTAATCCTTTTCTCAGTTGGCAAATCAACGATAGCACTATTCAATTGCCAAAAGGTGGTATCTTCGGAAACCCAAGGATTGGATGGCAACGCCGGATGCAGGAAGAAATCGTATTCGGAGAAAGTTTCCCAGTAATTACAAAGGCTCTCGCAAGCTTGGGACATTTTCATTCGAGTACGCGCCAGTGACTTCTTCAAGTAGTCGACATCGCGCTGCCAGTCCTCGGTGGTACGTTTCTTCGGCTTAATCCCAGGACGATCACGTGATGGTACCGGGCATGGTTCGAGGGGTGTAAATTGGTTGGGTGGTGGACGGTGTACACGCCAGTAGGCTCGTTCCTGGAATTGCAAAAGTTTCAGGGTAAAGGCTAAGTTGAAATTATTTTCTTGTTTTGCTCTGTAGAGATTAAAGTAGCGTCCTTTTCGAATTTCAAGTTTTTGTTCAATTTTAAAGATTAATCCTTTAAGCTTTCCATTACAGTCGTGTCGTGTTCAAAAGAAATTGTTTGCTCGTTCGTTTATTTAATTTATTTATATTATTTGTTGAATCATCATCAAACGCCAACGCGATTAGGATAAGACACTTTATATACTGGACAACAAAAGGAAAGTATTAACTCTCCAAACAGAGCTTTATTCATGTGAACCCGAAGATGACCCTCATGTTTCCAAGTATCATTTGACGAAAATAATTCAAGGGAAAAATCCATTAGAGCATTTTATTATGCCTATCAAAATGCTGTTATCAATCTTACCTGAGAATCACCAACAATCTTATCGCCTTTCTTCCGCTCCTTGGCCAGTCGGACCTGCTCCTCGGCCTGCATCGAGATGAAGTCCCACTTACCCTTGAGATTTTTGTGTAGACTGGCCAGGGCGTCGCTCTCGTAATCCTCCAGCCCATGTCGTTGTTTGTTGCGAAGTGAACGTTTCGCCAGATAAATCGCATATTCAACATTGTCAGGTGCTTTATGTTGCCAAGGCCAATAGTAAGGTGTTTGGAAGCGATAGAGTGAGGAGTCGTCCTTGACGGTGAGGGTTTTAGTATCGTTAACGGGAAAAAAGTAGCCATGCAAACACAATTGATTAGCTATGCTGAGCGCTTCCGACTCCTCGATGGACAGACGATCCATTAACCATTCGATTAAATCATATCCTGCAAGAAAAAGAAATGGTTGGAAAATCCTTGCCGTAATTCATCTCTTTCTATAAGTTACCCATGAAAGCATACGGAATTGAGGTCAAGAACATTTTCTGCTGACGTACGGGAACGCCATTTTCCGGGTCTTGCATTTCACGTACCAAAGCCTCCATCTGGAATGGAAAAATAGAGTTTTAACATCAACTACAAGGATCGGAATCAAAGAAATTATTTATGGTTAGTGGTGAGGGAAGCAAGTATTGTAGGAGTAATGTTCATCCAGAAAAGGACGTTTCCACACAACGACGATTCTTTTACGTAAAGCTAATAACTATGGAGATAAAATGTTCGCTTCAGTAAAAGCAGCCTTCGCGGAAGCTTAATGGGATTATTGTACTTCGTTTCTAACTGCGAGTTAAAAGTATCCAAGGATGAATGAGGAGAAACAGATTTGCGTCGAGAGATATGGCACAAATAAAGTTCACGATAAAAATTTCAACATTTTTTGAATCTCGGCGTGAATTACCAATGGAGTACGAATATTTCAAGGTAACCTTAAAACGTTTTGAATCGTCAAACACCAATAAAATTTTGTAGATACTCCCTTAATTAAATTGAAATGACGCAATAATGAAAGAAAATGAGGTAATTTATTTGAGAGTAAATTAAACATTCAAGCCACGATTTACAGACCAGTTGTAGAGGGAAGGAAGAAACATACACCAATTTTGACTTTTCTGGCCTCCGTTGCATTGAACCAATTATGTGTTTGAGGTTTTTTATTTCTCTGGTGTGCTACAGGTTTTAATGTAATTTTAGAGGTTTTGCAAATAATTTTTTGCAATAGATTTGAAAGTTTGGGTCTCATGTCTCCCTTTACGTATATGTTTGCTGAACCATTTTTCTTGAGTTAGTGGAAGAGTTTAAGTAACGACCTCATCAAGCCATGATTGGTATTGATTTGACAGCAGTACATTGTCACATGGTTCAGAATAAATCTGACCATATGCTCTTCTAAAGCGCGTTTAAAGACATCGGATTCGATGCTCCACCATATGCCTGCAAGAGCAATTGAGATTCAGAGCTAAATGATGACTTAATATTAAAAATAAATTTAAGCAAATATGTTTAAAATTGGAAGTAAATAAAAACAGTCATTAAGAACATTTGGACATATTTATGATATTTTGGTACGATGTTTTTATCTAAGACTCTTGAAAATTACTTTGCTATACGTTCTCGTTAGAAAATCTGATTTTCAAGCTGAATTTATCGACACAAATTTTCCTCCTGCAGAAAGCAGTTTAGGTATATACATACTTTCAGGAGAAAAGTCTGCGTTCACCTATCATTTTCTGTATACATCTCTAAGTACACTTATACTACTAACTATATTTCTGTAAAAAGTTCATCCATTTTAGGAATAATCGGGATTTTCCACTGAAAGGTCTGAAACAAGGACATAAACAGTCCGCGTTCACCGTATAAGAACATAAAAACTAAAAGAGTTTTAAAAATTTGATAATACGAGTACTTAAAAGCTTTTTGGATATACTCGTCTATGAAGCATCTCTCTAAGATGGATAGGCATGGAGCTAATACGCCTGGAAGTGTCCACCCGTGCTTCAAAAACGTAGTGCTGGTGTATTTTTTTTTCCAGCAGGTCCCATAGGTGCTCTATAGGTCGGGTGATTTTATGGGTGAATGAAGCTGCTTTGGTATACTTTACAGTAGTTTATGCTGGACAGTTCGAGCTGTGTGCTGTTGAAAATAAGACTCACGATCAAAACCAAGCTTGAGGATACTTTGCTTGACGTTTCCTCTCAACATATGAAGATCGCTATGTTTTTCCATCATCATCATCTATGGAGTGCAAGCTTAAGTTAGGCGTCGGCCTCTAAGATCAATCCCGTTCAAATATCTTGGCTCTGCAACTTTATCCGCCATTCGATCACTCCCAGCAAGGACCTTCAGTATCTTTCTTCCAAATCTCCTCATCGAGTCCACAGGCTTCTAATTTTTTTTTTGTGGTTGGAAGGTGAATGCCATTAACACACAGAGTGTGAGACTCTCATACTTGCAAGCGACTGGACTACCCATTGAATACCTCCATTGTCAAACCGAGAACCCAGCATGGAACCAGGTCTCATTATGTTACGCCGCGGGGTACCTTCAAGCTTAGGGATCAGGGGAGAGGGGAAGAGGAATCGCCAGACAAGTGATCCCCCAGCCCCAAAGCCCCTGACTGCTGTGCGTCTCTTATATCTTTTAGGGCTACCCGAGCATAACGTGCCACCTGGTTCCATTTGCCAACCAATTCGAGCATCACCACGACTATACTATCTGGGGTGAGCTCTCCCGTCTCCCTGTAGAAGTCTCTTTGCAATCTGTCCCATTTGATGCACGCAAAATTGTGTGGCAGGTGTCTTCTTCCTCTCCTGGGCAAAACCAACAATTGGGGGCCGTGACTTACTAGTCTTGTGCAGGTAAGACTGAAAACGCCCATGCTCACTCAAAAGCTGGGTCAGATAAAAGTCTGTCTTACCATGCCTTCGAGTTTGCCACGTTTCACATCCAGGATAAGGCGCGCAGTCCACCTTCCCTTTATGCCGTTCACACAATATTGCTGCAAATTGTTGGGTGAGCACTGTATTTCCTCGCGGACAACCACCTCCCTCCCGTCCTTGTTCCGACGCAGGCAAATAGCGGGGCACTCTTTAGCAAGAGGGCAACATGTATAACACCTGCAATAAATCTCGCCGCCGACTTTTGGATACGAAGATGCAATCCTTAGTGCTCCTCTTCTCTCTACTTGTGCCAGGCGTTTTCGGTATGTCTCCTGACTGACAGCGTCGCCCCATATTTCTGCTCAGTACAGTAGCACTGACCCTACAGCAGCCATCAAGAGGCATATTCTTGATGAGTTTTGTGCCTTTGCGATGGCCATAAGTCAGCTCAGATCCAATACTTCCGAAATAGCCTTCTCGTCCTTTGCTCCGGTTGGCTCAGAGAAACTCGTCTTTGAGTCGACCAGTAGTCCCAGGTACTTCATTGCTGGCTTCGGTTCGATTAGTGTGTCTCCAGTACTGGTCGTCCTTACTCTAAGGATTCTCTTTTTGATGACCACTTCAGTTTTCTTCAGTGCTCAACAGAACCCGCAAGCAGTCACCCAGTTTCTCACTTGGCATATTAGGATGCCTAGCCTAAGTTGGGGTTATTCAACGGTGCATGCAGCGAACAGAGTCGCAACATCATCCTCATAGACGATCAAGCGCGACTAATCTGGCATCTCTAGTCTCAGTAGACTGTCATTAGACACGTTCAACAGTTCTAGACCAAGAATTAATACTTGAAGAAGACCCAAGGTAACTTCCATTCTTCGTTGGCCCTGTGCCGTGTCATAAAGCAAGCTTTGGTCCTTCAGGTAGTCCCTCAAAAGCCACATTAGATATTTTGGAACTTGAAAAGGGTTTTCCAGCGTATCCAGAACCCGCCCCAATTAAGCAGAGTTGAAGACATTCCTAACGTCTATTTATTTATTCCATCTAACAGACTGAATAATCCAATAAAAAAATAGAAGCTAAAGAATAAATGCAGCAATATATAAATGAAAAAATTATGAATTGATGATAATTGTAAGTCAAACTAATAGTAAGTCTCTCAGTTTTTTCTTAAATGCTATGTAAGAAGAAGGGAAAGGACCAATTCTCGAGATTATAGTGATATCCTACGATTCTTAAAATTGGTGAATTGAAATATAAATCAGTTCTAGCATATGGGACAACAGTCTCAAGGATTGTAAGACTGCGGAAGCTGCAATGGGTTGGACAGATGAATCGTATGGATGAACAACGGATACCCAAGAAGGTATTCGTTGGGAGAACTGAAGGCCGGCGGCCAGTGGGGAAACCGAGGAAACGCTGGTCTGACTCGGTCGACGAAGACAGTTCATTGCTGCTCGGATTTCGGAATTGGATGACGCGGTCAACGGACCGAGACAGTTGGAGGCGCTGTTTGCAGGAAGCGAAGGCCCGAAAGGGGCTGTATTGCTAAGAAGAAGAAGATATGGGATAACGAAATAAGTGCTCATTCGAGAATAAAAATGTTTGGCGGAAACGTAGCTCATAAAAAAAATATTTAACGGGACTTGATGGTAGCAGAGTTTATACAAAAAACATTAGTCTAAATGAGTTCGTCGGGATATTAGAGGTGGAAAAAATAGGAAGGATAAAAGACTTTCATAGGGCTGATATGGCAAATTAAACTGAAGGAAAAGAAAACTTGGGAACTTTCTTTGGACAGTTTCTAAAGAAGACACAAGGTAGAAATATCGGGTGGCCAGATAACAGAGCAGTATTCAAGCAAAGGGCGAACAAGACAAACAAAAAGGCGGATATAAGAAGAGATGCTATTGAATTTATGTACATGTCTAAGGATAAACCCGGAAACTCTAGACGCTTTAGTAATCACATTTAAAATATGTGCATCAAATTTGAGGTTTGGATCAAAAGTCACTCCAAGGTCTTTATGACTGAACACTTCAGGGAGCACAGTATCATTTAATATATAATTAAAATTAATAGGAGAGTCCTTGAGAGAAAAAGTCATTTGATGACATTTAGTAGTGTTAAGACATAAATAGTTTGAAGAACACGACTTATTTAGGGCTTCAGATCACTTTGGAGGAGCTGAGAGTCTAAATGGGATTTGACTGCTCGAAATACTTAGAAGTCATTAGCATACAAGACGCAAGAGGAGTTAATTACAGAAAGAGAAGAGGCCCTAGAATCGAATGTTGCGGAACACCAGATGAAGGATAAAAAGGACTAGATGTAGTACCAGAGAGACCTACTCGACAGAGACGACACGATAGATAAGATGTTATCCAAGATAGAAGAGCTCCCGAGATATCAAGAGCTTCAAGCTTACGACAAAGAAGTATATGATTCACAGTGTCAAAGGCCTTAGAGAAACCTGTGAAGATCACATCTACTTGCAGTTGGTTATCCAAAGCTCTTGCGATACTGTTTGTGAGCTCCATTAAATTAGAGGTAGTGGAGTATCCTTTGAGAAAGTCATGCTTCTCTGGAGCAATAACAGGAGCTAATGAGTTTGAGAGTCGATTATGAACCAGCCGTTCAAGTAACTTTGGAAAGCAGGAAAGTAAGGAAACCGGGCGATAATTAGAAACTGACGTAGGATCACCACTTTTAAAAATATTAGCTGTTTTACAAGGGTTAGGGAAAGTACCAGTACTCAAACTTAGATTAAAGAGGAGAGATAAAGGAAAACTTAGCGAAGAGGCTAACGACTTCCCAAATATGCTTGCAAACCATCCGGGCCAGGGCTGATATTAGGATCAAGAGCATTGATCAAAGATTTGACTTCAGATGCATCTGTACAAATAAAGGAAATTGGGAAGGCAAGATGATAAGGTAAGACAACAGAATGCACAGCAGCAACGGGCGGAGAAGAAGTCGAAGAGAAAAATTGGGCAAATGGGTCAGTAACTTCTTGAGGAGAAGAAACCTCTGCACCACTCCAACGGACCATACTAGGACTGGAAGAAGAGGATTTCAGTGACTTAATATAAGAACAAAAAGGCTTTATATTATTAGCCACAAGAGAACTATCCAGACTACTGAAATAAATTTTCAGAGCATATTTGATCTCTTTTCTTGGCAAAAGCACCCAGCCTGCTAAAATTAGATCTTGCTTCAATAGTGCCGAGTGTTTTAAAGACATGATGTGCCTTATCTTTTGCTCGTAGGGCACTAAGCATTCGCTTTGTAGACCAAGGTTTTTGATTTGCTTTACGGGATGTCTGAAGAGGTGTAAAAAAGCAAATAGGACTATAAATATATATGTAAAATTTTCCTAAAGCAGCCTCACAGTTTAGACCTCTAAATAAAGCTAGCCAGTTTTCTGAAAGTAATTCTGTATTAATAGCTTCATAGTCAGCTTTATAAAAGTTAAGTTTTGGAGTAGTGTGAGGTTTGTTACGTTTAATTTTATCGACCATAAGATCTATAGATAAAGGAAGATGGTGCCGATCAGGAGGAACATACGGATGTACGGTTTGAGATACAGATAATTAGCTAACTGGAACATTTGATAGAACAACGTCAAGGAGACGACCATTAGGATGGCGGATATGATTCAATTGAGAAAAGGAGCAAAGAGATAGGAAACATGACAGGGTTATAGAAAAAAGATTAACTGACGAGATAGAAAGAGTAGGATAATTCTTCCACTCTATGTATGGTAAGTTAAAATCCCCGTAGACCAATACTTTGGCATGAGGGTGTCGCGAAACTAGATAAGAGGATAGGTCATCAAAAAACGTCTCATAAATCGTTAACAGTGAATTACAGCGAATATAAATAGACAAAATCAAGAACTCTGTATTATGAGGGAGAGAAATTTTGACAATAACAAATTCTTAAGTATGAGAAAAATAGAAATCAGAACAAAGAGAACTAGGTAGAGTTTTGCTAATTGCAACCAAAACTCTACTAATTTTAGCCTTATTAGTAGCAATAAGGTTGCGGCCACATCTATATACAATATGATTAGGAAGCTTTCACTGGTCAAATTGTTTCCATTTAGCCATGTCTCGGAGAAACAAATAATAGAATCATTACTAAGTTGATAGGAGATAAAGAGTTCTTCAAGCTTGGTCCTTATTCCTCGTACATTTTGGTAAAAAATAGAGATACAAATTTTATTTGGAGAAAAGAACGTAACTTTTCTTCTCCAAATAGAAAAGTATTAAGGTTTGAAAGAGATTCATTGAGGCTTAAAGAGGATACAGTGCAATTAACATTACGATTATCAGAATATTTATCAAGATTACTTGTGATTAGAGCTTTGGGATTTCGTTTGTTGTTCGACAAAAAAATTTTCATCTCAATTCAAACGGTTTAATAAGTATACCAGCAGGCCGGTAATTTGAATTCAAAACAATATCAGTATTTGCAGATATCACCAATTTAAATGAGGCAACTATTTTGTGCGTTCAATTTTACTTAGTCAACTTATGACAACTAAAATCTTTAACGAATAATCCAAACTTTTTGTTGACATAACGCTTTAAGCCTTCAACAGAAGTTTCATATGCCATTCTAGATATGAAGATATTCTTCAAAGGTGTAGAAGCACGAATGACAAGAGAATCGAGATCTGTTAAGGGAATGTGGTCACTCGATTTCTAATGTTGAATTGGAGGTGGTATTTTCTTTGGAATCGTCTAATGTCACCAACAGGGTGATCCGTCACTTGGTGTGGTTATATGCCTCTGCCTTTTGGACTGCGCTCACCACCTCTGCAATGGAATCAATGGTGGAGCATCCTGCTCTAAAGTTGTACTGCCGAAAAGATAGATCCCCAGTAGAACGAATGGGGTCAGTGAGTCTTCTCTTGATGAGTTTCTCTAGCACTTTCCCAGCAGGGTCTAGCATGCACTACGGGCGGTATGCAGACGGTGATCTGGGATTTCCCTTCTCCTTGCTGATCAGCACGAGCCTCGCCCCCTTCCATCGTATCGGGTAAACCCTGTCCCGTAGGCAAGCGTTGAATGTACTGAGCAACAAGTTAGGTCACCATCTGGACCCGGAGCCTTCCTTGCTTTCAGTGAAAGGACTGCATCTTCGAGTTCCAGCTGTGTGAAGAGTGGACCCTCATATGCTGTTTTACCATGGACAGCGTCAACATGGACGGGATGACCAGGGGAGAGTGCCCGCACTGTCTCGTCCATATTTTCCACATAATGTATGCAAGGCTTCGGTAGGGCACCAAGCTTCCGTATAACTAGCTTGTAGCCAAGACCCCACGGGTTCTTGCTCACATTGTCCACTAGATCTTGCCAGCAGCAAGCGTTTCTTGGTCGAAAGCGTTTCCTGGCCGACTTATATACGACCACCCGGTTACATGCCTCGTCATGGCTCCATGCCCGTTGAACTTCATGCTGAAGCTTGTGACACTCCCTTCGCTTTTCAGCAATTTCAGTGGACCACCAGTGCACTAGGGGCTTGCCGTGCCAGGGTTTCCGATGGGGCATAAAACCGTTGCATGCAGTCATAATGATACTCATAGTTGAGTTCACCATGTCTTGAGCTGCCAGTTCTTCCGTCCCCTCCGAAGCCCCCTGCTGCAATACACCTGATGTGAGAACCTCGACGACCTCTCGACGTCCATCCTTCTGATGTTCTATCCAATAGTAGAAAGCCGAGAGCACGGACGTCGGGAGACAACATCGCTTATCTCAAGCAGAATGTACTGATGATCACTGGCTGAGTAGTTCTCTAATACTCTCCAATTGTGTACCCTTCGTATCAAGGACTCCGAGGCAAACGCCACGTCTAGTATGCTTCCTTTACAGTCAATACGGTGGAAAGTCGGCATTTTTTCAGTGTATAGTACAGCGAGTGCCATCCTAGCTGCCATTCCTTGGGTTCGTTTTCCCCGCGGATCTGTTTGAGGCATGCTCCATTCAATTGCTTTAGCGTTAAAGCCTCTCCCAATGAGCACGCTCCCGTCTGCACTTGAGGCAGTGACCTCCAAAGCATTAAGCTTGGCTTGGAAAGATGATACCGATTCGTTCAACCTTGGGTACGTACTAAAAAAGGTGGTCCCTGCGCACCGAAACAACATAAAACCATCCCCCCATCCACAGCTCTCCGCTTGGAAATCACTATTTTGAACTCAGATGGTGGTAGTACCAGTTTCATCAGGATACCATGATGCCGAGCTTTCATCATAGTGTTGCTCACTCAGCAGTATCAAATCGGCTTTCATGTCCCTCACAAACTTCTCAAGCAGATTTTGGGCGGTTGAACTGCGGTGTAGGTTAAGTTGCAAGAAGCGGGTCATTGATATTCTTATTTTGCCTTGGCTGGGGCTTCCTAGAACACCCGGCACTTTCCTGATTCCAAGTCGTGTCCAAAATCAGCTCTTGGATCAGCATCCTTGCAAAGAATACAGTATGTCTTTTTTGGACACTCTTTTCTTTTAAGTTCCATTTCACTGCATTTGTAACATAGCGAACTCCTATAAGGTCCTTTGCATACTTGTGTGATATGACCATAGCCAATGCATTTGAAACATTGAACAGGCACTGCTCTTCACCGTATCCTGAATACAATCTACTCTATTCTTACTTCACCCTTATTCAGAAATTATTCGTCGTCCTTTTCGATCAAGTCAATTATGCCCATGCGTTGCCCCCTATCGGTTTCTGGCATCAGCTTCGCTTTAATCCTGCCTACGCTAGGAAACTCCCTTTTGATGGTCTCTTCTACCTTGGCTAGATCCGTGACGCAGTCAGTGTCTCTTATTTTGATCGTTGTCATCGGCTCGAGCAAGGTTATAGTTGCGCTGCGCGGACTTTTTTACTGCGTCGCAGAATGCTTCCCTATTGTTGGCCTCTGCTCCGAATTCGGTCAGTATGTGGCCCGACTAAATTGGTCGTACTGCTTTAATGGCAATGTTAGTGTCTTCGGACCTTACGTTTTCGCTGATATCTCGCAGCACGTCCACGTAGGATTGACTATCTTGGGGTTTTACTAGCAGTGTTTGCTGCCGGAGTCTTGGGCGGGGCTTTTTTCTCTCCTGTTTGGCATCGTTTTTGTTCTTGTTGCGCGTCCGTGTGAACTTTGTTTTCTGGCACTTTTTCAAGGAGTTTTTTTTGCCGCTTTCTTAGCTCGTTTTGTCACCACTATCTGGAATGCCCTGATCCCATCAAGTGCCCCTTCTTTCCTTCCTTCTTTTATGCCAATCTCCTTCGATTGGGCTAAACGCTATTCTTTCATTGCTGTTTGATGGTGGAGCTATCTGCACGTGACCTCTAGATTTTGCTCCCAGCGCTTCTTTGGCCTTCTGCTCTATTTCAGCTTTCTGGTCTTCTATGGCTTTTAATCAGCTCCTCTGTCAATGCCCTATGCGGTCTTGGAGCTCCTCTAGTTCAAGGAGCCCGATCTTTACTGCCATGTTGATGTTTGGCGAGTCACATGTAGATTGTATTCTTTTTAGAACATCTCCCGCTTTTCGGAATAGCCTTTCTTCTTCATGTCGCTGGGCAGCAATTGTACTTTGCGACCATCGTTCTTGAAATACACTATTGGCTTCCGTTTCCAAATGCAGTACTTCCGCAACATTTTCGACATTCGCGATGAAATTACACAACGTTGCTTTATTGATTGAGTCAATCCTGTCCTTTCCTGCCGTAATCTCCTTGTGGACTTCAGGATGGTTCGTTGTTATATCGGGATTTACGACCCTTCCTTCAGTCGCTCTGGTAGCAATCACAGCAGTGGCCATCGAATTTTCGATATTCATTATATTTTCCTCCACCGCTCGAACATCTGACGCGTCCTGCAGAGTTTCCCGCTTTTTTCTTTTTATCTGCAAGATATCGTTGCAGCGTTCATCTAGGAATTTTGAAGTGTTTGGACGCTGATAAAACCTTCATTTCGCCAAGATCAACAGCTGTCATCGCCGACCTCATGTTGGCTTCACTCCAAGTACTTCGGATTTTCCTTGATTTATAACGTGGCGCCATGAGCTGAATCAAAATAAATAAAAATGCTAAAAAAAAAATTAAATAAAACTACTAAAATAAAAATTAAATAAAGCATCAAAAATTTCATATGGGAAATGTGACCACTTGGTGGGAATATTTTCAGGCAACTGTTTGGTATTGTGAAATTCACCTTATGTAAAGATATTCAACACCAGCTCAAAAATGTCCAAAATTAAATTAAACACAAGTATGTGAACAATTATTCAGTATCTCAGAATTTTCGCTGCTGTGAAGTACACGAGTCCGGAGTAAACTACTGTTCCATTCACTTTGCATCCATAAATTTTATTTTATCGTATGAGCCATGACATTTGCTTGGAATTAATATGAAACTTGAATTATCATTTTCATTCGAATTGATACAACAGAAACGTTTACAACTATCTATTTTTATAGGACATGTACAAGAACATATTTATTTGTTTGGCTTTAGGTGAGTGATATGCACAGTTTGTAACTAGGCGGGTCCCCATCCCACTTAAATTCAACTAGAAATGGTCAATCCAATTGAATCTCCTTGATTTTCTAGCAATCGCCATTGACGGATGTCGGGGTGGCATTCGAGTAAAAAGAATTGCTGAGACAATCAAAACTGAAGAAAAGAAAACTCCAGTAGCAGCTCCAGCGTCAATCCTCACCGAATCCTCTTCGAAAGCAGATACTGACGAATTGACAGGAGCTTCACTGAAAGGACATGGCTTGAATTCGAAACGGAGTACATTAGAGCACGACGCCAGTGTTATCGCGCATTTGGCAGAAGACTTGAAACGCCATACAAGGACATCGTTCTCCAGAGATTTGACCAAGGTATGAATAAATGAATAGGCAAATGCAGTTTCGTAGGGTTTTATCATTACGTTCGCGATTGATATTGCTTGTGATGTAGCCTGTGCTGGGGAGAGGATTAGCATCTTAATTCTGTAAACGTGACCAAAACCATATTGCTGTGGGCAAGTTTATTCTGGGAATCTTTCTCCCAGGACAGAGTCTGCAGAGTCATTTATAATTTACGACTTAATAAAAAGAGTGCAAATTCTTGATGTGAATTCGCAGGAGCATCACACGAGCCGAGGAGACGAGAGCGATGAAGTGAAATTGAATAAAGAAAAGGAAAATCTCGGCACAGATGTCGATGCAAAGGCTTCAGTTGGGGGCTTGAAGGACGAGAAGGTGGGCGTCGATGGCCATCACAATGAGGAACATGGTGCCCGTCTTGAGCGCTCCATGGGGGATAGAGGCCAAATGAGATTTTCAACAGGCGACTATAACGACGCAAAAGCCCGTCATGATCGTAAAGCAAGTAAACGTGATGGTAGAAACTTAGCTGGTCTTACCATTGCAGCAGGTATTCATTTTAAATCGCATTAAGATGAACATTGCCCACCATTTTTTCAAATTTCGGTTCGGCTGACAAATTCTGAGAAAATTTCTAATTAAATTTTGTCGTCCTTAAAATTCGTTTTGCGTATTCCTCACGACAGTTACAATCAATATTCAATAAACGTCGGGAGTTATTCATAGAATTTCATTATCGACTTTCTGCAGTCGTCTCGAAATGCTTATCAATGCATCAGCAAGATTTGCATTTCGCAGCGTTCGAAATTAAAAAGGACATTTCTCCATTCATCATCTGTTTTATAGGTGGCGATGCTCACCATGCAGTCCAAGACGGCAATGAAGGGGATAGCATTAAGAAGCTGATTGAGGATGTCAAACTGGAAGGACACAAGAAAGAACTTAAGCCTGATGTGGACGTTTATCTGTACGGTAACATGCCGGCCATGTACAAGTCGCCTCCCGTTCTATTTGAAATGTTCAATACTAAGGAGGCGTTGATGCCGACATCTTTAGAGCATTACTACCCACCGTACAAATGGCTGCAGAGGCGGTCGCCCATGCAAAGTGCTCTGGAGATAGCGAATATGATGGTGAAAGTGGGGCTGGGTAAGTTTTCAGCCTTTTCTTTAACCGTAGTTGAGAGTACGAGTCATACTCTTATTTTTCAATTATCACACAGACGAGCTTGAAAACGAGGATTATGGCGAACACGTTCCTTTCATCTTGGATGGTAATCTTGCTAATAAAGGAGCGGGCCATAAATTGGAACGAAGTTTCGGGGCGGAAGCTGGATTTTGTCCTGTTCATGCCAAGAAAGTAACATTTAACGGCGAAATGGGAGATTTAGCTGAAAGCAGTTCAAGATATGGAGAATGTGTTTGCAGCTTCGGAAGGAATTCAAAGGATGCTGTAAGGTGAGGAGAATCATTAATTGGCTAGGTGAAAGGGATTTTTTTAAGTATTTGATTTTTGGGATCTTAACAGCAAGCTTGAAGAGTTGACCCGGGTCAAGCGTGATCACTCAGAAGAGCATCCCGAGATGAAGCCAGTGAGTTTTCTTAAGCCATTTTAAATTTTGAGATGAATTTGTTTAGCTATCAATAGTTGGATTTCAATATACAATATAATAAAGCAGCTAATCTGAGAAATTTCTAGTAATTTTTTTTCTCCATGGTTTCAATTGCTGTTCTTTTGTGCCCACAGATCTGCTTGGTTTACGAACTTATTATGAACTCAAGCGTACTCTAGTAATATTCTAGAAACATTTTTCAAATTTAAATATACTTTATTTCATCAAATTTTAAGATTCGAAGGCACTTTACTCTACTTGTCAGAACATATAATAACTTTCGACGAATTTAACAAGTTTCAGGAAATTCAACCCATGAAAATAATAATAATAATTTAGACATTGTCATTCAGCCACCAATACATAGATTGCCCCGTCTCAACTCGATCAGCTTCAACGAATCTAGCAAATGAGTATCTCCATTGGAATTGTTGGTCTCGTGAACTCAAATTTGGAGGATAATTCATATTTCCCAAATGAGTGGAAAAAGGCTAAGGTATTTCCGATCTTGAAGAAAGGAAAAGGATCTTCGTGCCCGAAAAGCTATCGCCCAATCAGCTTGCTGCTAAATATCAGCAAGGTGTTTGAAGTGATACTCAACAGAGCATTAAACACCCACATTGAGGAAAATGAGTTGATGCCGAATTGCCAATTTGGTTTTCGTGCCAGGCATTCGACCACACATGCAATAACGAAAGTAACCTCAGACATCTGTTGGAAACTAAATGATAAACAATGTGTTGGAGCATGTCTCATTGATATGGAGAAAGCCTTTGATACGGTATGGTTAGATGGACTAATTTTTAAACTCCTTCAGGACAAGTTCCCCAGACACCTTGTCGCCATGATGTGTAATATGTTATACGGGAAATCGTTTGTTGTAACCGATGGAAATCTGACAACAATGCGCGAGTTCAAGGTCTTGAATGGTCTACAGCAGGGAACAGTTACTGCGCCTCTGCTCTTCTCAATATTCATTCGCAAGCTATTGAACGGCTTTGATTTTAACGTCTCGCCAACGCAATCATTGGTAGCGTTTGCTGATGATCTGATCATCTATACGGCAGACCGAAAAGCCACAATAGTTCAGAGCAATCTTCAAAAAATGTTCAATGATGTACAGCTGTACACTGACAATTGGCGAATGAAAATCAATGCGCAGAAGTGTGAAACAATCTTGTTTCGGACAACGCTGCAGGGGGTCAGTCAAGACCTGAAACGTAATTGGAAAGATTTCCACATCATGGCTGGCGAGGGTAGTTCAGAACGAATTCCACATAAATCCTGTGTTCGATACCTCGGTGTTTATCTCGATCAGTATCTGTACTATACTGAACATGTGAAAATCATGCTCAGTAAAGCACTTAAAGTAGTCATGGCCCTTCGAAAACTCTTTCATTCCAGATACATTGATCAAAAGGTCAAAATTATCTGTTACAAGACACTGGTTAGACCAGTTTTGACCTATGGATGTCAGATCTGGTACAACCAGAGTGCTAGTACTATGGAAAAATTAAGAGTTTTCGAAAGGAAATGTCTTCGTGCATGTACTGGTTTGTACAGAAAGCCTGAGACGGATTGGAAACATTATATATCGAATAGAAGAATTTATCAAACTGCTGAAGTGACTAGGGTCGATATCTTCATATTGAAGCTTCTTCGGAATCATATCGCAAGATCTGTGACTGTGAGTGAAAACCCTTGGATTTCACAGCCGTTCCACCCTACAGACGGGTATATAGCGACTTGCCTCGCTACTGGCTTCATTCCTCCAGAAGCATTCGTGTATTTGGACATGAATCGATATGTTTTTGATTCTGACGGCGTTCCAGTCATATATCATATATATCGACGGGCCACCGATAAGAAGATAAAATATCCTCCGAATTTGAGTTCACGAGACCAACGATTTCAATGGAGATACTCATTTGCTAGATTCGTTGAAGCTGATCGAGTTGAGACGGCGCAATCCAGGTATTGGTGGCTGAATGACAATGTCTAAATTTTTCGTGTTTGTTTTCAGTTTTGGTGTTTTTCGTTATTTAGTTTTTGAGTTTCAGCTCATTATTGCTACATTTAGTATTGTTATATATTTTTGTTAAAATCAGGTATAGGTTAGGTATATGTAATGTTTACTATATTCCGTTAGAGATAAGATTAAACACTTAGGTTAGGAACATTGTTATAGTATTTTTAGTATAAGATAAAGTTTTTTTGATTGTATTTTATTAGAAATAAGTTACAACATATTAGGTGTAGGATCAAAGTTTCACTGTTGTGTATTAATTATAAATAATTTTTGGATAGTGTTGGTTGGTTTTTTCTCCTTTTTCCAATTGAATTGTAAAAATATGTAATAATCGTAATTAATTGCATTTGCTATAGTTTTTTTTTTTTTTGATGAAGTGAGTTTATGATAACGTACAAATTTAGAGAGCCATTTGGGCCATTAAGTTTTTTGATTGTTATTATTTGGAATTTGCTTTATATTCTTTTAAAATTTATAACGATGAGTATTAAATAAAGCGCTTTTGACTTTGACTTTGACTTTGGTCCTACACCTAATATGTTGTAACTTATTTCTAATAAAATACAATCAAAAAAATCAATAACAATGTTCCTAACCTAAGTGTTTGATCTTATCTCTAACGGAATATAGTAAACATTACATATACCTAACCTATACCTAATTGCTGCCTAACATCAGCAAGGTGTTTGAAGTGATACTCAGATTCTACGTCTAGCACTCGTTGCGTGTAGACGTGTTTTTAATCGCTCCTGTCATTAATTTTAAAAATTAATTAATTTTTCGCAAAAGTCTGTTTCAAACCATTGCAATATTTTTTTACGAGCCAGTCAAAAGCAAATTTTGATTTTATTGGGAAAACCATCACCGTCGAATTATTCGAGCAATTATCGAATACCTGAAATTCATTTCCTGAAGAAATTTCAAAAGTGGAAATACGTTCAAGGGAAGTCCCGGTCTGAGAACATTCCCTCTAGTCTCGCTGCGAAAGCAACGAGATGGAGGAGCCCGATGGCTTCAGCCATCAATCGGAAGGACCATGCCCATCGCCAATGATGATGGGCGAAAAAAAACTTAAAAGAAAATACGAGAATCAAGAACAAAACCCGACAATCCTATCGGTTATGGAAATCGAACAGCTTATCCAAGAAAAAGAGAAAGCTGAAAGAATCGAAAAGGAAAATGAAGAACTCAAGCTTCGAGTTAAATCTTTAGAAGCACTTGTTGGAACGTTAACGTTCAACAAGGATAAAGATAGCAAGAAAAGCCGACAAGCAACCCCAAAAACCGAAGAGAAGAAAATAAAAAAGCCACAGGAAGAGGCCAATCAAGAGGATGTCCTCAGCGCAGGAGGCGCAAACGAAAGCAAAAATTATTATGCAGCGCTAGCTGGTCTGGAGGAAACAATGAACGTTGAAGAGGATACAGGTAAAACATCAAAATTAGAAAATAATTTCATTGAATATCTTAGAGTTAAAAATCAGGAGAAAAAACCAAAAGGTTTGTCTGCTGGTCCGTCTGCTGGTCCGTCCGTTAACATTAATGAAAAAAAAGAAAAAGTCCCACCAATCAATGTGTTTGGGCAAACGGGCAAAGATATGGTTCGGCTTTTGGCAGCCGAAAATAAACTTAAAGATTTTCAGATAAAAAGAGTCAATGCCGATAAGTTGACAATAAGGACTAAGTCGCTGGTTGATTTCCAGGCAACAAAAAGTGCCTTAAATTCTGGAGATGTTCCGCATTTCACGTACACCCCGAAAAGTGAAAAGAACCAAACCTTTTTATTGAAGGGTCTGGACTGTGGTGAGGACACAGTCGATCTCCTTCAAGTGCTCCAAGAAGCTGCACCAGAAATACAGTTTATTTCAGTTAAAAATTTTGCAACGAGGAGATCGATTGTGGAGCGCAAAAACTTGCCTCACTACTTAGTCCAGATTTCGAGCAAAAGTAGTTCGAGTGCCCTGCAGAAAATACGGTACTTGAACTTCCGCGTAGTGAGATGGGAACGCCTCCAGAAAAGTGAGGTCAACCAGTGCTACAGGTGTCAAAGATTCGGGCATTCGGCTGCCAATTGCGCCATGAAATATAGGTGTGTGAAATGTAAAGATATTCATGCTCCCGGCGAGTGCAAATTGGCTCAGGCGGAGCCAAAAGAAAAACTATATTGTGTGAACTGCGGTGCCTTTGGTCATCCAGCATCATATCGAGGATGCCCCCGGTATCAAGATGCAAAGATCAAAGTCACTCCGAAACAAAGTCAAGCACACCGCAGTGTGATACCTACCAACTTCGTCAAGCCCGGGGTGTCATTTGCACTTGCTGCGAGAGGACCAGCAGACAATGTAAATAAAATGAATAATGTAAGTGGCAATAATGAGCTGCTCCTTAAAATTTATCAGCAACTAAATTCCTTATCAGAGCGAATCGATAAACAAGATTCCAAAATTAACATTGTTTTTCAGCGTTTAGGGCTTTCAAATGCCTCCAAATAAGTTGTCATCCAGCCACATTCCCACGGATAGGATTCGTCTCATCTCGATCAACGTCAACTCCATTGTTACTTTACATCGGCGTGATTATCTCCTTGAATTCATTGCCAGACAAAAGCCTGACATCGTGCTTCTCACTGAAACCCACCTCAGTTCATGGCACTCCATGAGATTCAAGGATTTTGAGTTCGTAAGAAACGATAAGGTGACAGGTGATGGGGGAGGTGGCACCGGGATATTGGTTCGAAGACCCTATCGTTTCCAAAATATTGAAAAAGTCGAATTCAAAAGCTTTGAATCTCTTGAAGTGTCCGTTATCAAAATCTCACTGCCAGGTGGGGATAACCTCTTCGTTATCTCTGCCTATGCAACTGGTGGAACTGTTCTCAACCTCAAGGAGGAGCTCAATTCCTTGTTCGAAATACTCGAACTGAACAGGCTGCATAACTATTATATTCTTGCTGGTGACCTGAACGCCAAGCATACATCATGGCTGAACGCCATCAATAATCCAAGAGGTGTATTCCTGAAATCGTGGATAACAGAGAACCAAATTGAATACAGGTGCAATCTATATGGGTCGGAGTTCCCAACATACCCTAGGACGAATTCATATTTGGACCTTTGCATTGCTGACGCAAGACTCGAATTCAACTTTAATAGTCCTCAACGGAAACTGCAGGTGCTTCCTTATGATAGCGACCATAACGCAATCGTAATGGAAATCAATCATCACAGGGATGATTTCTTCCTCATTCCAGTTCAACATGAAAATCATCGGTTGAATTTCAAAAAAACAGACTGGGGAAAGTTTCAAAAGAAGTTTAATCGCGAGTACCAGAAGCAATGTCCCCCTTCTGATGGTGGCAACTCTTGTTCAATGGTTCCTAATGACAGGAATCTAACTAACGATGAAATAGATGTCTATTTGTCGAAGTTAGAGAAGCTGACGTTGGAAACGATTGAGAAAGTAGTTCCAAAGATTAAACATCGAAACAATATGGAAGGATATGAAACACCAACCATCGCAAGGTTGAAAAGATTGAAAAGCCTTCTTCTCACACGCGTTAACAATATTTATCGACGATTTTTGGATTACAACCATCCCTCGTTGGCTTTGTTGAAATTACATCTGAAGAATGTCCGGAACTTAATCCGGTCATACTTCAGGAGTGAGGTCAGCAATCAATGGGCGGAAAAATTGAGGGGTATTAGCCCACAGGACCCAGATGGCGTGTTTGCGAAAGTGAATAGCATATTCCGCAAGAAGTCTCGAGTGAAGGTATCGAATCTTGAAGTCACTAGTGATGAGATAAATCTTCTCGATAGGGCTGGTATCGAAATTGATAGTACGACTCCGGATAGAAATGGAAACAGGATTATTTGTGAAGGATTGGATAAACTTGCCCTGATTGGAACACATTTTGAATTGGTTCATCTACCAAACCCTGAGAGAGGGAACGAAATTTTTTCAGAGGTCGTTGAAGCAAAAGTTTCCGACTTCAAATCAAGCCTGAACGGCCAATCAATTCTTCATTTCAATGAAACATTAACATCTGACCTCATACCGAGCTTGAATCTTATTGATTATTTTGTCAGCTATGAAGACTTGTGTTTCATATTTCGCAAGATAAACAACAAGAAATCATGTGGTACTGATAGTATTCCAAATGTAGTTCTCCGACATTTGCCTGAGGTTGCTATAAGGAACTATTGCATATTGTTCAACAACATGTTGAGCAATTCATATTTCCCAAATGAGTGGAAAAAGGCTAAGGTATTTCCGATCTTGAAGAAAGGAAAAGAATCTTCATGCCCCAAAAGCTATCGCCCAATCAGCCTGCTGCCTAACATCAGCAAGGTGTTTGAAGTGATACTCAACAGAGCATTAAACGCCCACATTGAGGAAAATGAGTTGATGCCGAATTGCCAATTTGGTTTTCGTGCCAGGCATTCGACCACACATGCAATAACGAAAGTAACCTCAGACATCTGTTGGAAACTAAATGATAGACAATGTGTTGGAGCATGTCTCATTGATATGGAGAAAGCCTTTGATACGGTATGGTTAGATGGACTAATTTTTAAACTCCTTCAGGACAAGTTCCCCAGACACCTTGTCGCCATGATGTGTAATATGTTATACGGGAAATCGTTTGTCGTAACTGATGGAAATCTGACAACAATGCGCGAGTTCAAGGTCTTGAATGGTCTACAGCAGGGAACAGTTACTGCGCCTCTGCTCTTCTCAATATTCATTCGCAAGCTATTGAACGGCTTTGATTTTAACGTCTCGCCAACGCGGTCATTGGTAGCGTTTGCTGATGATCTGATCATCTATACGGCAGACCGAAAAGCTACAATAGTTCAGAGCAATCTCCAAAAAATGTTCAATGATGTACAGCTGTACACTGACAATTGGCGAATGAAAATCAATGCGCAGAAGTGTGAAACAATCTTGTTTCGGACAACGCTGCAGGGGGTCAGTCAAGACCTGAAACGTAATTGGAAAGATTTCCACATCATGGCTGGTGAGAGTAGTCTAGAACGGGTTCCACATAAATCCTGTGTTCGATACCTCGGTGTTCATCTCGATCAGTATCTGTACTGTACTGAACATGTGAAAGTCATGCTCAGTAAGGCACTTAAAGTAGTCATGGCCCTTCGAAAGCTCTTTCATTCCAGATACATTGATCAAAAGGTCAAAATTATCTGTTACAAGACCCTGGTTAGACCAGTTTTGACCTATGGATGTCAGATCTGGTACAACCAGAGTGCTAGTACTATGGAAAAATTAAGAGTTTTCGAAAGGAAATGTCTTCGTGCATGTACTGGTTTGTACAGAAAGCCTGAGACGGATTGGAAACATTATATATCGAATAGAAGAATTTATCAAACTGCTGAAGTGACGAGGGTCGATATCTTCATATTGAAACTTCTTCGGAATCATATCGCAAGATCTGTGACTGTGAGTGAAAACCCTTGGATTTCACAGCCGTTCTACCCTACAGACGGGTATATAGCGACTTGCCTCGCTACTGGCTTCATTCCTCCAGAAGCATTCGTGTATTTGGACATGAATCGATATGTTTTTGATTCTGACGGCGTCCCAGTCATATATCACATATATCGACGGGCCACCGATAAGAAGATAAAATATCCTCCGAACTTGAGTTCACGAGACCAACGATTCCAATGGAGATACTCATTTGCTAGATTCGTTGAAGCTGATCGAGTTGAGACGGGGCAATCTAGGTATTGGTGGCTGAATGACAATGTCTAAATTATTCGTGTGTATTTTCAGTTTTGGTGTTTTTTCGTTATTTAGTTTTTGAGTTTCAGCTCATTATTGCTACATTTTGTGTTGTTGTTTATTTTTGTTAAAAATTAGGTATAGGTCAGGTTTATATTATGTTTATTATATTAGGTTAGAGATAAGGTAAAACGCTTAGGTTAGGAACATAGTTATAGATTTTTTTAGTATAAGATAAAGTTTTCGATTGCATTTATTAGAATTAAGTTAAAACATATTAGGTGTAGGATCAAAGTTCACTGTAGTGTTAAGATTATAAATAATTTTAGAATAATGTTGGTTGGTTTTTTCTCCTTTTTCCAATTAAATCTAAAAAATATGTAATCTTCATTGATTTGAATTTGCTATAGTTTTTTTTTCTTTTTTAAATGTGTAATGATAACGTACAAATTTAGAGAGCCATTTGGGCCATTAAGTTTTTTGATTGTTATTGTTTGGAATTTGCTTTATATTCTTTTAAAATTTATAACGATTAGTATTGAATAAAGCGCTTTTGATTGATTGATTGAAGTGATACTCAACAGAGCATTAAACGCCCACATTGAGGAAAATGAGTTGATGCCGAATTGCCAATTTGGTTTTCGTGCCAGGCATTCGACCACACATGCAATAACGAAAGTAACCTCAGACATCTGTTGGAAACTAAATGATAGACAATGTGTTGGAGCATGTCTCATTGATATGGAGAAAGCCTTTGATACGGTATGGTTAGATGGACTAATTTTTAAACTCCTTCAGGACAAGTTCCCCAGACACCTTGTCGCCATGATGTGCAATATGTTATACGGGAAATCGTTTGTTGTAACTGATGGAAATCTGACAACAATGCGCGAGTTCAAGGTCTTGAATGGTCTACAGCAGGGAACAGTTACTGCGCCTCTGCTCTTCTCAATATTCATTCGCAAGCTATTGAACGGCTTTGATTTTAACGTCTCGCCAACGCGATCATTGGTAGCGTTTGCTGATGATCTGATCATCTATACGGCAGACCGAAAAGCCACAATAGTTCAGAGCAATCTCCAAAAAATGTTCAATGATGTACAGCTGTACACTGACAATTGGCGAATGAAAATCAATGCGCAGAAGTGTGAAACAATCTTGTTTCGGACAACGCTGCAGGGGGTCAGTCAAGACCTGAAACGTAATTGGAAAGATTTCCACATCATGGCTGGTGAGGGTAGTCTAGAACGGGTTCCACATAAATCCTGTGTTCGATACCTCGGTGTTTATCTCGATCAGTATCTGTACTATACTGAACATGTGAAAATCATGCTCAGTAAGGCACTTAAAGTAGTCATGGCCCTTCGAAAACTCTTTCATTCCAGATACATTGATCAAAAGGTCAAAATTATCTGTTACAAGACACTGGTTAGACCAGTTTTGACATATGGATGTCAGATCTGGTACAACCAGAGTGCTAGTACTATGGGAAAATTAAGAGTTTTCGAAAGGAAATGTCTTCGTGCGTGTACTGGTTTGTACAGAAAGCCTGAGACGGATTGGAAACATTATATATCGAATAGAAGAATTTATCAAACTGCTGAAGTGACTAGAGTCGATATCTTCATATTGAAGCTTCTTCGGAATCATATCGCAAGATCTGTGACTGTGAGTGAAAACCCTTGGATTTCACAGCCGTTCCACCCTACAGACGGGTATATAGCGAATTGCCTCGCTACTGGCTTCATTCCTCCAGAAGCATTCGTGTATTTGGACATGAATGGATATGTTTTTGATTCTGACGGCGTCCCAGTCATATATCACATATATCGACGGGCCACCGATAAGAAGATAAAATATCCTCCGAATTTGAGTTCACGAGACCAACGATTTCAATGGAGATACTCATTTGCTAGATTCGTTGAAGCTGATCGAGTTGAGACGGCGCAATCCAGGTATTGGTGGCTGAATGACAATGTCTAAATTTTTCGTGTTTGTTTTCAGTTTTGGTGTTTTTCGTTATTTAGTTTTTGAGTTTCAGCTCATTATTGCTACATTTAGTATTGTTATATATTTTTGTTAAAATCAGGTATAGGTTAAGTATATGTAATGTTTACTATATTCCGTTAGAGATAAGATTAAACACTTAGGTTAGGAACATTGTTATAGTATTTTTAGTATAAGATAAAGTTTTTTTGATTGTATTTTATTAGAAATAAGTTACAACATATTAGGTGTAGGATCAAAGTTTCACTGTTGTGTATTAATTATAAATAATTTTTGGATAGTGTTGGTTGGTTTTTTCTCCTTTTTCCAATTGAATTCTAAAAATATGTAATAATCCTAATTAATTGAATTTGCTATAGTTTTTTTTGATGAAATGTGTTAATGATAACGTATAAATTTAGAGAGCCATTTGGGCCATTAAGTTTTGTATTGATATCGTTTGGAATTTGCTTTATATTCTTTTAAAATTTATAACGATCAGTATTAAATAAAGCGCTTTTGACTTTGACTTTGACTTTAGCCTTTGATACGGTATGGTTAGATGGACTTATTTTTAAACTTCTTCAGGACAAGTTCCCCAGACACCTTGTCGCCATGATGTGTAATATGTTATACGGGAAATCGTTTGTTGTAACCGATGGAAATCTGACAACAATGCGCGAGTTCAAGGTCTTGAATGGTCTACAGCAGGGAACAGTTACTGCGCCTCTGCTCTTCTCAATATTCATTCGCAAGCTATTGAACGGCTTTGATTTTAACGTCTCGCCAACGCGATCATTGGTAGCGTTTGCTGATGATCTGATCATCTATACGGCAGACCGAAAAGCCACAATAGTTCAGAGCAATCTTCAAAAAATGTTCAATGATGTACAGCTGTACACTGACAATTGGCGAATGAAAATCAATGCGCAGAAGTGTGAAACAATCTTGTTTCGGACAACGCTGCAGGGGGTCAGTCAAGACCTGAAACGTAATTGGAAAGATTTCCACATCATGGCTGGCGAGGGTAGTTCAGAACGAATTCCACATAAATCCTGTGTTCGATACCTCGGTGTTTATCTCGATCAGTATCTGTACTATACTGAACATGTGAAAATCATGCTCAGTAAAGCACTTAAAGTAGTCATGGCCCTTCGAAAACTCTTTCATTCCAGATACATTGATCAAAAGGTCAAAATTATCTGTTACAAGACACTGGTTAGACCAGTTTTGACATATGGATGTCAGATCTGGTACAACCAGAGTGCTAGTACTATGGAAAAATTAAGAGTTTTCGAAAGGAAATGTCTTCGTGCATGTACTGGTTTGTACAGAAAGCCTGAGACGGATTGGAAACATTATATATCGAATAGAAGAATTTATCAAACTGCTGAAGTGACTAGAGTCGATATCTTCATATTGAAGCTTCTTCGGAATCATATCGCAAGATCTGTGACTGTGAGTGAAAACCCTTGGATTTCACAGCCGTTCCACCCTACAGACGGGTATATAGTGACTTGCCTCGCTACTGGCTTCATTCCTCCAGAAGCATTCGTGTATTTGGACATGAATCGATATGTTTTTGATTCTGACGGCGTCCCATCGACGGGCCACCGATAAGAAGATAAAATATCCTCCGAATTTGAGTTCACGAGACCAACGATTTCAATGGAGATACTCATTTGCTAGATTCGTTGAAGCTGATCGAGTTGAGACGGCGCAATCCAGGTATTGGTGGCTGAATGACAATGTCTAAATTTTTCGTGTTTGTTTTCAGTTTTGGTGTTTTTCGTTATTTAGTTTTTGAGTTTCAGCTCATTATTGCTACATTTAGTATTGTTATATATTTTTGTTAAAATCAGGTATAGGTTAGATATATGTAATGTTTACTATATTCCGTTAGAGATAAGATTAAACACTTAGGTTAGGAACATTGTTATAGTATTTTTAGTATAAGATAAAGTTTTTTTGATTGTATTTTATTAGAAATAAGTTACAACATATTAGGTGTAGGATCAAAGTTTCACTGTTGTGTATTAATTATAAATAATTTTTGGATAGTGTTGGTTGGTTTTTTCTCCTTTTTCCAATTGAATTGTAAAAATATGTAATAATCGTAATTAATTGCATTTGCTATAGTTTTTTTTTTTTTGATGATGTGAGTTTATGATAACGTACAAATTTAGAGAGCCATTTGGGCCATTAAGTTTTTTGATTGTTATTATTTGGAATTTGCTTTATATTCTTTTAAAATTTATAACGATGAGTATTAAATAAAGCGCTTTTGACTTTGACTTTGACTTTGACCTGAAATGTAAGAAAATTCTACGTCTAGCACTCGTTGCGTGTAGACGTGTTTTTAATTCGCTCCTGTCAAGAATTTTTAAATTAAAATAATTTTTAAAAAACGTCAATTACAAAGTAATTTTATAAAGAAACTTATTACATCGTCGAACTATTCGAACAATTTATCGAGTATCTTGACTTTACCTACGAGAAAGTTTCAAGAAAGGAAAAAAAGTTTTTTTCACCGGGGGATGGAGGAGCCCGACGGCTTCCCACCGCTGGGGGACCCAGAGCCAGGCATTTTGAAAATTACAAATGACAAAATGAACAAGCGGAAAAATGAACAAGACAATTGTGAGCATGGAAAGCGAATTACGATTTCAAGCGAAGATTATGAAAAAGTAACCATGGAGAATACAAGGATTACGAAACAAAATGACGAATTAAAACTCCGGATACAGAGTTTAGAAGATATGGTCCGGACGTTGTCAAATGGGAACAAACAAAAAGCCAAGCCGCAGAATACGTCCGGCCAAGAAGAGCCGATACTCACTAAGAAGAATGAAAAACTGGAAACAACAAGCAAGACCAACGGGAAAGGAGTACCAATAAATAAAATGGAATCGCAAGATATGAGCAAGACAATCCATGATGCGGAAAATATCCTGAGCGCAGGAGGAGCGAACGACAGCGCCAATTATTATGCGGTGCTGTCTGCAATGCACGAGGAAATGGACGTCGAGATGGAGAGCAACGATAAGACAGGTAATATTGATAGCGATAATAATTTCATTAAATATTTAAAATTAAAAAATAAGCAAAAGGAGAAGAAGCCAACCGGTGTGTCTGCTGGTCCTCCTAATAAAATTAATGTGGTAAATGAAAAAGTTCCTCCAATAAACGTTTTTGGGCAGCGTGGAGGAGATATGGTTCGGTTATTGGCAGCCGAACATAAAATCAAAAACTTTGAAATTAAGAGAGTGACCGGTGATAAGCTCTCGATCAAGACAAAGACACTGGCTGACTTCAAACAGGCGAAAGATGCTCTTAATAGTGTCCAAGCTCCCCACTTTACATATACGCCAAAGGCGGAAAAAAATCAGACCTTCCTGTTGAAGGGCCTGGACTGTGGGGAGAATACAGTTGATCTCCTTGAGATGTTGCAGGAAGCAGCACCAGCTGTTAAGTTCATGTGTGTGAAAAATTTTGCTACAAGGAGATCAACTGTAGAAGGTAAAATATTACCATTTTATTTGGTACAAATTTCCAACGACAGCAGTCCGAGTGCCCTCCAACAGGTAAGGTACTTAAACTTTAGAGTTGTGAGGTGGGAACGCCTCCAAAAAACTGAGGTCAACCAGTGTTACAGGTGTCAACGATTCGGTCATTCGGCTGCCAATTGTGCAATGCACTATCGCTGTGTTAAGTGCAAAGATATCCACGCCCCCGGTGAATGCAAATTGGCTCAGGTGGAGCCAAAAGAAAAATTGTATTGTGTTAATTGCGGTACATTTGGTCATCCAGCATCATACCGAGGATACCCTCGGTATCAAGATGCAAGAGCTAAATTTTCCCCAAAGCAAACCAAAGTAAATCAGAATCTGTTACCTCCCAACTTCATCAAACCCGGGGTATCATTTGCACTTGCTGCCAGAGGACCAGCAGACAACAATATAAATAAAATAAATAATGTAAGTGGCAATAATGAGCTGCTTCTTAAAATCTACCAGCACCTTGAATCGCTTTCAGATAGAATTAATAAGCAAGACCAAAAAATCAATTTCGTTTTTCAAAGTTTAGGTCAACATGCTCCAAAATAGTTTGTCATCCAGTCACATTCCCATGGATAGGATTCGTCTCATCTCGATCAACGTCAACTCCATTGTTACTTTACATCGGCGTGATTATCTCCTTGAATTCATTGTTAAGCAAAAGCCTGACATCATGCTTCTCACCGAAACCCACCTCAATTCATGGCACTCCATGGCATTCAAGGATTTTGAATTCGTAAGAAACGATAGGGTAATAGGTGATGGGGGAGGTGGCACCGGGATATTGGTTCGAAGACCCTATCGTTTCCAAAATATTGAAAAAGTCGAATTCAAAAGCTTTGAATCTCTTGAAGTGTCCGTTATCAAAATTTCACTGCCAGGTGGGGATAACCTCTTCGTTATCTCTGCCTATGCAACTGGTGGAACTGTTCTCAGGCTCAAGGAGGAACTCAATTCCTTGTTTGAAATACTCGAATTGAACAGGCTTCATAATTATTATATTCTTGCTGGTGACCTGAACGCCAAGCATACATCATGGCTGAACGCCATCAATAATCCAAGAGGTGTATTCCTGAAATCGTGGATAACAGAGAACCAGATTGAATACAGGTGCAATCTATATGGGTCGGAGTTCCCAACATACCCTAGGACAAATTCATATTTGGACCTCTGCATTGCTGACGCAAGACTCGAATTCAACTTTAATAGTCCTCAACGGAAACTGCAGGTGCTTCCTTATGATAGCGACCATAACGCAATCGTAATGGAAATCAATCATCACAGGGATGATTTCTTCCTCATTCCAGTTCAACACGAAAATCATCGGTTGAACTTCAAAAAAACAGACTGGGGAAAGTTTCAAAAGAAGTTTAATCGAGAGTACCAGAAGCAATGTCCCCCTTCTGACGGTGGCAACTCTTGCTCAATGGTTCCTAATGACAGGAATTTAACTAACGATGAAATAGATGTCTATTTGTCGAAGTTAGAGAAGCTGACGTTGGAAACGATTGAGAAAGTAGTTCCCAAGATAAAACATCGAAACAATATGGAAGGATATGAAACACCAACCATCGCAAGGTTGAAAAGATTGAAAAGCCTTCTTCTCACACGCGTCAACAATATTTATCGACGATTTTTGGATTACAACCATCCCTCGTTGGCTTTGTTGAAATTACATCTGAAGAATGTCCGGAACTTAATCCGGTCATACTTCAGGAGTGAGGTCAGCAATCAATGGGCGGAAAATTAAGGGGTATTAGCCCACAGGACCCAGACGGCGTGTTCACGAAAGTGAATAGCATATTCCGCAAGAAGTCTCGAGTGAAGGTATCGAATCTTGAAGTCACTAGTGATTAGATAAATCTTCTCGATAGGGCTGGTATCGAAATTGATAGTACGACTCCGGATAGAAATGGAAACAGGATCATTTGTGAAGGATTAGATAAACTTGCCCTGATTGGAACACATTTTGAATTGGTTCATCTACCAAACCTTGAGAGAGGGAATGAAATAGTTTCAGAGATCGTTGAAGCAAAAGTTTCCGACTTCAAGTCAAGCCTGAACGGCCAATCAATTCTTCATTTCAATGAAACATTAACATCTGACCTCATACCGAACTTGAATCTTATTGATTATTTTGTCAGCTATGAAGACTTGTGTTTCATTTTTCGCAAAATAAACAACAAGGGATCATGTGGTACTGATGGTATTCCAAATGTAGTTCTCCGACATTTGCCGGAGGTTGCTATTAGGAACTATTGCATATTGTTCAACAACATGTTGAGCAATTCATATTTCCCAAATGAGTGGAAAAGGGCTAAGGTATTTCCGATCTTGAAGAAAGGAAAAGAATCTTCATGCCCCAAAAGCTATCGCCCAATCAGCTTGCTGCCTAACATCAGCAAGGTGTTTGAAGTGATACTCAATAGAGCATTAAACGCCCACATTGAGGAAAATGAGTTGATGCCGAATTGCCAATTTGGTTTTCGTGCCAGGCATTCGACCACACATGCAATAACGAAAGTAACCTCAGACATCTGTTGGAAACTAAATGATAAACAATGTGTTGGAGCATGTCTCATTGATATGGAGAAAGCCTTTGATACGGTATGGTTAGATGGACTAATTTTTAAACTCCTTCAGGACAAGTTCCCCAGACACCTTGTCGCCATGATGTGCAATATGTTATACGGGAAATCGTTTGTTGTAACTGATGGAAATCTGACAACAATGCGCGAGTTCAAGGTCTTGAATGGTCTACAGCAGGGAACAGTTACTGCGCCTCTGCTCTTCTCAATATTCATTCGCAAGCTATTGAACGGCTTTGATTTTAACGTCTCGCCAACGCGATCATTGGTAGCGTTTGCTGATGATCTGATCATCTATACGGCAGACCGAAAAGCTACAATAGTTCAGAGCAATCTCCAAAAAATGTTCAATGATGTACAGCTGTACACTGACAATTGGCGAATGAAAATCAATGCGCAAAAGTGTGAAACAATCTTGTTTCGAACAACTCTGCAGGGGGTCAGTTAAGACCTGAAACGTAATTGGAAAGATTTTCACATCATGGCTGGTGAGGGTAGTTCAGAAAGGGTTCCACATAAATCCTGTGTTCGATACCTCGGTGTTTATCTCGATCAGTGTCTGTACTATACTGAACATGTGAAAATTATGCTCAGTAAGGCACTAAAAATAGTCATGGCCCTTCGAAAGCTCTTTCATTCCAGATACATTGATCAAAAGGTCAAAATTATCTGTTACAAGACCCTGGTTAGACCAGTTTTGACATATGGATGTCAGATCTGGTACAACCAGAGTGCTAGTACTATGGAAAAATTAAGAGTTTTCGAAAGGAAATGTCTTCGTGCATGTACTGGTTTGTACAGAAAGCCTGAGACGGATTGGAAACATTATATATCGAATAGAAGAATTTATCAAACTGCTGAAGTGACGAGGGTCGATATCTTCATATTGAAGCTTCTTCGGAATCATATCGCAAGATCTGTGACTGTGAGTGAAAACCCTTGGATTTCACAGCCGTTCCACCCTAAAGTCAAAGTCAAAGTCAAAAGCGCTTTATTTAATACTCATCGTTATAAATTTTAAAAGAATATAAAGCAAATTCCAAATAATAACAATCAAAAAACTTAATGGCCCAAATGGCTCTCTAAATTTGTACGTTATCATAAACTCATTTCATCAAAAAAAAACTATAGCAAATGCAATTAATTACGATTATTACATATTTTTACAATTCAATTGGAAAAAGGAGAAAAAACCAACCAACACTATCCAAAAATTATTTATAATTAATACACAACAGTGAAACTTTGATCCTACACCTAATATGTTGTAACTTATTTCTAATAAAATACAATCAAAAAAACTTTATCTTATACTAAAAATACTATAACAATGTTCCTAACCTAAGTGTTTAATCTTATCTCTAACGGAATATAGTAAACATTACATATACCTAACCTATACCTGATTTTAACAAAAATATATAACAATACTAAATGTAGCAATAATGAGCTGAAACTCAAAAACTAAATAACGAAAAACACCAAAACTGAAAACAAACACGAAAAATTTAGACATTGTCATTCAGCCACCAATACCTGGATTGCGCCGTCTCAACTCGATCAGCTTCAACGAATCTAGCAAATGAGTATCTCCATTGAAATCGTTGGTCTCGTGAACTCAAATTCGGAGGATATTTTATCTTCTTATCGGTGGCCCGTCGATATATGTGATATATGACTGGGACGCCGTCAGAATCAAAAACATATCATGTCCAAATACACGAATGCTTCTGGAGGAATGAAGCCAGTAGCGAGGCAAGTCGCTATATACCCGTCTGTAGGGTGGAACGGCTGTGAAATCCAAGGGTTTTCACTCACAGTCACAGATCTTGCGATATGATTCCGAAGAAGCTTCAATATGAAGATATCGACTCTAGTCACTTCAGCAGTTTGATAAATTCTTCTATTCGATATATAATGTTTCCAATCCGTCTCAGGCTTTCTGTACAAACCAGTACATGCACGAAGACATTTCCTTTCGAAAACTCTTAATTTTTCCATAGTACTAGCACTCTGGTTGTACCAGATCTGACATCCATAGGTCAAAACTGGTCTAACCAGTGTCTTGTAACAGATAATTTTGACCTTTTGATCAATGTATCTGGAATGAAAGAGTTTTCGAAGGGCCATGACTACTTTAAGTGCCTTCCTGAGCATGATTTTCACATGTTCAGTATAGTACAGATACTGATCGAGATAAACACCGAGGTATCGAACACAGGATTTATGTGGAATTCGTTCTGAACTACCCTCGCCAGCCATGATGTGGAAATCTTTCCAATTACGTTTCAGGTCTTGACTGACCCCCTGCAGCGTTGTCCGAAACAAGATTGTTTCACACTTTTGCGCATTGATTTTCATTCGCCAATTGTCAGTGTACAGCTGTACATCATTGAACATTTTTTGGAGATTGCTCTGAACTATTGTAGCTTTTCGGTCAGCCGTGTAGATGATCAGATCATCAGCAAACGCTACCAATGATCGCTTTGGCGAGACGTTAAAATCAAAGCCGTTCAATAGCTTGCGAATAAAGATTGAGAAGAGCAGAGGCGCAGTAACTGTTCCCTGCTGTAGACCATTCAAGACCTTGAACTCGCGCATTGTTGTCAGATTTCCATCGGTTACAACAAACGATTTCCCGTATAACATATTACACATCATGGCGACAAGGTGTCTGGGGAACTTGTCCTGAAGAAGTTTAAAAATAAGTCCATCTAACCATACCGTATCAAAGGCTTTCTCCATATCAATGAGACATGCTCCAACACATTGTCTATCATTTAGTTTCCAACAGATGTCTGAGGTTACTTTCGTTATTGCATGTGTGGTCGAATGCCTGGCACGAAAACCAAATTGGCAATTCGGCATCAACTCATTTTCCTCAATGTGGGCGTTTAATGCTCTGTTGAGTATCACTTCAAACACCTTGCTGATGTTAGGCAGCAAGCTGATTGGGCGATAGCTTTTGGGGCATGAAGATTCTTTTCCTTTCTTCAAGATCGGAAATACCTTAGCCTTTTTCCACTCATTTGGGAAATATGAATTGCTCAACATATTGTTGAACAATATGCAATAGTTCCTAATAGCAACCTCAGGCAAATGTCGGAGAACTACATTTGGAATACCATCATTACCACATGATTTCTTGTTGTTTATCTTGCGAAATATGAAACACAAGTCTTCATAGCTGACAAAATAATCAATTAGATTCAAGCTCGGTATGAGGTCAGATGTTAATGTTTCATTGAAATGAAGAATTGATTGGCCGTTCAGGCTTGATTTGAAGTCGGAAACTTTTGCTTCAACGACCTCTGAAAAAATTTCGTTCCCTCTCTCAGGGTTTGGTAGATGAACCAATTCAAAATGTGTTCCAATCAGGGCAAGTTTATCCAATCCTTCACAAATAATCCTGTTTCCATTTCTATCCGGAGTCGTACTATCAATTTCGATACCAGCCCTATCGAGAAGATTTATCTCATCACTAGTGACTTCAAGATTCGATACCTTCACTCGAGACTTCTTGCGGAATATGCTATTCACTTTCGCAAACACGCCATCTGGGTCCTGTGGGCTAATACCCCTCAATTTTTCCGCCCATTGATTGCTGACCTCACTCCTGAAGTATGACCGGATTAAGTTCCGGACATTCTTCAGATGTAATTTCAACAAAGACAACGAGGGATGGTTGTAGTCCAAAAATCGTCGATAAATATTGTTGACGCGTGTGAGAAGGAGGCTTTTCAATCTTTTCAACCTTGCGATGGTTGGTGTTTCATATCCTTCCATATTGTTTCGATGTTTAATCTTGGGAACTACTTTCTCAATCGTTTCCAACGTCAGCTTCTCTAACTTCGACAAATAGACATCTATTTCATCGTTAGTTAGATTTCTGTCATTAGGAACCATTGAGCAATGGTGGCCGCCATCAGAAGGGGGACATTGCTTCTGGTACTCCCGATTAAACTTCTTTTGAAACTTTCCCCAGTCTGTTTTTTTGAAATTCAACCGATGATTTTCATGTTGAACTGGAATGAGGAAGAAATCATCCCTGTGATGATTGATTTCCATTACGATTGCGTTATGGTCGCTATCATAAGGAAGCACCTGCAGTTTCCGTTGAGGACTATTAAAGTTGAATTCGAGTCTTGCGTCAGCAATGCAAAGGTCCAAATATGAATTTGTCCTAGGGTATGTTGGGAACTCCGACCCATAAAGATCGCACCTGTATTCAATTTGGTTCTCTGTTATCCACGATTTCAGGAATACACCTCTTGGATTATTGGTGGCGTTCAGCCATGATGTATGCTTGGCGTTCAGGTCACCAGCAAGAATATAATAGTTATGCAGCCTGTTCAATTCGAGTATTTCGAACAAGGAATTGAGTTCCTCCTTGAGCTTGAGAACAGTTCCACCAGTTGCATAGGCAGAGATAACGAAGAGGTTATCCCCACCTGGCAGTGAGATTTTGATAACGGACACTTCAAGAGATTCAAAGCTTTTGAATTCGACTTTTTCAATATTTTGGAAACAATAGGGTCTTCGTACCAATATCCCGGTGCCACCTCCCCCATCACCTATTACCCTATCGTTTCTTACGAATTCAAAATCCTTGAATGTCATGAAGTGCCATGAATTGAGGTGGGTTTCGGTTAGAAGCAGGATGTCAGGCTTTTGTCTGGCAATGAATTCAAGGAGATAATCACGCCGATGTAAAGTAACAATGGAGTTGACGTTGATCGAGATGAGACGAATCCTATCCGTGGGAATGTGGCTGGATGACAACTTATTTTGAGCCATTTGAAAGTCCTAAACGCTGAAAAACAATGTTAATTTTCGAATCTTGTTTATCGATCCGCTCTGATAAGGAATTTAATTGTTGATAAATTTTGAGAAGCAGCTCATTATTGCCACTTACATTATTTACCCTATTTTCCGCATTTTCTGCTGGTCCTCTAGCGGCGAGTGCAAATGATACTCCGGGCTTGACGAAGTTCGGAGCTAAGACACTGCGGTGTATTTGTGTTTGTTTTGGGGCAGATTTCAATCTTGCATCCTGATATCGGGATCATCCTCGATATGATGCCGGGTGACCAAAAACACCGCAGTTCACACAATATAACTTCTCTTTTGGCTCCGTCTGAGCCAATTTGCACTCACCGGGAGCATGCACGTCTTTGCATTTAACGCATCGGTAATGCATGGCGCAGTTGGCAGCCGAATGCCCAAATCATTGGCAGCGATAGCACTGGTTGATTTCTCGCCTCTGGAGGCGTTCCCACCTCACCACTCGAAAATTTAAATACCTGATTTGCTGAAGAGCGCTTGGACTGCTCTTATTTGTTATTTGTACCAAATAAAGTGGTAAGTTTTTTTTTTTCTACCGTCGACCTTCTTGTCGCGAATGTTTTCACTGAGATAAACTCGATTTGTGGTGCTGTTTCCTTGAGAACCTGAAGAAGATTGACGGTCTCTTCTCCGCAGTCCAAGCCCTTCAGCAAGAACGTCTGGTTCTTCTCGCTCTTGGGGGTATAGGTGAAGTGCGGAACCTCCCCAGAATTCAAAGCATCTTTCGCTCATTTGAAATCAACCAGTGATTTCGTTCTAATTGACAGCTTCTCAGAATTTACTCGTTTGATTTCGAAATTTGTCAATTTTTTTTACCCTACAGACGGGTATATTGCGACTTGCCTCGCTACTGGCTTCATTCCTCCAGAAGCATTCGTGTATTTGGACATGAATCGATATGTTTTTGATTCTGACGTTGTCCCAGTCATATATCACATATATCGACGGGCCACCGATAAGAAGATAAAATATCCTCCTAATTTGAGTTCACGAGACCAACGATTTCAATGGAGATACTCATTTGCTAGATTCGTTGAAGCTGATCGAGTTGAGACGGCGCAATCTAGGTATTGGTGGCTGAATGACAATGTCTAAATTATTCGTGTTTATTTTCAGTTTTGGTGTTTTTCGTTATTTAGTTTTTGAGTTTCAGCTCATTATTGCTACATTTATTGTTGTTGTTTATTTTTGTTAAAAATTAGGTATAGGTTAGGTATATGTAATGTTTACTATATTCCGTTAGAGATAAGATTAAACACTTAAGTTAGGAACATTGTCATTGATTTTTTTAAGTATAAGATAAAGTTTTTGATTGTATTTTATGAGAAATAAGTTACAATATATTAGGTGTAGGATCAAAGTTTCACTGTTGTGTTTTGATTATAAATAATTTTAGGATAGTGTTGGTTGGTTTCTTCTCCTTTTTCCAATTAAATTTTAAAAATATGTAATAATCGTAATTAATTGAATTTGCTATGGTTTTTTTTTTGATGATATGAGTTAACGATAACGTACAAATTTAGAGAGCCATTTGGGCCATTAAGTTTTTTGATTGTTATTGTTTGGAATTTGCTTTATATTCTTTTAAAATTTATAACGATTAGTATTAAATAAAGCGCTTTTGACTTTGACTTTGACTTGAAATGGCTCTGTAAATTTGTACGTTATCATTACACATTTAAAAAAAAAAAAAAAAACTATAGCAAATTCAAATCAATGAAGATTATTACATATTTTTTAAATTTAATTTAATTTTATCGTCTAGGGGTTTCAAATGCCTCAAAATAATTTGTCATCCAGTCACATTCCCATGGATAGGATTCGTCTCATCTCGATCAACGTCAACTCCATTGTTACTTTACATCGGCGTGATTATCTCCTTGAATTCATTGCCAGACAAAAGCCTGACATCCTGCTTCTAACCGAAACCCACCTCAATTCATGGCACTCCATGACATTCAAGGACTTTGAATTCGTAAGAAACGATAGGGTAACAGGAGATGGGGGAGGTGGCACCGGGATATTGGTTCGAAGACCCTATCGTTTCCAAAATATTGAAAAAGTCGAAGAATCTCTTGAAGTGTCCGTTATCAAAATCTCACTGCCAGGTGGGGATAACCTCTTCGTTATCTCTGCCTATGCAACTGGTGGAACTGTTCTCAACCTCAAGGAGGAGCTCAATTCCTTGTTCGAAATACTCGAATTGAACAGGCTGCATAACTATTATATTCTTGCTGGTGACCTGAACGCCAAGCATACATCATGGCTGAACGCCACCAATAATCCAAGAGGTGTATTCCTGAAATCGTGGATAACACAGAACCAAATTGAATACAGGTGCAATCTATATGGGTCGGAGTTCCCAACATACCCTAGGACAAATTCATATTTGGACCTCTACATTGCTGACGCAAGACTTGAATTCAGCTTTAATAGTCCTCAACGGAAACTGCAGGTGCTTCCTTATGATAGCAACCATAACGCAATCGTAATGGAAATTAATCATCACAGGGATGATTTCTTCCTCATTCCAGTTCAACACGAAAATCATCGGTTGAATTTCAAAAAAACAGACTGGGGAAAGTTTCAAAAGAAGTTTAATTGCGAGTACCAGAAGCAATGTCCCCCTTCTGATGGTGGCAACTCTTGCTCAATGGTTCCTAATGACAGGAATCTAACTAACGATGAAATAGATCTCTATTTGTCGAAGTTAGAGAAGCTGACTTTGGAAACGATTGAGAAAGTAGTTCCCAAGATTAAACATCGAAACAATATGGAAGGATATGAAACACCAACCATCGCAAGGTTGAAAAGATTGAAAAGCCTTCTTCTCACACGCGTCAACAATATTTATCGACGATTTTTGGATTACAACCATCCCTCGTTGGCTTTGTTGAAATTACATCTGAAGAATGTCCGGAACTTAATCCGGTCATACTTCAGGAGTGAGGTCAGCAATCAATGGGCGGAAAAATTGGGGGGTATTAGCCCACAGGACCCAGATGGCGTGTTCACGAAAGTGAGTAGCATATTCCGCAAGAAGTCTCGAGTGAAGGTATTGAATCTTGAAGTCACTAGTGATGAGATAAATCTTCTCGATAGGGCTGGTATCGAAATTGATAGTACGACTCTGGATGGAAATGGAAACAGGATTATTTGTGAAGGATTGGATAAACTTGCCCTGATTGGAACACATTTTGAATTGGTTCATCTACCAAACCCTGAGAGAGGGAATGAAATATTTTCGGAGGTCGTTGAAGCAAAAGTTTCCGACTTCAAATCATGCCTGAACGGCCAATCAATTCTTCATTTCAATGAAACATTAACATCTGACCTCATACCGAGCTTGAATCTTATTGATTATTTTGTCAGCTATGAAGACTTGTGTTTCATATTTCGCAAGATAAACAACAAGAAATCATGTGGTACTGATGGTATTCCAAATGTGGTTCTCCGACATTTGCCGGAGGTTGCTATTAGGAACTATTGCATATTGTTCAACAACATGTTGAGCAATTTATATTTCCCAAATGAGTGGAAAAAGGCTAAGGTATTTCCGATCTTGAAGAAAGGAAAAGAATCTTCATGCCCCAAAAGCTATCGCCCAATCAGCTTGCTGCCTAAAATCAGCAAGGTGTTTGAAGTGATACTCAACAGAGCATTAAACGCCCACTTTGGGGAAAATGAGTTGATGCCGAATTGCCAATTTGGTTTTCGTGCCAGGCATTCGACCACACATGCAATAACGAAAGTAACCTCAAACATCTGTTGGAAACTAAATGATAGACAATGTGTTGGAGCATGTCTCATTGATATGGAGAAAGCCTTCGATACGGTGTGGTTAGATGGACTAGTTTTTAAACTCCTTCAGGACAAGTTCCCCAGACACCTTATCGCCATCATGAGTAATATGTTATACGGGAAATCGTTTGTCGTAACTGATGGAAATCTGACAACAATACGCGAGTTCAAGGTCTTGAATGGTCTACAGCAGGGAACAGTTACTGCGCCTCTGCTCTTCTCAATATTCATTCGCAAGCTATTGAACGGCTTTGATTTTAACGTCTCGCCAACGTGATCATTGGTAGCGTTTGCTGATGATCTGATCATCTATACGGCAGACCAAAAAGCTACAATAGTTCAGAGCAATCCCCAAAAAATGTTCAATGATGTACAGCTGTACACTGACAATTGGCGAATGAAAATCAATGTGCAGAAGTGTGAAACAATCTTATTTCGGACAACGCTGTGGAGGGTCAGTCAAGACCTGAAACGTAATTGGAAAGATTTCCACATCATGGCTGGTGAGGGTAGTCTTGAACGGGTTCCACATAAATCCTGTGTTCGATACCTCGGTGTTTATCTCGATCAGTATCTGTACTATACTGAACATGTCAAAATCATGCTCAGGAAGGCACTTAAAGTAGTCATGGCCCTTCGAAAACTCTTTCATTCCAGATACATTGATCAAAAGGTCAAAATTATCTGTTACAAGACACTGGTTAGACCAGTTTTGACATATGGATGTTAGAACTGGTACAACCAGAGTGCTAGTACTATGGAAAAATTAAGAGTTTTCGAAAGGAAATGTCTTCGTGCATGTACTGGTTTGTACAGAAAGCCTGAGACGGATCGGAAACATTATATATCGGATAGAAGAATTTATCAAACTGCTGAAGTGACTAGAGTCGATATTTTCATATTGAAACTTCTTCGGAATCATATCGCAAGATTTGTGACTGTGAGTGTAAACCCTTGGATTTCACAGCCGTTCCACCCTACAGACGGGTATATAGCGACTTGCCTCGCTACTGGCTTCATCCCTCCAGAAGCATCCGTGTATTTGGACATGAATGGATATGTTTTTGATTCTGACGGCGTCCCAATCATATATCACATATATCGACGGGCCACCGATAAGAAGATAAAATATCCCCCAAATTTGAGTTCACGAGACCAACGATTCCAATGGAGATACTCATTTGCTAGATTTGTTGAAACTGATCGAGTTGAGACGGGGCAACCTAGGTATTGGTGGCTGAATGACAATGTCTAAATTATTCGTGTTTATTTTTCAGTTCTGGTGTTTTTCGTTATTTCGTTTTTTTGAGTTTCAGCTCATTATTGCTACATTTGGTGTTGTTTATTTGTTTTAAAAATTATGTATATATTAGGTATATGTAATGTTTACTATATTCCGTTAGAGATAAGATTAAACACTTAGGTTAGGAACATTGTTATAGAATTTTCATAGTATAAGATAAAGTTTTGATTGTATTTATTAGAATTAAGTTAAAACATATTAGGTGTAGGATCAAAGTTCAATGTAGTGTTAAGATGATAAATAATTTTAGAATAGTGTTGGTTGGTTTTTTCTCCTTTTTCCAATTGAATTTTAAAAATATGTAACAATCTTCATTGATTTGAATTTGCTGAAGTTTTTTTTTTTAAATGTGTTTAATGATAACGTACAAATTTAGAGAGCCATTTGGGCCATTAAGTTTTTTATTGTTATTGTTTGGAATTTGCTTTATATTCTTTTAAAATTTATAACGATTAGTATTAAATAAAGCGCTTTTGACTTTGACTTTTGACTTTGAGAAAAACTGCTGTGAGGTACAGACGGACGAATGGACAGACGGACAAAGATACCGATTTAAATAGGGTTTTGTATTTCAGTACAAACCCCTATAAATAATGAAGCTTTCTGGCAAAAATTTAGAACAAAATTCAATTACGTTTCTCCAAGAACGTGCATGAAACCTTCATCAAACTCTAAATTAAAGATGAGATTTCCATCCTGTCCATGACCTGGTGGACATCCTTTTCGTAAAAAAATTGAATCATCTCACAAGAAATGAAACGTCCCAAATCCGTTCTACATTCCCAACAAGAAATCAAACCCAAACCTCGTCAGAAAACTGAAAATGTCAGCAACAGTTCCATCATCCTCATCATCGTTGCAAGGAAAACGAGGAAAACTTGTTGAAAGCGAAATAGTTGTCCTGTTTTTCTATGGATGTTAATAGTTCTGATATGGTTTTCATTATCATGTCTCCTCCCTTCCTCTTCAATCAACCTAAACAATGGACCAGCCAGCAAGCATTCACTCCTGACTAGAATTTCGTACAGCGGCATCACATTGTGGCTTGTCCTTGTTGTTCTCGTCAGTCTGTCAACTGACATCTGCGGAAACTTTGTCGAAAAGGACGATTGGATGCAATCCAACCAAATACCATTAGCTCAAGCCCTTAAGCCGAAAATAAAATAACAATTTCTTCTGCCATCCTTGCATGTAGCGTAAGTTGCATATGAAGGACTTTTGTGTCAACAGCGAACAGACAAAACCAGAATATTAAGTATAGAAGAATGGAATGCTATGCAAGAGACGACAAGATAATTTTCGCTTCATTTATGTTTTAGAGGATTAAGAATCCTTCGTTGAATTCTAGATGAAGATGTTGAAGAGATATTTTTGTCTAGTAGAAAGGACTTTTTGGCTTTTGAAATCTTTTTAATAACTATTTGGAGCACAAAATGTACTCATGAGATCTTAGAAAAATGACGGTTCAGAAATTTAAGTAAAGTATAGCATTAGTCCTTTTCTTCATTCGATTTTGAAGATGTATTCTTCCTGCAACTAGAATAAACCTTCTCTACAAATACGAGTACTGCACCTCAAACACAATCCAACATGCGCTAATCTGGGAAATTCACAAAGTGCAGCTTTGATATCAGTAGTTCTTTCTACGGAACTACAGTATCTTTCTGCTTCAGGATTGCTTTCTCGGAACTAGCAATCCATGTTTAGGAACATACTCTACTTGTAACTGAAGGTGGTTTAGTGGTCCTCACCTATTGCTACAATTACCATTTCCTGGCAACAGAAGACCATCCATTGTCTTTGTCGAAATAGATCACAATTAATTCTGTGCAAAGCCTTACATTGCTTTCATCCTCACACATACACATGCTCATGGATTGTTTATTGGATGAGTGAATTGTATATGTACGTATAGAAGGCTTTGTTTTGTGGATGGATGCTAATTGCCAAAGGCACTCAGAGCTTTTTCAGCCTGTCCAGAATAATCAGTGGTGTCATTGGAATCAGGAATTGAACAAATTGAGGATGTGATATTGATGGAAGGATAGGTTGCATGGGATTCTATTTTTAGACTAGAATGAGTGGAATTCAGGATAAATGTCTGCTGTGCTGTGATGAGACGTGTCGGTGACATTTGGAATGCTCCTCACATTTTCAATTATCAAAGTCCGTAAAGATTTTCTAACGTGATTTGTTGTGACGTAGTGGTCCACGGATTTTGAAAGGAGTGGAACGTAAACATAATTCTCGACAGAAAATTATTTCGTGGATCGAAATAATTTATAATTAATAGTTTTTCGAAAAGTTTTTTTTTTCTTAAAACACTGCAGCCGCTCAGGTTTTCACTTAGAGCTATAGGGGTTTCCAATAAGAGGTGTTATTTTGAATAGGTTTTGTGATTTAACACCTTGCGATTTTTTATTTTGGGGCCACGTGAAAGAGAAGGTCTGCGCCAATAGCCCAGCGTCGATTCAAGACCTCAAAGATGGAATTCGTGAGGCTATCGAGGACATAGGCGACCACTTTGCGATTTGGTAATGGAAAATTTCATGAAAAGGATATGGTCCTTTAGGCGGGCGAAAAATGATATTCTTTTTTCATTCTTCATCAACTTGTTCCGTATTGATTCCATTTTTCTAAGGGTTCGGCCACATTGCGATTTTTCTGCCGTAACCAGCGATTTTCAGACGCAAATACGAACACACTGCGACAAGATTTGCAAAGGAACTTCAGGCATGCGCAGAACTAATATGCTCATTTGAAGGTATGTCTTTGCCAGGAACACATGCGCCAACTCATTTGTGCGCTATGCAAGAAACTTCCGTGTACGTCAGCGTCAAATGTCCAAATGATGTGCGCCTGCGCGAGTATCACAAAAACTACCTACTAAACTGGTTTTAGGAAAAATCGCAAATTCCTGCGACTGCCGACCTGGATAAAATTGTCGAAAATCGCAGTGTGCGGGCTTCCATTTAACCATGTGTAACTTGCAACAGAAGTGCGGCTAAATAGTCGTAGTCTGATGCATCCCTAAAGCATATCTAGCATAGCAGCGTTTCAAACGCGGAAATCTTCATGACCCGCCATGTGTTTTATTTGATGTAATGTAATTAATATATTTATTCAAGATAGTCAAGCTTTTCGGTTTGCTTCATTTATTAGTACACAAAGCCACCTTTTTCTAGTGAAACCTAAACTCAAAGTCGGCACTTTATTCAATACTGATCGTTATAAATTTACAAAAAATATAAAGTAAATTCCAAACAATAAAAATACAAAAACTAAATGATCTTCTTAATTAATACGTTATCAATCAAAAATATTTAATCGAAAAACAATACAAAATTCAAATTATTTAAAATTATTACATATTCTATGATTCAATAGAAATAAGAAGAAAAATCCAGTCAACACTATTCAAAAATTATTTATAATTGCAGCACAATAGTGAACTTCTATCCCAACCTAGTATGTTATAACCTAATTCTAATAAAATTCAATCAAAAACTTTACCTTATACTAATACAATCCTAAGACAATATTCCTAACCTAAGCGTTTAAACTTCTCCGTAAGCCTGATATAATAAACATAACATATGCCCATCTTATCTTTTGAAACTTACCCCAAATTTTTAAAACAAATAAACAATAACACTAAAGAGACTAAAACAGAAAATAAACACGAATAATTTAGACATTGTCATCCAGCCATCAATGCCCCAATTGCTCCGTCTCAGCTCCACCAACCTCAATAAAACTAGCAAATGAGTATGTCCATTGGAATTGTTGGTCTTGTGAGCTCAAATTCGGAGGATATTTTATCTTCTTATCGGTGGCCCGTCTATATTTGTTATATATGATTGGGACGCCGTCAGAATCAAAAACATCGACTCATGCCCAAATGCACGAATGCTTCTGGAGGAACGAAGCCAGTAGCGAGACAAGACGCAATACGCCCGTATGTAGGGTGGAACGGCTGTGAAACCCAAAGATTTTCGCTCACAGTGACAGACTATCTAAATAACTCCTAAATACCCTTATCAAGAAAATTAGCTTGGATTTCAAACTATTTATTTGTTGGCTCCAGAGTTGGACGAAATTCGAGTTAGAACTTCACTCGCCAGAAGATATTTACGAATAAATTATTTGTAACTAATCTGTTTTCCGATTTTGCAGATGAAATAAATCCTTTGTACAAATTATTTGTTTTTTAAATAACACGAATAAAACGTTTAGGTGTATTGCGAATTGGAGCTGTTGATGCGTGCCTCATGGTTGAATTTTCGTATTTAACCCTAGATTCATAAATACACGTCTCTCATACATCCTAATGTAATAAAACTCTCACTGTGCGCTACGCGAGAGATGGCAACGCATTTGTTTCCGTGCCTTTACATTCAATTAACTCATTAAAAATTTAAAAAGAACAAAATGTGGAAATTTCTTACAAATTAATGCGCATGGATAATATTTGTTCAGTGTGTGCAAACTACACACTTTGTTATACGAATTTTTTTACGAAAATCTTTTTTAAATTTTTGATGAGTTAATTCAATGTAAATAATTTAGATATAAAAAACAAAGCTTAAATCAACTCGGTACGTTAAGTAGTTTCCGAGATTTACTACATTTTTTTACGGGAACATGCTTTTTTGTTTGAATGCAATGACTTTTGCCATAAACGTTTTGCAAAATGTAATGAATTGATCCAATAGCCAAACGTTCATTCTGACTTTTAGCTAAAAAAATTTTGCAAATATTCGTAACGTTTTTGAGGTGAATGACTGTAAAGTTTACCCAAACTTGCGGTTTCAGTGGGGGCTGCGCCTTAAGTCGAGTACAAAACGATCCGTTTTGTGTGTTTGGATAGAGAAGTCGAGGAATATTTGAAAACAGATAGTAACCAGCCTACAGATGTTGTTAGCGATTTTGATGACGAAACCCATCAAATATCAAATTTTTGTCGTCATCGCCATCATATAAATTCTTCTGAGTCATCAGAAAATGGAAGACATACGAAGCCAATATGCTCAGGTGAACGACAAAAGCAAGGTAACGACAAAGTGGAGAAATATGAGAGGGAAAATGAGGAACTCGGATTTAGGATCCAGTCGTTAAAAGAACTAGTTCGCAAATTAACGTTGAACAAAGGAAAAGAAACCACAAAGAAAAACAGGAAGTAAACCCAAAAGCGACCGAAGATAGGAAATCGAAGAAACCCCAACAGGAACGTGATCAAGAAGATGTCTTTCGCGTAAGCGGGGCAAACGCCAGTACAAACTATTATACAGCGCTCACTAGGCTAGATGATTCCATGAGCATTGAAGATGATAAAGGTAACAAAAAGTCTACACATTGTTTTACTTAACCTGATAATGAATTTGTCGAACATTTAAAAATCAAAAAAAGGTAGAAAAAACCAAAAGATTAGTCTGCTGATCTGTCTACCAATACTAATCAAAAGGAAGAAAAAGTCTCACCCATAAATGTAATTGGGCAAACTGGCAAAGACATGGTTCGGTTTTTGGCAGCCGAAAATAAATCAAATGATTTTGAGATCGAATGAGTGAATGCCGACAAATTGACAATTAGAACTGTGACGGTTGATTTTTAGGCAGCAAAAAGTGCGCTGAATTCTGGAGAGGTTCCGCACTTTGCGTCCACCCACAAGAGGGAGAAAAACCAGACATTTTCGTTGCAGGGCTTGGTCTGCGGGGAAGATACCATCGATCTTCTTCAGGTGCTCAAGGAAGCTGCACCTGAAATTGAATTTACTTCCGTTGAAACCTTCGCGATAAGAAAATCGACGGTAGAAAAGAAGAATTTACCACTATACCTTGTAAGTACTTCAAACCAGAGCAGTCCAAGTGCCCTTCAACAAATAAGGTACTTGAATTTCAGTGTGGTGAGGTGGGAATGCCTACAGCAAAGAGAAGTCGACCAGTGTTATCAGTGTCAAAGATTTGAACATTCGGCTGCAAACTGCGCCATGCATTATCGCTGCGTGAAACGCAAAGACGCTCATGCTCCCGATGAATGCGAATTGGCTCTAAGTCAAGGTCAAAGTCAAAAGCGCTTTATTCTATACTAATCGTTATAAATTTTAAAAGAATATAAAGCATATTTCAAACAATAAACACATAAAAACTTTATGGCCCAAATGGCTCGTTAAACTTATACGTTATCAGTTATATGCGTTTTATCAAAAAAACTTCAGCAAATTCAAATTAATTAAGATTATTACATATTTAATGATTTGATTGGTAAAAAGAAGAAAAAACTGACCAACACTATTCAAAATTATTTGTAATTTTAACAGCACAGTGAACTTTTAACCTACACCTAATATGTTATAAGTTAATTCTAATCAAATTCAATCAAAAACTTCTTATATTTAAAAAAATGCTATCACAATATTTCTAACCTAGGCGTTCAACCTCGTCTCAAAGCCTAATATAATAAACATAATACAGGGTTTTCCAATAAGAGGTGTTATTTTGATACTAAAAGAAAAGCCATTTTTAACATGAATGAACGGATGTTAATTTCATTATAAATAAGAAGGTATGCCGTAAATAGTAAAAAATAACATCTGGTAAATGACCACCATAACTACGCTTACAGGACCATATCCTTTTCAAGAAATCATCCATAACTAAATCACAAAGTGGCTGCCCTATGTCTTTGATAGTCTCACGAATTCCATCTTTGAGATCTTGAATCGACGCTAGGCTGTTGGCGTAGACCTTCTTCTATACGTGGCCTCAAAGGAAGAAGTCGCAAGGTGTTAAATCACAAGATCTCGGCGGTCAATTGTGATCACCTCTTTAAGAGAAAACATGGTCCGGAAACTTTTCCCGTAAAAGATCAATGGTTTTGTTGCTTGTTCGGCACGAAGTGCCGTCTTGTTGAAAGTAAACGTTGTCCAGATCAATACCATCCAATCCCGGTTATAAAAAATCATTAATCATCTCTCGATAGCGCAATCTATTCATCGTGACTGTTGACCCAGCCTCGTTTTCGAAAAAGTAAGGTCCAATGACTCTGCGGGATCACCGAGGCGTAAATAAGCCTCATCACTCAAGATGATTTTCCGATGGGATTCCGGATCATTTTCATGCGTTTCAGGGACCCAATCAGCAAAGACACGACGTTGTTGATGATCGACCGGCTTGAGTTCTTGTGTTAATACCCAAATCTTTATTCAAAATACGGTGTAATGACGTTTGTGGAATGCCTAATTCCAAAGAACGACGAGGAATGGACAAAGCTGGGTCTTCTTCACCACTTTCGGCTACAGCAGCAATATTCTCGGCTGTTCCTGAGTGAACTAAGCTGGCCCAACAGCTCGAATTTTTTACACCAATTTCTACATTGCGGTCCGACAAGGTGCTCACGACGACCCGAAACTATTCGAGTTTTACGAACCGTCTCTGCCAAATTTTCACCATTTTTATAGTGAATTTTAATACTTTCAACGCCTCAAAAGTGACATCTACTGAAAAAGCGGGCTATTCAAAACAACACCTCTTATTGGAAAACCCTTTATATACCTAACATTTCCCTAATTTTAACACAAATAAACAGCAACAATGAGCTGAAACTAAAAGAAAAAACACAAAAAACAAAACCTTAAAATACACACGAGTAATTTAGACATTGTCGTTCAGCCACCAATACCTAGATTGCTTAGTCTCACCTCGACCAGCTTCAACGAATCTAGCAAATGGAATTGTTGGTCTCGTGAGCTCATATTTGGAGGATATTTTATCTTCTTATCGGTGGCCCATCGATATATGTGATATATGATTGGGACGCCATCAGAATCAAGAACATCGACTATGCCCAAATACACGAATGCTTCTGGAGGAATGAAGCCAGTAGCAAGGCAAGTCGGAATATACCCATCTGTTGGTTAGAACAGCTGTGAAATCCAAGGGTTTTCGCTCACAGCTACAGATCGTGCGATATGATTCCGAAGAAATTTCAATATGAAGATATCGAGTCTTGTCACTTGAGCAGTTTGATAAATTCTTCTATTCGATATATAATGTTTCCAATCCATCTCAGGCTTTTTGTACAAACCAGTACATGCACGGACATTTCCTTTCGAAAACAACTTTTCCGTAGTGCTGGCACTTTGGTTGTGGTAGAGCAGACATCCATATGTCAACACTGGTCTAACCAGGATCTTGTAACAGATAATTTTGACCTTTTGATCAATGTATCTGGAATGAAAGAGTCTTCGTAGAGCCATGACAACTTTTTGTGCCTTACTGAGCATAATTTTGACATGTTGAGCACAGCACAGATACTGATCGAGATGAACACCGAGGTATCGAACACAGGATTTATGTGGGACCCATTTTGAAATACCCTCACCAGTCATGATGTGGAAATCCTTCCAGAAGAGTTTCAGATCTTGACTGGCTCCCTGCAGCGTCCAAAACAAGATTGTTTCGCACTTACCCGAAACAAGATTGCTTCGCACTTCTACGTATTGATTTTCATTTGCCGTCTGTCAGTGTACAACTGAACATCATTGGATATTTTTTGAAGATAGCTCTAAACTATTGTAGCTTTTCGGTCTACCGTATAGATGACCAGATCATCAGCAAATACTACCAATGATCGCGTTGGCGAGATGTTAAATCATAGCGTTCAAAGCTTGCGCATGAATATCGAGAATAGCAGAGGTACAGTAACTGTTCACTACTGTACACCATTCAAAACGTTGAATTCTCGCATTGTTGTCAGATTTCCATCATTTACAACAAACGATTTCCAGCATAACATTTTGCACATCATGGCAGCAAAGTGTCTGGGAAACCTGCTCAGAAGGAGTTTAAAACAAGTTGAGCAAGTAGGAGAGTGCTCCTACCAGAAGGTCTTTGTAACCATTCTAGTGTTACAAACAAGTTTTCTAATAGCGTGAATCGATAACATGAATTATTCATCCAATACTTGGATTATTCAAATTTATGCTAAAGATGCACAGTTTCTTGCATAAGCACAGTGCAGCCGCCATTTTGATCTATCTTAAATGATTTTTCTGAATGCTCGGCCGATGGAATATATTCATGTTCAACACTATTCCTTAAGTTTTCATGAAAATTGAAAGAAAATAAAAGCGTCTAGGTCAATTTTAAATATGTATCAACCCTAAGCACGTGCTATTGTTGTTGTAATCCCATCCAATTGAAATGGCTATAACTCACTTGATTATGCTTTGACCTCAACTAAATTTTGTGAACATATATACCTTATACCAATCTATATAATTGCAAAATTTCAAGAGGTTTAAAGGTACCGTTTTGATTTTATGGGCGAAAATGTAAAATCTAAAAATCATACTATTATTAACAAAGTTGAGTGGATTTCGATGTCTGAGGTATTTGTTGCCCTTGCACTCATAAAGGCCCACATTCGTGGTAATTTTCAGGTTTTTCGGCTCAAAGGTGTCCAATCGCAATTTGGTACACTTTGCCTTCCCCTGGACCCCCTAGTTCATAAAATGATTCTTTTATTTCAGATTCTAAAAGTTATAATCAAGACCTTTCATTTATTACACCACTCGACTACTTTTGATTAAAAAAATTTTTTAAGGGGTCATTCGTTATTAGGGGGGACCCGCCTTAAAAAATTTTTAAAATTTTAGTAAGACCTAAACTTTTGAGAGACCATCACTTCTGACCTTTTCACATAGTTTGAGCAATCTAGCTTCTATAGTTTCTGAGGAAATCGGGTGTGACGCACGGACAGACGAACAGATGGACGGACAGACAAATCGCTAAACTAGTATATCTTTGTAAAAAAAACTTTTAAAGGACCTAACTAGTCCATCATTCTCCATATCAAAGAGACACGTTCCAACACATTCTCTGTTGCTTAGTTTCTAGCAGATGTCTGAGGTTATTTTCGTTATCGCATGTGTGGGCGAGTGCCTGGCACGAAAACCAAATTTGCAATTTGGCATCAACTCATATTTCTCAACGTGGGCGTTTAATGTCACTTCAAACACCTTGCCGATGTTAGACAGTAAGCTACTTGGGCGATAGCTTTTAGATAATAAAGATTAATTTCCTTTCTTCCAAGATCGGCAAAACCTTAGTTTTTTTCCACTCATTTGGGAAATATGAATTGCTCAACATATTGCTGACCAATATGCAATAATTCCTAATAGCAACCTCAGGCAAATGTCGGAGAACTCCATTTGGAATACCAACAGCACCACATGATTCCTTGTTGTTTACCTTGCGAAATATGAAACACAAGTCTTCACAGCTGAAAAAATAATCAATAAGATTCAAGCTCGGTATGAGATCAGATGTTAATGTTTCATTTAAATGAAGAATTGATTGGCCGTTCAGGCTTGATTTGAAGTCGGAAACTTTTGCTTCAACGACTTCTGAAAAAATTTCGTTCCCTCTCTCAGGGTTTGGTAGATGAACCAATTCAAAATGAGTTCCAATCAGGGCAAGTTTATCCAATCCATCACATATAATCCTGTTTCTATTTCTATCTGGAGTCGTACTATCGATTTCGATACCAGCCCTATCAAGAAGATTTATCTCATCACTAGTAACTTCAAGATTCCATACTTTCACTCGAGACCTCTTGCGGAATATGCTATTCACTTTCGCGAACACGCCATCCGGGCCCTGTGGGCTTATACCCCTCAATTTTTCCACCCATTGATTGCTAACCTCACTCCTGAAGTATGACCAGATTAAGTTCCGGACATTCTTCAGGTGTAATTTCAACAAAGCCAACGAGGGTTGGTTGTAGTCCAAAAATCGTCGATAAATATTGTTGACGCATGTGAGAAGAAGGCTTATAATCTTTTCAACCTTGCGATGGTTGATGTTTCCTATCCTTCCATATTATTTCGATGTTTAATCTTGGAAACTACTTTCTCAATCGTTTCTAACGTCAGCTTCTCTAACTTCGACAAATAGAGATCTATTTCATAGTTAGTTAGATTCCTGTCATAAGGAACCATTGAGCAAGCGTTGCCATCATTAGAACAAGGACATTGCTTCTGATACTCCCGATTAAACTTCTTTTGGAACTTTTCCCAGTCTGTTTCTTTGAAATTCAACCGATGATTTTCATGTTGAACTGGAATAAGGAAGACATCATCCCTTTGTTGATGATTGATTTCCATCACGATTGCGTTATGGTCGCTATCATAAAGAAGCACCTGCAGTTTGCGTTGAGGACCATTAAAGCCAATTTTATGTCTTGCGTCAGCAATGCAGATGTCCAAATATGAATTTGTCCTAGGCTATGTGGGGAACATCCATCCATATAGATTACACCTGTATTCAATTGGGTCCTCAGTTATCCACGATTTCAGGAATACACCTCTTGGATTATTGGTGGCATTCAGCCGTGATGTATGCTTGGCGTTCAGGTCACCAGCAAGAATATAATAATTATGCAGCCTGTACAATTCGAGTATTTTAAACAAAGAATTGAGCCTTCCTTGAGCTTGTGGACAGTTCCACCAATTGCATAGGCAGAGACACGAAAATAGGTCTTTATGAGTCCAAGGGTAACAAATACCTGAGAAATCAAAATTCACTCAACTCTGTTAATAATGGTATGGTTTGTAAATTTTACATTTTCCCCCAAAAATCGAAGCGATGCCCTTAAACTTATAAAGGTTTTATATTAATATAGGTTGATATAAGACACTTATGCCTACAAATTTTCATGGAAATCAAATCATAACTGCGTGAGCTATCGCCATATTGTATGGAATTACATAAACAATAACACATGTTTGTTGTTAATAAATATATATTTCAAATCCACAAAGGCACTCTTACGAGGTGTGACAACTAAGTAATGAGACTAATTTTATTACCACGCTTGTGGTAAACCTGCGGCCTTGAAATTCCCTTCCCCATCCCGGGCATCCTTCCCCTCTCAATTAATATATTGACCATTGCTCTAGCATGTTTAGTTTGCATGCTGTGTAGTGTTGAGTAAACGTGTGTTGGTGGTGCTCGTTACGAAAATAGAGAAACGAAATCAAAAGCAACGCATCGCGATAAAATTTTGCGCCAGATTGGGCGAAACAGCTTCGGAAGCGAACGCTAAAATTGTAAAAGTACATGGTGATAGTGCTCTCAGTCGTGCCCAGGTGTTTCGATGGCATAAAGAGTTTAAGGAGGGGCATGAAGGCGTGGAAGGCGAGACGCGGACCGATATGATTATTGCCTTTTTGATAGTCGTTGAATCGTCCACGAAAAATTTGTTCCATCGGGACAAACCGTAAAACGACAGAATGCGAAAACAAGACAACAAGCTGCACCCAGACAACGCTCGTAACTGGATCCTTCATCACGACAACGCGCCGTACCGCACCGCGCTCGGCCTGCCCCAGTATTTGGCCTCTAAAGGGATCGCCGTATTGCAACAGCCGCCTTTTTCACCCGATATGTCACCCTGTGCCTTTTTTGTTCCCTGGAACGAAATCGGCGGTCAAAGGAACCCATTTTGAGTCGAATACGGACATGCAGGCGGCCGTGACGAGGATACTCGCGGACATCTCAGTCGAAACGTTCCAAAAATGTTACGAAGCATGGAAAACGCGCTGGAATCGCTGTATAGTTGCCCAAAGAGATTACTTTGAAGGGGATGGCAGAGTTGTAGAATAATTTTAAAATATACGATATTTATGGAATCGGTCTCTTTACTTAATTTACATATCTCGTATTTTTTTCGGGTTTTCCTGAAAATTTAAGGAATAGTGGTTTACTTGAATATGTTTAATGAGCCGAGCATTCAGAAAAATTATTTACTATGGGACTTAATCGAGGCTATTATGTGCTTACAAACGAAAGTTTGCATCTTTCGGATGAATTTGAACGATTTTTAAACAAGTGCTGGGTGAATTCAAATCATCGATTCATGGCATCAACCAATTTTTTTCGAACCTTAGAATGGCTACAAAGCCCTTCTGTTAGGAGCTCTCTCCTGCTCCTCGACTTGTTTCATCTATGAGTATTAATTGCAGGTACTCATCTGCAGTCATTCATTAAATTGAATCAAGTATTAAAAGCATGTACTTTAAAGGTTGAAGTTACGGAAAAATAACTCAAAATTATTGAATCTTCGCATTTGAAACAGCCACCATTTGCTAGCTGAACCAATTCTCAAAGATATTCATGATACCTTTCATTTCTGAAACTATCATACAAACCCAGGCAAACCTGTAGTCTCTGAGTCGGCAAAGAGTGCATATTGTTCCATAGCCATATTTTTCCATAGTAATACAGCGCATATTGTTCCACAGTAATACAGGAAAATTCAAACCGCTATAACTTCGTTAAATACTATTTAATCTTTGTGAAATTTGCAGGGCAGGTCAATTTTTGTACTGAATGTCATTTGTGGACTAAATTTCATTGAATTTAAAGGCACCGTTAAGATTTTATTCAAGAAAATGTAAAATCGACTAATCATGCTTTTACTAACAAAGTTGAGTGAATTTCGAATTCTCACGTATTTCATGATTTTTATCAGATTTTTCGGATGAAAGGTGTCCAATTGCGAGGGGCGGGGGAACGCGAAATTCGGTACATTTCCCCTTCCCCTCTCGGCGCTGTTACGGTAATTTTAATGTTTGTTTTGAAAAGATCTCATGGAAACCTTTCGAATGACATCCCACTCGACTACCAATGGGGCCCCCCTTAAAAGTTTTTACTCTCAAAAACTCTCTCACCACTTCTGACCTTTCCACAAAGTTTCATGGCTGTAGCCTCTATAGTTTCAGAGAAAAAGGGCTGTGACATGCAGACGAACACAGGTCGTGATTGCAATAGGGTTTGGTACTTTAGTACAAAACCCTAAAAAGGACTTACGGAAGCCGCGGATTCGTGGGTTACTTTTCTGGCAATCCCCTTGAAGGCATCTCAGAGCGTAGCCAAACGAGGCTTAGTCCAAAGGAATGTGTCAAACGGTTCCAGGAAAGGCTCTCAGATTGACTGGAAAGTTATTTAGAGGGTAGTCGAGATATCTAGGGCGTCTGGGAGCCTCACACTCAGGGCACAAATAGCCTTCGCCTCAAAAAAGTGCAGGCCAATCAAATTATTATTTGTTTTTATAACTAACGGTGTCTACGAAAAATTTGCCTTTCTGGCTCGTAGTGCCTTTCCAATTGGTTGTACCAGCAGGAATTTTTTATTTTACACAAGATTCGTCATGATATATGATCCAAATGTAGTGAAAATTTACAGAAACATATTTATAATAACCTTTACCTTATCAAATGCCATCGGTCGTGAAAGTCGCTCGAGTGCTTGTTGACTAGCCGTTGAAACGCCAATCAACGATGAGTTTTGCTGCTGTGGCTGGTGTTGATGTTGGTGGTGTTGTGATTGTTGATGCGTTGCCTGGTGCTGCTGCGGCTGTTGTTGTTGCTGGTGGTGATGGTGATGTTGATGGTGCGGCGGCTGTTGGGCCACGTGTTGAGGTGTGGACGTAGTCGCGTTTGGCTGCTGATGGACTACTGGAAATTTATCTCTGTCTGGCGGAATTCCGCCAGGCGGCTCCATGGCCACCGGACAGAAAAGTATGTTTAGTGTGCCTGAATAGGCACGAACAATTTTAAAATTTAACCTAACCGAACTCCATTATTATGTTTTTGATTTTATAAATATTCACTGAAAATACAAAGGAATGAAAGTGAATCAGTTGAATTGAAATAATTTAATGAGCCTTGAGCTGAACTCACATCGGACATAATTTCAAAAAAATATTCACTCGGAAATTTCTCAGAATTAATAAAATCCAACTTTTAATCTGACTCACGTCCTCGAGCGAATTCATTAACAGTTTCATTCATTTAATTAAGCGCTTACCGTAATTCATGAGAAATTTTTGCTGTCGATGTTAATTTTCATTTGACTCTCTTTTGCTATTTCTTCGAATTTCCCGGCTAACTACGAGTACCGAAACGTCCGAATTTAAGTTCAACTCATTAAATAGTTGGGAAAGTGTTTTTCCACGAATGTGCTAAACTCACTAGTCTTCATTTCTTCGAAATTATTTCTCGTTGTAGAAATCCAAGTGAAAAACTTTTCCCTCTTCGATTGCTCGAAGATGAAGAAATGAGACGGTAGCTGGGGCTGCGACCGGTACAGAGGGATATCTGTTCGTTTCGGCTCGAGCCCCTGGCCCATCTCGGCGTCACTCCCACATGCGATTCTGCAAGGAAAAGAAAAAAATAGATTGGAGGTTAATGAAGGTCCTTGTTGTAATGCCTCGGCAAATTTATTTTAGTCGAAAGAGAGATAATAAAATGATTTAACAATTTGTATTGATTTAACAGGAAGAATAAAGTCAAAAATAGATATGAAAACTTTTCAAGAGCAGCTATTATTCGTTAATGGTACAATGAAAGATAAGGATTTCGGAGAAATAAAATATTTTATTGCTTGTACGCTTCTATATTTGCATTGCAAATTGCATCAGTCTAAACCGCAGATCTTCTATTGTCATAAACTCAACAGAATTGTTAAACCCTTAAAATTTCCTTGAAACGTAGCTTCCTCTTCGTCGCCAGCCAAACGTTTTCTCATTGTATCACGTCTCGGTAATTTTATTTCCTTTCCCATGACACATAACTCCCATCTACTTGTAAATTGTAGACAATCACAAATATCCTCGAACAATCTTACCATAAAACTTCCAACATAAAAAATACAACAAATCTTCAAACATGCGATGGATATACTGGTATTCGTATAAAGTAATCTTTTCTTTTGAATCCTTTTCTTTATGGCGGAACAACAATTGCAAGGATGAAATGCTATGTCGTGATGATATACGAGTGTATAGCCTTGACAGTTTCATAGCTACTCTAATGGTAGTCAACGCATTAGTTACAAAATATTAAACCTCGAACTTGGTGCTAGGATGTACCAACAGTTAGGTGAAAGCGTGAAGTATTGATTACAAAAAGGACGATAGAAGGGAAGTTGATTAGCTTGCAGGTAAGTTTAGGGAAAGATTTATTTCCAACAGGAGAAAGTTCGAAGAGAAGTTGTTTTAATACAGGTAGTTGGGCTTTTAATTTGAAATCACTAATTTGTTTCAGGAAGTTACTTTGTTGTATCGTGTTTTACTTCTATTGCGACTTCTAGCAAGTTATGTCATTATTTATTCTAATCACAGTTTGAAGGGCTCGAAGTTTTGGTGGTAATTCAAAGCATACAAAATCAGTTTCATCGTTGCGGTAAATTGCATGGTGTTTGAGTAATTTTTACACGTTTTAAGTTTAATGTGCATTAACTTTTTTTAATTTATGGTGACGTCATTATTTGGGATTTATAATAAGCATTTCAGGCTATGCTTGATCTTTCAAACATCGAGGATTTAACATTGGTGCTAGCAATACTCATCTCTGCTAAACTTATTTTATTGATCAGTCGACCCTTTTTACATCAATTCAATCTAAATCCATACGATAATTAGCTTTACACTGAGCTTTTTGCATCGTGCTGGGATTGATCTCGTTTTTCGGATAGCTCCGATAGCTTCAAATTACTAATGAAAATTCTTTGTGTATAGCTACATAGTTCACAAGCTCAGTGTAGAGCAAATTATTGTATAGATTCACATTAAATTGATGGTCGTTGTTACAAAAACATATTGACCGAATAAATAGAAAAAATCAAAATAATTTATCTCACCTCCAAGCATGGTGGTCACCATCGCCCGTTGTTACACCCCAAAAGGTTGGGTGCTCCGGCGGGGCTTGCGGACCTGGGTAAGCTTGTCCGGAGACGTGAGTGGGAGCGCCACTTGCTTGTTTAGTGGAGCCCCGATAAGCCACCTAGTGAGAATTCGGCTTGCCGGTACAAGTTTACTCGCCTCCCGAAAAAAGTTCCAATTTCCACAACTTCGAGAATTCGTCACCAGTCTTTGCGCGCAATTACTACACTATCGGAAAAAGTAGGAACCGTCTCGATAGTGGTTATAATCACCGTTATGAATCAACTAAATCCTCCCTCACTCCACTCGGATACCACGCTATCTATGTCAGGCTATTTCTATCACCACCACTTTCTTCCACATTGATGAATCTCTTACACTTCTTTTCTTTTTACCGGTTTTACCACTAATACACTTACATTTTCACTATTTAGTCACGTTCCCTACTTGGGTAGCTATTTCAACCTTCTGAACACCACCTTACCTTTTCTTCCACATGGGGAGTCACCATCTGAACCGACCTGTACAGGATTTGTTCTAGGTGAGTTAAAAATTTGTTCAATCATTACCAACGTTATAATTCAAATAATTAAATCACACTAATATTCAATAATACTTATAAAAATATCGTATAATCATTATTACCTCGACTTTTGGTAGATGAATATTTACTACCGGTTATCTTCCGGCGACCACAATAGACTCTGGTAGGGGCCTTTGGACTCGGAAGCTCATCCGGAGACGAGCGTAGGCGCCACTCACCTTTACCTATAAGCCCCAATTGAGCCACCAAGCAAGAACGCGGCTCCCAGGTTATTCCTTTTTTTATCACCAAGCCTGTCTAAAGGGTGGAACCTAACACCGGCGCTAGTTTTATGCGAAGATGCACCACTAACCACTGCCACGAGCGGAAGACTTACTTTCCACCACCAGTAATCGCGTAAAAAGACTATGATCTTCAACCCCGGTAGCCCTGACAGAAATATTGACGAAACCTTCCGCGGAGGTATTTCACTTACGGACAAAATGCGCTTCCAACAAACCAGCGCGAAAAGGAATCCTATTACCTATGCAAAACTTGCACCTCTCAACACTTGAAGCACCAGCTGCTAGGAAACAAAGTGCAAAAGAAAACCACAAGAACAGTTCGCGCACTGGCTGTAAGAAAATTATCAAACAAGACGAATAGATTCACTTCGCGCAACAATAATACCACGGCAGTCACTCGGCTGGAAGATAAAAGTTAGCAAATAACAAAGATGCAAAATTTGTTTCTTAATAAGAATCTATTTAATCATCAATTCCTCGATTTTCAAAAACAAATCAATTCATAAATTCTACTTATCTATTCTTTGCCTACTTTGTTGAGGGGCCCCTTTCGATGACGTCTACCGCCAGCAGCCTCTTGTGCCTTGAAGTCCACTATTTATTTCCGGGCCATATTGAATGAATTCCCAGCTTATGCAGGGTCTCCAACTTAGGCTCGTACTTCCAAGACAAAACTATAACTTTTCTCAATAATTTATTTTAGAAATGCACGACGCGTTTCGTTGAACTAATCAACATTATCAAGTGCAGTAACGAAATTGAGCTTAAGCTTACGTATGACGTAAGACGGTATCAAATAGCGTGTCCGCAGAAAAAGCAACCAAAGCAGCCCAAAGAATCTGGATTAAGGAAGAAGCCCGAACATGGTTCGTCAGGAGGGATTCAATTTTGCACTACATCAAAGTATTACACTCCGAGCTGACTTTCAAACTCCATTCGGCTGAATTCGATGTACTAGATGATCATGTAAGATGTAAAATTAGCTTGATTATTTATAACAAATTTGTTTAAAAAAAACACAAATTAACAAAATAATAAATCTCCAAAAATCCCGTCCTCCACAAAATGACGATCATCCTCCAACGAAAAAATTTTTAGTCGTGTCATCAACTTATCACAGACTATTTTCTCAGAGACAGAGATAAATCTCCTCAATAAAGGTCCAAAATACAGCCCCAATACAAACCTTAAAAATGTAAAAGAAACCCTAATTTCCGATGCTGAAGTAGCACTTTTCAACTACCCGGACTCAGTTTTAAAGAAAGAAAAAATCAAAAATATTATAAAAAATTTCCCTCATACCTCAAATTCAAACCTTACCGCGACCATAAATGCAATTTCACTCAAAATTAAAAACAACGATCTTATATTCACGAAAGCTGATAAACTGTCATTATCGAAAAAGCACGTTATAACGAAAAAATCCTTGATTTCATAGAAAAAGAAAATATCACTATACTCAAAAAAGACCCCACAAATAAAATTCAAACTGTCCTTAAAGACATTTTAAAACGCATTGAGCACATCTTCTTGGAAAACGAGAAATTCCGACTTATTAATATGAACCCTATGTCCCCAAAACTCTATGGTCTAATTAAAATACATTAAGAAAATAGTCCCATTAGATCAGCTGTCTCGTTTACAAACAGCCCCTTGAGACAAACAGCGATTGCTATTGATAAAATTTTTAAAGGTATCACGAATTTCAACGCTTTTCATAGCATTAAAAACTCTTCAGACCTAATCAACAAACTAGTCAACCTCAATATTCTTGATGGCTGTTTTCTCGTATCGTTTGACGTAAATAACATGTTTTCAAATATTCCATATAAAGATTCTTTAGATATAGCCAAGAACCTCTTGGCCTCCAAAAACATTGATCCCATCACAGAAATGGAAATCAGAAATGTCCTGGAATTTCGCCATAAAGAAAACTATTTTCAATTTGAAAACAAATTCTACAAACAGGAAACAGGGCTAGCTATGGGTTCTCCTCTAAGTTCTCTTATGGCAGACCTGTTAATGGATAATATTCAAACCGCCATTTTAGAATCTGAATTCGCGAATCAAGTCATTTTCTGGTACAGATACGTTGATGATGTCCTTATTGGCTTTTTAGGCAATAATCACCAACTGACCCAGCTTTTAAACTTTTGCAATAGCATACACCCATCTATCTCCTTTACAGCTGAACTTGAAAATAACCGGAAAATTAATTTTCTAGATTTGATCTTCACCAGAAACAATTCCAACAGCCTGAAATTTAACATGTTTAGGAAACCTACTTTTTCAGATGCAACTATCCCAGCCGACTCATGCCACCCTTGGTCCCATAAAATTTCAGCATATCAATCAATGATTGACCGTGCTTTTTCCATACCACTTTCTAGAGAAAATCTGAATGCCGAAATTCGAACAATCGAAGAAATAGCTCGTAATAACGGTTTTTCTAAGCAACTTATTGATAATCTTATAAATAAAAAAGAGAAGGAACAGACACTTTGTAAAATCTACCCGAAGTTAGCGGAGAAAGCTCATAAAAAAATTTTCCCTCCTGTCATATTTTGGTCCAATATCTAATAATATTTCTAAAATTTTGGTTCGGGATAATCTTGAAATTGCCTTCAAGCCTAGCCAAAAATTATCAACACTTTTTAATAATGCTAAACAATCCACAAATAAATTTGACAAATCTGGGGTCTATAAAATTACGTGTTGTGAATGTTATAGTGGATATATAGGCCAAACAGGTAGATCCTTCAAAGTTCGGTTCAACGAGCATTTTAAATCCTTCATTCATAAAAAAACCAATTCTAATTTCGCAAAACACTTCCAAGAAACCAACCATCAATTTCCTTCCATTGAAAATTTACAAATTCTCTATAACCTACCAAAGTCCCATAAATTAAATATTTTGGAAGCATTAGAGATACATAAGCATCTTAGAACTAATGATTTTATTGTTCTTAATGAGCAAACTGACATTTTCAAATCCAGGCTATTTGAGGCATTGACCTAAGTAATTAGTGAATTGTTTTTTCCATTCATGTTTTTGCAATAAATACGTAAGCTTAAGCTCAATTTTGTTACTGCACTTGATAATGTTGACTAGTTCAACGAAACGCGTCGTGCATTTCTAAAATAAATTATTGATACTAAATCGCAAAGAAATTTTTAATTTTCTTCTTTTTTACAGAATGTATCAAAAAGTAAGCACTAATTTCATAGATCTCATAACTTTTCTTTTTCTTCTACTTACTCGAATTTCCACATCAAGACTCACACCTTTGTTTCTACTAACTCGCTTCAAGCACACACTCGTTGGAAAAATAGACCGTCCGTTAGCATTAGGCTCTTTTATTCCCTCTTACTTAGTGGTGAGCCGCTTCAATGTCGAGGGCATTCGATGCAGGGTTTTTGCACTTTTAGTGGAAAGAGCCTCGGATGAAATTGCATTAACACCATGTGTATCAAACACTCCCCACCACATACACTTTTAATCTTATGCCTGTGGTTTCATTTTCACCGCATGATGATTTGAAATTGATTCGTTGGCATTTCTGGCTATTACGTTCTTGATACATTTGTGCTTTATTGTGGATCCCAACTTTTCGGTTCCGATGATAACATTTCCGGACATTTAATAAGTATAATTGTGTACTATATTCATTCTATATGTAGTGCTGCTAATTTATGTTTGTTTGGAAATTGATAGTTATGTATCCTTTTCAAGATTACGTCACTGATTTGAAACCATGTATAAAATGATAAGTTTCGTGGTACCAATCCCATGTAGTGTTCAATCATGTTCTTTTTGGCACCTGGCGCTCACTGAATTCAATATGCTAGCTAAGTAAATATCTGTTTGTGTGTCATCTTCCAAAGCAAAATGTCCATTATTATCTTCCAATGTCGTTTTCAATTTCTCCCCATTCATGAGTTTGATCATCTTCTTCACTTAGTTCTCATCCGTGGATTCGTAGAAAACGACTGCAATTTTCTATTTTTAACGGAATTCGTGTATGATGTCAACGGTTGATACTGTCTTGAGCCATTGTTGTTGGACACTTGTTTTGCTGTTACTGGGGGTACCTAGGTTTACTAAAATGCAGCAAAAATTAGCTTAAACCTTCTTTAAACTTACTTAAGCTATTTTCCATGTAGCAAAATTGTGTTAAATATTAGCTTTAAAATGCAAATTTCCTTAACTTTAATCTGCCGTGGCTCAGTTGATGGGGACATTCAATGAAATATGCATTTACGCGTATTTGCTTCTACGTCGGAATTCAAGTGCCCGTAGTGGGAAGTTTCCAGGGTGAACAAATGATACCGTAACATCATATCAAACTAAGCAAAATTCTACTAAACCGCAACTCTACTCACAATACGGCTCTTGAAGATGTGCTCGAAAGGTGTCCCTTGGATGTTTATTTTTCCAGTTCCCGTTGTTTCAAATTCTTGCTGACTTCTCATAGAGGATGGCCATCATCGTAAATATCCTTCATAGATACCCTCTCCGAATATTACGCTATCTTCTCGAGTTTGCTGCTGTACTTATCGCTGATGTTATACTTCCGCTGGCGTCTTGCAAATTTTCTGCAGTTTACCTGCGCATCAAACTTGAACACCTCCCTTTCGTTGTCTTTGCTCGACAATTAACACGTAACTTTCGTTCGCCAAACTCTTACCAATCGATCTCATACCACCCTGTTAATAAGGTGTCGCTCCCCTTTTTACAGAAGCTTATAAACCCTCAGCTCAATAGATCGCTGCTATTTTTTTCGGTTAATATCCATGAATCTACCCTTCCTACCACAGTCTTAATTCCATTACCGCTTTTTTTATATTTTTGGTGTAATGTTTCAGAGTCTACATTATTTTTCCAAGTTTCGACTTCCACCTGACGTTTGCTGGCATTTGTCAGTTTATTGTTTGTTTTCATGCGCCAGCTTATTTTGACGCCGAGTAATTTTGTGCACGGATAAATAGTACGCGCTTCTTTCCCAATGTTTGCTTAGATATATCCGAAAGCTCCTGGGATATTACTTTGGGCTTGTACGCGATGTGACAGCATTGTTTGTGATTCGCGGGTGAAGTTTATGTGGCAACATTTTTCTCGGGCGGGGTTATTGTTATATCCTCGGTAAGTTGCATATAGAGTTTACTTTCTTTGAAGTTGGATAACCAACATACATATATTTGGCTGGAGTTAAAACCAGTTTCGACGATGTAATCGGTCGTCCGCCAATGTTCCTAACGAAGCAATTTTGTACTAACAAGTGCGTACTTCTCAGCCGTTGCCTTGATTTGCCCAGAGAAACTCAGCTTCGAATCGATCAGTAGCCCCAGGTACTTCACCGCTGGCCTCGATCCGATTAGTATGTCTTGTAATGATTTTTATGTCTAAGTCCGAACGAGGAATCGACCTCTCATCGGTTCTAGACGTTAAGTCTGAGTAATGCCAACTGATGGTACCAACCGGTCAACCAATCCGTGCACCGTAATCCGTTTTCGCGGTGGCTGCTTGTCGGCCAGCTAGATCGAAGAGGATTTCGGTCGCGGGTCTCCAAATGGATTACGCTCATTTACAATTTCTCAGCCACCATTAAACGCCTGTTTCAAATGCGTCAAAAACACAATCATACGGAGAAGAAACCTACTTTACGTTACTCCGTATTTCTTCATCAATCAGTCAAAGAACAAAAATCTTATCTCTATTTCGCGTTCCCGAATTTTACCGACGCGGTACCGAAAAATATACTACGCTAACTTAAACCCGACAAAAGCTACGTTAAGGAAAAGGCAAAACCAACAAAGGCACCGCGTACCGCGTGCGACGCGAAACCGACCTCAGCGGATTTTCTCAAACCCTACCCTCGCGACGGCATACTTACCATGCACTCTATTTCCCGCTGAAAGAAGGGACCACTGGAAAGGAAAGTCGTTGTTAAATTTTAGCAATTCATGGTTGGGTATTTATTATTTTACATTTTACAATAAAGTGAGAAGATACTAATCGGTTACACCTAAAGCCTTTTATATTTGTACAAAAATCAAATATTCCAGCTCCAGCGCGTACAATTTTTACTCATTTTATGCATTGGGTAAATTAGTAGAAACGTTTGATGTTTTAACATTGGTACGTTTCTTTGATTTTTTTGAATCTTCATAAATTAGGTGTACCATTGCATTTTTGGTTTTGCCAACAATTTATTTAGCGCTATCTTATTATTGATAATTCTTATAAATGAAAGAAACTCAGATATTCCTAATTTGTATGGAATATACAGTTTAGTCAAAAGTATTGAAATCTACTCAGTCAAAGATTAAATGTTATAGGTATGTAATCGAGACAATTATTATATATACAATTTTTTTCTTTATCAAATATACACTGTTCAATCCCGTTATTCCCGAAAAATTATTATTAATACTATATCAACAGATTATTTGTCATAATTAATTTTAATCATCGGTTTTGGTTTCTCAGCGCAAATTTCGCTAATGCAAATTTATTGAATAAATTTATTATGTTTAACGATTTAAATGGTATAAAGTATAGTTAGGGTAAGAACTGATTCCATTCGTATCAATATTTTTATTGTTTTGCCACTCGTTTATTAGCATATCACCAAAAATTATTTTCCTCGTAATAGAGTAAACTTATATAAACTTTTAAGGAGGCAAAAATCGAAAATCAGTCGACTGCTATTGAAAATTACTAGGAAGCGATTAAAATAACTGGAAATTTCGTTCCTATGGCAATCAGAAAAAAGATAGTCTGCTCTTGGACACTATTGAAAATATACGAGTATTATACATACATGATCACTCAATGTAAGTTTGTTGGGGTAAAAACAGTAGTCACAGAACTAAAAAGAACTAATTATCAACCTCCGAGAACTGCTTATCGTAATATCCTGTCTTTGTCTAAACAATAACAGGTAATTCAATTGTGTACTAGGAGCCGAGTTGACAGAGATTGTCTGCCCGTCGTTTAGTCTCCGATAATGAAAAATACATTATTTACCGTTAGTCAAGTTTCTACAAAATAACAAATAAATGTCTTTGGAATCTGCTTTAAGAGTTCCTGGAGGTCTACATTGATTTTATGGCATATGTAAAGTAATTATACGTTACATATGCCTCGCCCTATGGCTCTTACGATACTTTGATATATATTGCTTTTTCTTCCTTTTGCATGTAGAAATAACATACCGCCTTTTGCTTCAATTTTATAGCAAAAATTGCTCATACTCCCAATAAAAATTTATGCATTGTTCACAGCAAATCTGATTACTATTGTGGGAATGCTAGCAATACCATCTTCATAGCAAAAAGTCAAATATCTTGAAGTATCGCCCTCTCGTTATAATGAACATTATTCCTTTAATGAATCGATAGTCAAGATGAGAGAAAAGTGCGTGGAAACTGGTTTTTGTGATTTTTAACGGGCTTTTACTTCACGACCCACAGTAGTACCAATATGAACTTTTTCTCTGTCAAACTCCTCTACATTTTCTTTGAAATCGAATGAATAGTCTGATAAAATACGTATCTTCTTTCACCTTACCGCTGGTAAGCAGCAAACTGTAAAACCTCACACTTTCACGAGCCACCCACACGTTTTTTGCTTTAAATTAGAATAACGCACCCGAGACAGTTCAACACAGTCTACAGTTCAAGTCAAACCCGAACTCGACAATGATGAAAATAAGATGCTGTGCCTTGAAGCAATCTTGGTTTAGTTGCTTGCTTTTGGTTCACTTATGAGACTACGGAAATCAAAAGTACTAAGCTGAGCACCATACAAATTTTTCTTTTTTTCAACGCATGTCCATCCAACTGAATTCATGAGCCATCAAAAATTCCATTACGTTTCAACCATATCCACATTTTAATGAAATCCATTCGAAATGATTATACACAGCCAACTTTCTAGAACTTGTTTTCTGCGCCCGCATGCAGCCGCAGTCCCTTATTAATTCCTTGGGTATGGATCCAGGCACGTAAGGTCAAATCCTCCAATAAGGTCTTTAATTTAGACAAAAAAGATACATAGAACAGATAACAGCATTTGTCTACGTTGGATTACCTTCTTGATAATTGCCTGATAAGATGAGTCACTGTAGTTATTCCCGGTCACCGCTACGGATTTGCCACCTTTTAATGGAATTTTTCCATAGTGAACTTTTACAAAACATACTTGTACCCCTGACGTCTATTTATTCGTTTACGACCGACACGAAACTAAATTTCACAAATGTTAAGCGATTTTACACTTTTTCCGACACCTGTCTCGAGAAAAACACTTTGCAGCAAGAAGACATGAAACTACCTCCACACTCCACTACCATGTGGCTGTCAATTCACTTTGGCATCCCACGACAAAATTGCCATGGGATGTGCACCCGTCACAACCAACATGAGATGCACAGCGACATAGCAGCAAGGTGTGTTGGTAGTGGTCGCCAGTGGCGTCGCATGATTCATTACAGTCTCCAATACTGATCACCCTTAGTCTAGAGATTCTCTTGTTTGTCAAGATGACCACTTAGGTTTTCTCCAGTGCTAAACTGAACCCGCGCCTAGTCATCTAGTCTCTCATATGGCGCATTAGCATACGTAGCTTAAGTTGCGCTTGTTCAACGGTGCGTTCAGCGACCAGTAGCCTCAGTAGCCCGTCGTTAGTAAATTCTACAGGCTTCAACCAAGGATAGATCCCTGGGCAACACCTGATGTAACTTCCATCCTTTGTTGACCCTGTGTCGTGTCGGAAATTAGGTTTCAGTTCTTCAAGAAGTTCCTCAAAAGCCACATTAGATTTTCTCGAATTTGAAAAATGTTTTCCAGCGTATCTGGAATATCCACTCATCTAGTGGAGTTGAAGGCGTTTCTAACGTCAAGTGTCACCAACAGGACAACCCTTCATTTGGTGCGGCTATATGCTTCTGCCTTTTGGGCCGCACTCAGCATCTCTGCAATCGGATCAATGGTGGAGTATCCTGCTCTAAAGCCGTACTGCCGAGGAGATAGGTTCCCAGCAGCACGAATTGCGTCAATGAGGCTTCCCTTGATGAGTTTCTCTAGCCTTTTCCCAGGCGTGATGGCTTAGGCCTTAACGCTGGAATAAATGTGGTTGCAGCAATGGAGCAAAAGTTAGAGGCAAACTCGCCAGCTTAAAGTCTGACTGGAATATGTTTATTTTCATATTGGCCTTATCCTATGTAGACAAATTCCCAAAACAAAGGATTTAATAATACGTATTCATTCAATCGTAATGATATTTTACTTGCTCTACTGAAAAATTTATACAAAAAACAAAAAAAAAACACTACCCTGACTGCACATACTGTATAATTTTTCATATAGGAAATCCATGTACTTGGTTGCGTTTGTTTAGAAATCTTGTTTAAGGAGGGTCATGTGTGCTTTGCTTATATTTTTGCGGATATCAATAAAATTTTTCTCTGTACTACAATATAAATTTAATTATTCAATGATATAATTCTATAATAAATGTTTACATATTGAAAACTCTCATTTGATAAAAATGTGTTTTATTTAATTGTAATACATATTCATCATTGTTTTGAATTCGCTTTTGATGCCTGTCTAGCGTTGTTCCAATCATTTGCCTCAGAACGCGGCTTTTGAAGGCGTTCAATATTTTTGCGGATACTCGGGCTAGGCTCTTTGTTCCACATCCATAGCACAGCACTGGTCTAATCACAGATTTGTGTACTTGGAGTTTTATTTTCCTGTGCTTGCAGTTGTTCTTCGAAATTGTCGAAACTGAATAAAATATTTTTTTTACGGGCTGTATTTTTGCCCCATCATTACCTTTTTGCTTTATTTTGGCGCCCAAATGTACAAAATTGTCCACATTTTCGATGTTGTATTCGCCAAATGAGATGTTTTGGGCGTTTGAAGCTTTGGTTTATTCTCGTTGATTTGTAGCCCTACTAGTTTTGCCTCGCTGCTGGGTTTCTGGAAAAGTTCTTCGGTGGTTGTTAATAGCTGTGAAAAAATATTGATGTTGTTTCTATACCTCTTCTTTCAATAGGTAGCTTTCTTAGAACATACTCCAGAGCCAAATCGAATAGCAATCAGGCCAGTCCATTTCCTTGCTTTCATCCGATATTTGTGTCAAAGGATTCGGTGAGCTCTTTATTGATTCCTTAGTAATTAATCAGCCAACGTAGGCAAACTGCTTGAGGGACTTTTATGAAAAAAAGACCATTGCATAATAATAACAGCGCAATAAGTGCAGAACAATTTGGTACGCAAGTTATTCACATTGTTATTACTAACCCGAAATAAACCCCGCCACTATCACTGCTACCATTATAAATTAAAAATTTTCCAAAGAAAATATAAAAAAAAAAAATAAATAAAATAACACATAAAAATCAAAAATGGCAGCTCCATTGCGACAATTTAGCGTATATTAGTAGATTGTTGCAACGAGAATCTGGCGTTACCGGCATGAGGAGGCTTGTCGAGTCAAGCAAGATTGATATGAACCGGGACTTGCAGTCTGAACCTCAGATGAATAAAAACTGGGTGGGCTAAGCTCATATAAAATGCATGAGAGAGCATGCGACCGGTTTCTGCTCTCTTCCAAGCGAACTGTCTGTTATTTCCTCCCCGTCTGCCTCTTGCTGATCACTTTCTTGTTCCAGAAACTGACTAGATGTGAACTGTCTGTCAAGTTGACTGATGCAAATCGGACGCCAAATTGGCCAATTCGCAAGTTTCGTTGCGAATTTTGTCCGATATTAAAACTGTGGAAAGTGTTCGCGATCTGAATTCGTTCCAAGTGTTTAAAGATTCGATTGTGGTTTATAATTCAAGTAACTTTAACGTGTGACACTGTGAAATTAATTTACTATTTCAAAATGAAATGTATAGTGCCTTCGTGTAAAGTAGTTTATATGTTAATGTTTTGCATGTTTTTCATACAATGCTGAAGGTTTTTCAAATAGAAAGCAAATTATTGGTATTGTATGAAAATTTGTTTACATTGAGCAGCAGCCATGTTTGCTTGTACAATTTGGCTCTCTCTAACGTTGTAAACAAGAGCGTAGCAGTAGGAAAAGTGGTCGCAGGGGTTGTTGCAACCATATTGTCACGTGGTTGTCCACTCCAGTATTATTTAATTACTCAATGGTCTGAACATAAAGCAAAAAGGTCGTCGCATTTGATTAACTGCTCTCATGTGCAATTTGCTCTACTATTCGTTCTTGAAATACTTTTTTCATAATATTTATTCGGTGATTGATTTAGTTTGATATATATTGAAAATAATTTCTTTTGTGACAGCCCATGCGTTCATTTTCATTAAATATTTACAATTGAATTTAATTAAAACGCTGGGTACCAAGCTATACGAAAATTAACGTGCAATATTGAATACTGAACTTTGAACTGAATTAAACTCAAAATATTCTGTTAAATCGCTATCGGTTTGTGATTGTTGAAAGATATTTGGACAAAATGTTAAAGGTTCAATTCATAATAAAGGGATTATTGATGTGAATACACAACTCATGGATGTCAGATAACTTGTGTTTTCAATGAATCTCCAAGAATTTTTCAGTGATTTTAATTGCCGTATGGACCTCAAATGAAATTTTCAAAGTTAAAACAGTGCAGTAGAATCTCCAGCACCAAAAATCAGATTATGAAGTTCTTGACATGTACCGAAACTTACTCTCGAACGGAGATGCTGACGCTGTAGCTCAAGCTTTTGTTTCTCTATGGCGATTTAATTGAAAGTATTGCATTTGATTTAATATTGGTTTCTGCAGTTAGTGGATGTGTTATTTGAGTGTAAATGATGAGATGGAGTCCGTATATCAAGTGTGATGATGATGAAGATACTCATAAAAAATATTTAAGAGTAGTTAAGTTGGATGAAATTAAAAAAGTTAAAGTACAATTCTCATCGAAGTGATAGTAATTTTTATATACCGCCGCTTCCCTCTCGGTACCCGCTGTTATTTGAGGATCAAAGGATCAAGTGGTACAAACGAGATCCTCTCGAGTCCCGCGCGCATCAATCAGGCTTGGTCTGTCGTACTTTGGCATAACATCCTTTTGGTAGGTTACCTGGGCCTCGACGCCGCCAAGCCGCGAATCGATCGTCTAATTGGTGAATTCAAAATTTTTTTGTAGTAAGCCCTTGTGCTGGGGAAAATAACCCGCTCCATGACCTCGCAACGCTAGCCTGCCAGCGCATTCACGCGTCCTCCTCAGACAGGCGAGTACTAATATCCTCGCTCGTCGAGGCAACAGACCATCGCTGCGGCCCTTAACGGACATTGAAAAATCCTTAAAATCACTACAATATGGCCTTGGTAGGTCATTGATGGCATTGTCGTTCCGATAAGATGGACTGAATTGCCTGGGATTTCAACGCAAAGCATTATTTGGTACAGTACCTTACAGTCAATATTGTCGTATGCTTGCTTCATATCAACGAAAATTTGGCATATATCTATGTATGTTGAGCTCACAGCATTTTTCAAGTACTTAATTAACTGTAAAGAATTGGTCTATCATCGATCTACCTGCTCTAAAGTCTCCTTTATACTCCCAGAAAATACTGTTGGCGTATGACCCGATTTTATTTTCTAAGATCTTTGAAAATATTTTGTACGCCGTACAAAGTAGTGATATGTAGTTTTCGCATTGTAGCTTGACACCTTTTTTGTGGATAGGGAATACAATTGATTAGCTCCACTTGTTTGGCAAACATTTTTGTTGCCAAATTTGCACCATATTTGGTGAGTTCCACTGGAATCTTATCGATGCCTGGCAATTTATTATCTTTTGGGTTTGGTGGTGGAACAAGCTTCATGCAGATTTGATGGAGCCAATAGAAGCTCTCTAGAAATACTTAAAGGCACCAATATTCTGAAGGTTTGTGAACGATTAAGGATGTTCTTTAAACCTGATGCCATTCTTTCTTTAGTCCTGTTTTCATTGGCAATAATATTGTCGATGTCATCATGATATGGTTTTTCAGCTGCCATATTCTTGCACTTAACGAAGAAATGGGGCAGGATTCCTTTTTACTTTCGCATTTCCTTCATTAATGCCTTGAATATTTTATTTAGTTTTATATATAATATAAAAACGCAACACTGATCAAATATTTTTGTATTTCACGATCTTGCACTGCATGTACTATTGATTCGCACAAATTTTTGACTTAACGAATATCAATTCTCGATTTATTTCTTTTACGAAATCTTTTGTAGACAAGTATGCGTAAGAGAAGTAGAAGTTCTACTAGATAAATTGATGCATTAATAACATTGATTGGGATTTTTATTACAAATAATAATTCTTGATTATCATATGGATTAATTCATACGCTGGAGTCTGTTGATTCTAAGCCATAGGGAAGAAGATATCACAGAACTAAACACTTTCTGTTTAATACAAACACTGAACATTTTTGTAAATCAATATTGAGTGTGATATCTCAAATCAAGTTGCGATCGTGTCAACTTATTGATATACTTTTCCGAATCCCATGGCTAGTCTAAAGATAAACTCCACGAACTAACGTTACTTGCTGCGAAACTTTTCTGATCAGATTGACACATGTAGTGAAGGTATCACTCCGGCGCGATCCTCCCGACTTTGCTGCTTGGCAATCTGAAAAAGACTCCCCATTGTTGTTCGTCATCTCGTGCTCTATGTGGCGCACTGGGACTTGACCCACTTCTGGTCCATTCCGCTGCACATTTGCCTTCGCCAATGTGTAAGGTGCATGTGCATCGGGAAAATGTTTTGCCACGTCCGCATTTCAATTGCAGAAGTGAATTATTAAATTATGAAAAATAATACTATAGACAAATTCAAAAAATAATAGAAAAAGGTAAATATCATAAAGAACACAATTATAACGAGCACAATAACATTAAAAAAAAAAAATTAAAAATATTTTATGATTTACAACTATAAATTTAATAATTAAAAAAATGTCTTTTTAAAATCTGCAATTAAACTTTTGGATAGGTTTTATGAAGGTTTTCGAGCAGTTTGCGTTTGCGCTAACAACCACGTTTCAAGCTTTTCACTACTTTGCATGCTTGTCTTGTGTTTTTGCTCGCTAGACTTACATCAATGCTTCTCAATGGATTATCATAGTATTTTCTTTTCTTAGTTCTAAAGATTTTATTCACTACTCCTCTGAGATTTTCATAATGGTCTCTCTTCGTCCATGTTTTTCTACCAAAATATTGCTTGTACGCCTGATTCTTTTTTCTAGTGCATTCTGGCACTCAGCATCGAACCAACTTGACTTCCGATCATCTTTGCTTCTACGGTTTTAATCACCACCTTCACTTCTGCCCATAGCTTATTGCTTGTTTTCAGCTATGTATCTGATAGAATGGGAGGTTGCCGAGGGTCTTTGTTAATTTTTGTGTTTTGATTTTGTTCAGTCTAGTCATATTTAATTGTTGTTGGTTCTATTCCATTGTCAGCAGCATTTGGTTAGACGGCTACGTGTAATACTACATAGCAACCGAACACAATGGACCTATTGAAAATCACAACACTACCTCATGAAGGGGTCCAGTCAATTGGCCTCGAAGATCATGCTATTTGATGCCTTCATAAGATTTTCTTTGTGCGTGTGTCAAATTCGTGGTTTATACTTTCAAACAACTAACATTGGAAGAAAATATTCAATGTGCCGTTGATGAAATAAAACCAGATATATTGGAAAAAATGGTCAAAAATTGATTGAATGTGCTTTTGAACTCTAGTCGTGATGGCTTCTTACCAGAAAATATTTTAAATGTGGTGGTGTTACATAACTGGTATACCCTATGTATACTGGTAGGAACTGGGAGCCTGATTTGATGTGTATCCTATGTACATCATTAAGACTCCCGGGGAGAGATCTCGCTGTACAACACTTACCTGATCTCTATCTATCTAAACCAAATCAACAAAGGCAAAAGTTTATTTTAAAGAATTTATTTTACTCTACTGTTCATTCTTTTAAAACATTCATACAATGTTATGACCAAATTGATTAATTAACTAGGACGCATTGAAATTTGATTTGGAGTCACCTGATGTCGGCGGGACTTATCGCGCTTCCCATGAGAGCGTTAGCCTGTAGAGTGAATCGAAGAAGATAAGTAAATAGATCGGGTGGCCACACGGCGTGAAACGTCAAAAGGCCGATTAGGGATCGCGGCGTAAGCCAGCACATCACCCCTCACCATTTTGTTGAACACTTTTTCTATACCTCCGTTGTAAACTTCAATCGCGTAATTACTCGTTGTAGTTAAAGAATGGGTAGCAGCACGCTCCCTTATAGACTCGAATAAGACTGCTCGCCATAGCTTGTCCAAGAACTTTAAATACCGTTCTTTCGTGAGCTTTCAACCTCAATTCTCGTAAAAGGTGCTGAATAGCCGAACACTAGCGCTCTTGTTCCACGAAAGCTTTTCCTCCCCACTCCGTCTCACTTGGTGAATAAGCAAAACTGGGGAAATCGAGCTAAGGAGTGCTTTTTGCTTAACCTTTCGGAATTTCCACGATCTTTTGGGGTGAATTAGCGAAGCTTGGGACCTGCCTGAACTTTCAGCTTTCCTTTCAGCTTAATTGTCTGGGAAGCACACCCAAAGCTTGTCGTTCACGATGTGATAATCGTGTGAAGCGCATTGCGGATTAATCCTTTTATTTACTGTTCCGCTCACTTATTTACTTTTACGCTTGATCATTGGGCGACATACTTCGATAAAAATGGGCCTATGTGCTTGCTTGCCTAATTTCATTGGCAAGATGCGAGTGCATAGGCAGTGTTTCCTCGCGCGCAACTACTTGAAGCGTAAGTTTATACGAGTACGTTGTATTTGTTCACTCGCAACAGTGGCATTGAATTTATTTTCTTTAGAAAATAAATAAATAAACAAAAATTTTAATGTTTGATTTCAGTTCGAAATTCTAAAGCTCTGAATATAATAACATACATATTTTTATCCCTTCGTAATAAGCCCGCAATGTCTGAGTCGATTGGAGGAAAATACTGTACCAAAGTCATATTGCTGTAATAAAGGAAAATTTTAACGACCATAGCCTCACTAAATACGATTGGATCCTGGCGAAATCGTCATAGCTACTTAGTCTTATAACTAGCCAGATTCTAACAAATTCAATAGTGCCTTCGCCACGTCACTCAAAGAAATGCAAAATTATAAATCATATTATTACTAATAAACGAAAAATAAATCATATTATTACTAGTAAACGATAGATAAATCATATTTTTACTTATAAACGAATTCTAACTTGTGAGGTATTTTTCATTATTGTACTCATGATTTTTTCAGATTTTTTTTTTTTACAGGTGTCCAAATGCGAGGGAGAACACCATTTTTCCATGTTTCGCTTTTCCTCTACCTACTCCAATATCGACATTCCAATTTTAAGACTTTTATTGAAAGATTCCATCAGGACCTTTGATTTGATATCCTACTCGACTATATTCAATGAAAAATGTGCTCAGGGGTCACATCCTTATATGGCGAACCCCCCAAATCCATTAACCGGAAACTTCTGAGCCACTCATAAGATTTGATGAATTTATCTAGTTGCTGAGGAAGCTTGCTTTGGTACACTGACGAGCAGATGGAGGGGCAAGCGTGCAGACAGGTACCGATTTTAATGGGGTATTGTGATTGTTTACTACTGAAAAAAAGAACAGTTGCATTTGATATACTTAGAATCGATTTTTATGATGCTGACGTTCATACCTTGATCCTCAAATACAACGAAGTTAAAGTGACGCATTCATTAATTATCCCCCTGATATACTCGTATATTCAAATCAATATTTACTGATAAACTACATACACATAAATATTATAAGGCACGTATTGTATACATTTTACTTTTCATTTTAAAGCAAAGGTCAGCAGGCAAACATATTTCTGCAAAATTGTTTTTCCTTACTCAAAGGACAAACCAAATTAATTTATCAAATTGTAACACTTAATTTGAAAATGCTTTCATTTCAACGAAAAAAACGTACCCGAGAGCCATAAACACTTGCTCTTGTCATCAAATTTATTAAACAAGGATTCCTAACAAAAAAAACTGCCAACCATCAGGAGTAAGTTTCAAACATTTGGAGCACGTCTCCTTCACTCTGCCATCATCAATAACATTCTTTCAGGTCTACGTTAGATGTTAGTGAATAGGGTTGGCAAGGACATTTAGCCCATTGAATCCAGTTGAGCAATTTCAGGATGAAATAAAGTCCTGAATTATTTCAAATTTACTTCTGGGAAATGTGCCCTTGAGAATTGACAAGGTGAAATGTTTTGAGATGGTAGTTGTTGGTGCCAGTGTACGTTTAAAACGATAATTGCAGCAAGAAATCGCCTATTTTGCAATTTAAAAGGTGCGACGTTGCGTTAAAATGAAATTCTTAAGCGCTACCATTTTCATTTGAACAAGAAGTCAAGGTTAAATAAGATTAGATGAAAGGACTCCCTGCATCTGCAAAGAGAAGAAATCTTCATAAAAGCTAACATTTATAGACTGCCATAAAAATATCCTAGATGTTATTTTTTCGGGTCAGTTAACAATTTTGTTCGGTTGTTTATCTGTTGTGTCGTAAAAGAAATGAAATAAAAAATTGTGCGGTGAAAACTCATGAAATCCAACTTTGCAAAGTTTTCTTTTATTAAGAAACGAAAACATTTATAAATAAATTTCTAAGTTAGAAAAATTTAATTTCAGAAACCTATGCACTTTATGGGTTTAATTTTTACCAAATTTGAACAGTTTTAAAGAACATAACCATTTATTTCATCGAAATATTAGAAAAATACTTCAAATCTTCCTACCACCACTTACCTATGTACTCGTATTTACTGGAAAAGAAATTCCCAATCGACAATTTTATGAAATGCTCGTACTAACCAGACAGGCTGTCTCCAGTCGTACCGTTGCCATCCAGCTTAAGAAGGATATCCTTAATCTACCATATTACTCACCGGACCTTTCATCTCCCTACATTTGCTCTTTAGTTCACATCAAGGACACACACAAGATGTTTAACAGTAGCTCAATCGATTTTCTCAAAGTTGCGTTACTGTAGTGGATTGCAAAAGTTTATCTTTTCACCTCCCCTGACTCCAATGCCAATTACAATGGAGGAAAATTTTTCTTGCCGTTGGAGGTTCCCTATCGTTGAAGCCATTATGAATTTCTTCATCTGTTGACGTCACTTGAAAGGAAATGTGCTCCTTTCATGGTCCACGTTCAACTATATTTTATCTGGAGTATAAGAATCGGAGGATATTAAGTGTTTTTCTGGATTTCTTATCCGTGTGGTTGGAGTTGAATATACATATTTCCTCAGGAGTATCATCCTTTGTGAAATATTTTGCGAAGAAAAACTGCTGATGTGAACAAACTTTGGAGTTTTCTCCATTTAAAGAAAATACATTTTCAGCAACTTTAGGAAGTTCTCGCACTGTCTTTGATAGACGAAAAAAAAATCGTTGCATTCGACTTTTGAAAAGAAAGTTCATTTCAACTATCCTTAAGCTATTTATCTACTTTGTGCTGAAAATATAATAAATCTCTGATATATGTTGCTCAATTGTTTGAACTTTTGTCTATGATGGCAATGGCCTGTAAAATGAATTGAACACATCCTTTTAACAACTTTAATGAAACATGACCACAAACTCACGAAACTTTAACTTCTCTGTTAAGGTCACGCCATAAAATTTCATTGGATGAGCGTAATATTTTTGAACTTTGCAATTATCTTTGTTTCGACGCAAAATATGAAAATTATAGCCATTTGAATTTTAAAATGTCTCAATTTTGTAGCATATAGTGGAAACTGTTTTCTACTGTGTGAATAAACCTGTTCAGCCAAAGATTTTTGATTATTTGTAGAAATTCAATCATTCAATCCGTATGGAAATTCAGTATTTAAATAATTTAAGTCACGCAAAATATGTTCAAATTTGAAATTTATTTTGCGCCACATAGATTTCCTATTGACGGGTGCAATTTTGCAGAAATTGAATGTTGGCAATACCAGCGACGTTTCCGGAATGCGAAACGACTGCAGTAGCAGTACTTTATTGAGACTTTTCTTTTGACATATTGTCGCGTGTGTGGTTCGCAGCCAGTAATTTTGATGTTCCGGGAAAGTGAAAAAGCAATGTCTTTTAAATTAAATTAAAAGAGTTTATTTAATTACTTAAAAATGCACAATCACTTATTTAACTATTTCACAATTTTAATTTCACTATTAAAAGTCTAACTTCTACTTGTCCATAAATTTCTATCGCAATTGTCTTCTAAAATTACTTCACAATCAACGAAAATCATTTTTCTATTCGTTTCACACTTTCGCAGCTTTTACTATCGCGGTTGTAATGAATGATCCCCCTATTCATTCAGCTCGCCTTAATATAGGGTCTCTACCTATTCAACCCATTTCTCGTACATTGGCGAATGTTCTGCCGAGAGGTACCTGGTATATTCGAGCAACTTAATGAATGGAGTGACGTCACTTTCAGATGTTGATCATGCTTGGTGGGTTCTCGTGGTTTCGAGTAAATTCATTTTGTTGATGTTCTTAATGGTTGTGAAAACAATTGCGACAGTAGCTTGCAGAATTCTTTGTACATGTAACAATATGTTACTTGACGTACTTTTAATCTTACGATTCATTTTACAGTGACGCTTTTGTCAAATGTCCTTAGCTTCTTTAAACGACATGTACATATACTTTACAGTTTTGAAATGCTAATGTTAATTTTTCTATTCCGTTTCCTCTCACGGTTATTGTCTTTTAGTTGCTTATTTACAGATTAAAATCTAAAATAAACTAACCTAACTTATTCTATTCTTAGCCTAATCACATTGTAACTCTTCTTTGTAGTTTTGGTTGGTCGTGTGTTCATTACATCCGAAATCGCGTTTCAGAAGAGACACAGGTCTAACCGACCTGATCTCCAGGATACACGGAAGTTATTTTTTATTTATTTAATCGGTATCTTAATTGTTGTATATTTGATTTTTATTCTTTCCCGATGGAAATTGTAGTTGTTTTAGTCCCTGTATGTAAGGGGGACGGTATATAATAGAAAATGGGTTTTAGGGGTTTGGTTGGGGCTCGGTGTTAATCTGGAAGTCTTTGGAGAATTCTTATGGGAGACAGATAATATGGGGTTTCAGAGATGGGGGTATTATTGCAGAGGTTCCGGATTAGATCTGATTCACGTATCTGCCATTTAACTATTCGCTTTTTGCTTGTTTCTAGTATGTACATATTGCAGGATGGGGGTCACTTTAGTTTCTTGGTAAAGAACGCTGTTTTTATAGTATTTTTTATTTCGATATACATTTTCGGAGCATCCTCCTCTCAAATATTTGCGATTCTTCGGCTACTGTTGGTGAAATTGTCAGCCAGGCTGGGAAGGAGTATGTGATGATGGGGCAAATTAGGGTTTTATACATGAGGAGTTTCACATTTGGGAAGACGGATTTGGAGAATAAGAGGGGTCAAATTAATGCAGCAGTTCCTTTGGCTTTGTTTATTGCTTTTCTTGCATGTGAGTTCATTTTGAACCTGTTAATGTTATCTTTTGGGTTCACCATGTCCCCGCTTGTTTGTTACCTTTACCACTCGCGTTACGGTAGCATATTATTTCCGATTTAGCCGCGTTGATTTGGAGCTCCCAATCCCTTGAATAGCGTGCTATAATGTCAACTTCTCTTTGCACCATTTCCATGGCAGAAATGGGAAGAGTGTGACTGGCTAGAATTAGAATACCATTCGCGTATATGATCATGCTCGGGTTACTGGAGATGTTTTGGATTCTGTTTGTAGCGGCGTTATGAGGGATGCCAGGTAGGAAGAAGTTGAAAAGGTTTGGCCCCAATATGGATCCTTGTGGGACTCCAGACAGGATAAGTGTAGGTGTTGAAGTTCCGTGGGTTATTTCAGTTGTTAAATATCTATTTTGTAGGAAGCTGTCAAGGACACGCGTGAGGACCAGTTAAATTAGATGAGTTTGAATTTCAGCCCATTAGTTAAAATGGAGTCAAACGCTCTTTGTAAGTCTAGCGTGCATGCGACTGTGCATTATTTTTTGCGCAATTTTTTTACGATGGTGTCATACACAAGCATAATGGCATGTTCTGTGTTTTTTTGGGTTGGAATCCGAACTGAAACTCCGGAATTAGTTTCATTGAAAATGCTCTTAAGCTTCGTAGTATGATTCTTTGCAGAATCTTACCAACATTGGAAAGTAAAGAGATTGGCCTGAAGTTTCTTACGTCTCCGCGGCAGTTTGGTTTAGGGATAAGGATAAGGTTGCCTCGTTTCCATCTTTCGGGAAAAGAACCATTGTTGATGCAATTAGTGAAGATGATTGGTAAGCTGTTGGTGACAATTGCGCCGGAGCTCCTTAGTACTTTATTGGGAATACCGTCTTGGCCCGAGGAGGTTTTATTATTAAGACTAGCTTGTATATCTCCTACTTCTGACTCGTAGGTGAAAAATCCCCCGAATGTTTCATGTTGGGGAGATACTGCCTTATTGGTGTCAGAAAATATTATAAGGTATGACCCTTGGTAACCGATGTTTCTAGTTCTTACATCCGATATCATTTCCTGTGCTCTTTCGTTATCTGGGGCTCTTTCTCAGTACAGGTTTCCGTAGAATCAGGAGATAACTCGCAGCTTTTCTTCAGGTGAAGATAAAGATAGCCCTCTGTGCTTGATGGGGTCCCCGTCGATGTTAAAATTATATGACCGTCGGCCCGTTAGTATATTAATTTCTCAAAAGACGTCTGAAGATGGTTTGAGTAAACTCAATCTTCTTTTATAATTTTCATTCACCTTACGTCTTATTTGCCACCTTATGCAGCTGGTTAGTTCTGTGATTTCCCTTTTGAAAGTGAGGTATTCCTGGTTTATTGATTATTGTGCCGGTGGAAGATCCGTTTAAGCCGTTGAGTTTTCTATTTTTGTTCCTTTATTTGTGCTTTGGTGTCTTGCGTAAGGCATCTGTATAACAATTGTTTCGGTTTTCTTCCGGCGCATGTGCATCCATTTGTTTAAGTATAGACTCGGTTAGATTCTGGATGTGGATATGAATTTCGGATTCGGTTTACAGAAAGATGGGGTGATAAATCGTCTTCAAGGTCTTTTCTGAACTCTGCCCAATCAACAGGGGCATAGGAGCAATTTTTTTTTCGATATTTCTATAATAGTGGGGGGTAGGTTATTTAGGTGAAGGGCTAGTTTCAAACCATAGTGATCGGAAAAGGATGGTAGGGTTGGGCATTGGTAGGGAGTTATGTTACCAGTTAGTAGGTCTTGTGACAATATAAAGTTATCTAAGAAGGAGCTGCTTCTTGGGTATGAGGGGACACCTGCGTTGGCGATGGCGCATGCTAGAAACGTGCTCGACAGGAACTATTGATATATTTTTTGGCCGTTTGGAATCCGTGTGGAACCACCCCAATGTTCATGTCTCGCGTTGAGGCCTCCGCCGAGGATGATAGAGTCGTGTTTAGCAGCTATTGTTAGTATTCTATTAAGGGTCGATTTTATTGAAGGTCCCAGGTTTCTTGGGGTGTACATAGACCAAATTAGTATTTCCCCATCACTAAAATTGTGTCTTCACATGTTTAAAGTTGCTAGTGTGCAGGAAATGTCAGGATGGTTAAAACTTATTTGGTCGACTAATAGGTGGTCTTAATATAGAATAGCGGTTCCTCTGCCTGCATCGTTTCTAAGTACTTGGTCGTTTTCAATTCGGATCTTGTGTGTCGATTTAAACACTGTTGCGTTAAGGAAAACTATGTCTGGTTGAATAAATTTTGTAAGGTTAGATACGAATATTCTTTAGTCATGGGAAAGAAGAGAGTTTATGTTGAGACAAATAGTAGTCAGATTATTTATCCCCATACAGGTTAAGGTATAGCTCAATGAGCAAAACTGGCGTGTCCGGTGTTGGCGTGCCATCATATTTCGGCCAGAATTGGGCAACCTTTTTTATGAGTTCCCCTGGTGACACTCCTAAAACTTGGATTGTTTCGTAGTTGAGTCATTGAAGGGGCATAGTTGAATTTCTTCCACTCGTGACTTCCGAGTATTGAGGTACAGATTGTGCTGATGTGGCTGTTGCTATTGGGGTTTGGATATATTCGAAAGATGGGATTAAAATGGGGGTTGTTCTTTTATTTTTGAAAAGCGCTTTCTTGTCTACCAATCTTCCCCTATCCGGCCATCCGGAGAAGTTTGATGAGTGGCCTTTCTCTTGGCAGAGGACGCAGAAAAGTGCGTTACTTGTGTTTTCAATGTCCTTTCTTGGGCATTCTTGGAGGTTGTGTTTCTCTCCACAAGCTACACATCTTGCCTGAAAGGCACAATTCAAGAGACATGGCCGAAGCGCTGACATCTATAACACTGGAGTAGGTCCCTCCTTATGGGCTTTTCCCATGTCGCTTTCCGATGAAGGATGAAACGGACCTTAAGGAGGCGGTCTTGGTCTTCTTTTTGGTTAAGGATTATTTTGTATATGTCTAAGGTCACACCGTTCGCTATAGACCATCCGGTGGTTAACGGGGAGATATTGTCAATTTAAATGTCCGTGCACTGTATTTCGATGTCTTCTCTAACCTGTGTAGCTCTGAATGCCGAGTCTACACATCTGAGTATGACTGTATATTTTTTGCGTTCCGTTGGTGTGAAAAAGTAACCTTCCGCCTTAGATCTGCGGATCAAATCCAGTGATTCATCATGGATGGCGGCTTCGTCAACTGTAATTTTTAATTTGCTCGCGCTCAGGCGAGTAATTCTTTACTACGTTGTGGGGCTCTTTTCCATGATTTTTTTAACGGTCATTGCTGTGATTCCTTCTACGAATAAAGGAGGACACCATGATTTTTTCTTTTTGCTTGGAGGTTATGTTTTCTTCTCCCGAAAGAGGCGCGTATGGGTTTGGATTATGAGAGGTTGGTGCTTGGATAAGAATAGGTAACTTTCTTTTAATTGCCAATTAACCTTGAACCGTTCCAAATACTTCCGATTCCGTGCCGATAATTACCCTGTTTGAAACGTTTGCTCTAGCTTGCTCTACTTCTATTGTTGCTGGGTAGTATTTCTTTCTTCGCCGCTTTCGTTCTTTGTCGTAAAACCTTCTCCTCATTGTCCACATCGGACCATCTTTGAATGTTTAGAGACTCGCTTTGTACCTCTGCTTTTGACAGTTTTCTGAGCTTAATTTCGTTTGTTCCTATGTACTTGTATTTTATTTCCTTTTTTACTTTGGTTTTTGACACCTTAGTGTTTTTGCTTGCGATGTATTTAGTTTGACGTCTCACCATCGACTTCCTGCGAAACGACTGTTGATTGACAGGTGACTAAAAACTCGGACTTGAAGGAAGTTACGTCGCTCAGTGAACTTGCCATTACTTTTGAGCATATTTGAAAACCATTTTTAAACTTTTGCAAGCTTAGCTTCGAGGGATTTAGCAATTAAACAATTGTTGGCATTATTTGACTAGCAATCAGAGTTCCGTGGTTGGTGGGTTGTGTTTTGATTTGCGATGAAAATTTAATACATTTATTTAATTGCTTATTTATTGGTAGTAACTGGAGATAGCTTAGAGGACGCATTTCAATGTACAGAATGAAGAGGGGTGAAAGAAAACGGGAAAGTGTCAGTAAGACCCGTGAGCACCACCATTTTTTTGGTATTGGCTAAAGTCGAAGTTAAGAGTTAAGGACGCTAGAAAAAAAACATGCAATGTATTCATGGGAAGACGAAGAATGACGAAACTGACGAAACACTCAACATGTTTGAGTTTGAAAAAAATATTTTAGGGCTGAAACCCGTCTTTATTGTTCAGAATCTAATTAATTACTAACTTATATATAACAATGAAATGAACTTCAAGCTCATGCATGGGAACTGTAGCGTTGGTGGTTTCTGGTTTTTCCATGAAATTGAAAACTGCATCGATCGCATTACATATGTTGCAACCCTGGCGTCAGCAAAACTTGCACCGTGAAAACGTGCTAACTCGCCCACCTTTAAATACGATAGTCCTCAATCGTTTAAAAAAATTTGATGTCAGTGAACTTGACATTCTTGCTCGATGTTTGTAGGTCGGTTTCTAATGATAATGATGATGTTGCAATGGATGGTGTTTGCTCTGGTGCTACTGATGGGGATTTCTCTGGCGCTAGCTTAACCTTGATTTGTGTTATTGTTTTCATTGTCTTGTATTTGATTGTTTTCCAAAAGACCAGCACCAGGAAGTAAAGCCCAAGATGGTGAGTATGCTGTACGTAGCCGCTTGGTGGATGTTAGTTTCGGAACGCATCAATAAGATCTCGTTTGTGTTGTTTGTATGGAGATCTTTCATGAGCTCTAGTAAAAGTACCTCCTGGTATGCTTTAATTTCTTAGGAACGCTGTAGTATAGGTGGCAAGACGTTTATCACTGTTATCTCATGGTTTGTAAATATTCTTCCGTTGATTAAAATACTGGGGTTCTGTATTTTCAGATGGTATGTTCCTTTTAATTCGTGAGTTATTTGTTCTGCTTCGATTATGCCGGTGAATTGTTTGATAGAATGGCGCCAGGTGCGGTTTCATCTACAGTTGGTATGTGCACGTTACTTGTCTTTTCAATGGGGTCCAGTGGTTTTGTGATTCCTGCAGGAGACTTTTAATTTCTGTCTACGTTTCTCGCCTGCGTCTTGCCCATCAGACAATTAAAGTACTCTCGGAGAAACTGACCTGCTTGCAAACGAAGGGCTCAAGCGCATTTTCAGATATCGATTCATTGTTACGGTCTACTGGAGCATTCTCTACCAAGAAATCGAAGCTTCCTCTCTCTTGCGATCAGCCTCCATCGGTGGTTAGATCTGAGACTTTATCCTCTACAACAGAGAGCCTGAGTAAGCCATTATCATCGTCATCAAACAACGAAAATATTTCGTCAAAAGGTGCGAATGTGTCCATCACGTCAAGGTATTTGCCGCAGAGTATACCCTCATAGTCATCAACTAACGCAACGCTAATGGTTAGAGGTGTTTCAGATGCTTTGCCTACTTCACTGCCTTCTTCGTCTATCATTACAAGAAGTATGGCACAGAGATCTTCATCTCATTGGGGAGCCATTCCAAAAAATTTCGAAATACGGCAAGTTTCTGAGGAATTGCCATCCCTCCAAGCTTTATCGCCATCGAAACAAATCTCTATATCAAGGCTTGCATATAATACATCCGCCAAAGACATTTTAGATTATGTCAATCGTCACTGATGCACTTCCACGTGTAAAATCGGTCACGATACCCACCACAATCACAGCTCAAGTCGTCAGTGAAGCACAGAACACAGACGACTAGTTGCACTGCCTCCTGGTGAGCCCCCGTCTCAAACTGCATCAGCTGGTCTTGGATGGCTACTCAGCGTACTATGTGGAGTTTAACGGCACCATTAATGTAGTCATACGATGCCGGAATAGTCAGTTTGAAAGAAGCTATTCCTCAGTTGATCAAGTTTTCCTTCCTCAGTTTTTGGCAGCTAATTATTTTCAGAGGTGAGCCAGAAATTTCTGGCTCATCTCTGAAAATAATTAGCTGCCAGAAGCTGACGAAGGACAATTTGATCATCTGAGGAATAGCTTCTTTCAAACTGACTGTCCCGGCATCGTGTTACTACATTTATGGTGCCGTTAAACTCCATAGAGTACGCTGAATAGCCATCCAAGACCAGCTGACGCAGTTTGAGACGGGGGCTCACCAGGAGGCGGGGCAACTGATCGTCTGTGTTCTGTGCTTCACTGATGACTTTAGCTGTGATTGTGGCGGGTATCGTGACCGTTTTTACATATGAAAATGCATCAGTGACGATATTGTCATCCTCTGGTGTGTTTTCCACTCACGAATCGAATTGGGCAATGAAGTCGAGTTGTCTGCTTTGGCGGGATGAGGCTTTGTTTGAGCGTTGCGTCAGAGCAAATGTAACTAGCCGGTGGTCGGTATAGATGATAAAGTATCTTTCTTCCAAGATGCGCTGAAAGAACTTGATGGCGGCAAAGGTTGCAAGGAGCTAGGAATCTTAGGTTGAGTAGCGTTGCTTGGTGTTAGAGAGCTTCCCCGAGAAGGAACCCAACATACGTCTTCAGGAGCAACTGGAATTTGGTAGAAGGCACGCCGGAGGTCGATTACCGAGAAAACAGTGCCGCTGGCCTCCTGAATCAAAGCCTCGATGATGGGCAGTGGGTAATGGTCCGGTCGAGAATGAGTGTTGAGTTGACGGTAATCCCCAGTAGCTCACCAATGCCCACCGTCCTTGGGCACTATGTGCAGAGGACTGGCTCAACGAGGGTAGAATTATGCCTCGTTCCAGCGAGAAAGCGAACTCGGCTTTGGCTGCGGTGAGGCGTTCTCCCGCGAGGTGACGTGGCCTCGTGAAATCCAGTGGACCATTGAAAACTATCTCGTAGTGGACAGATTGGTCAGCGACCGAGGCTGATTTCCTGGGTTTTGCGGGTGCATCTGCGTATTTGGCAATTATCCCTTTGTTCCAACGGTGCTCTTCACTTTAGTGACGGCGCTTATACTGTGTATAACTGAAGCTGGACCGAGGACGTAGGCTTTGGAGAGGCTGGTGAAATCGTCCAAGAGGCGCTGGTTGTGCAGATCGATGAGTAGACCATATGACACTTTAGTGCATCGGCTCCTAGAATGGCTGTCTGGACATCTGCTATTACGAACGACCAGTGGAGTGGCCGGTGTAGCCCGAAATTCAGGGTGAGCTGCTGAGATCCAAAGGTTGTGATGGATGTGCTAATGGCTGCCTGTAGCACAAGGCTCTGCTTACGAAGAGGCCTGGCGATGGAATGCCTCGGAATAATGGAAAGGGTGGACCCAGAGTCTACCAAGAACCTGGTTTTTGTGGTGCATTCGGAGACATAAAGGCGTCTCTCAATGGCGTTACCGATGTTGTCCGCTGAGTACAACGCCGACAAACCTGGTTTTCGAGTGCCAAGTAGTGTGGTCTAAAGCTGGGAAGGAACAAGGCTGCTTGCAACGCATCGCTAGGACCCTGCGTTTGGTGTGATACCAGCAGTGATCTGTGTGACTGTCTGGTCCAGGAGTGGCAGAGCGGCCTCATCATTGGCTTGCATTTCTTGACGAGGACCGCTACTGCAGTGTGTTGGTGCAGGCATGTAGTTGTTGAAGCGCCCCTCGAGTCAAGTTAGTTAGCTGCGTAATCGCCAGGTCCGACTTGGTCCGAAGAAGAACGTGGTGAGGAGAGACCAGATGAGGGTGTTATTGGGTGCATGGATGGTTGCAATGATGTGGCCATCACTCCCGGAGTCATGTCTTATGCCTCGCCTGTGAAAGTGGCAAGCTCCTCTAGCGTTTGGTTTTTAATGAGTGCGGCGCGTGTGCTGAGGCAGGAGGTCAAGCCATTTGACACAGAGGACATCCTCGCTTACCCGTGTGCCAGCGAGGGAACGCATATGCCGTCTCCGAGTTCGACGTCTGTGAGCAGCTTATGTAGCTGCGCATCAAGTGAGTATGTGAGGCGGGCGACGATAGCTGCTTTGAGCACTCCGTATTGGTCATGCGCTGGTGGCGCACGGATGATGTCTGTTACATCCGTGATGGTTTCATGGTCCAGCGATGATACCGTGTGGAGGTACTTGGCTGCGTTCCGTACCACTTTGTGCACCTCGAATTGTGATTTCACCTGAAAGAATCACAATTCAGGACTAGGCCGCCAGAAAGATGGCAGTCTGCACTAGCTGAGTACGTTTACCTCCTGAGCCGGTAATAAGCTCCTGGCTGGTGGTGCCTCCTGAGGGAGACGGTGCTCACTATCTTCGTCGTTTTGTCCAACAGCTATTATTGCTGCAAGTTGGGGTGACTGACGGAAAGCCGTCTGTTTTTCAGCACTTCGGAATAAAAGTTCTGAACTCTGGCTATTACTCTATATTAATATTTTACTTTATGGAAATGACTTTGTTTAAGACGAGGTAAGCGGCTACGACGAAGAAGATGATGAATGATGATATTGTTGGTGATGTCGATGACGAAGCTGATTATGTTTTTGCTACTGATGTTGATAATAATGTTGACTACATACCAGGAGTGGCGTTTGCCTAGGTTATCTCATGTATGTTAACTCATGCGAAGCGAGAAGAGCGGCTCAAGCAAATTTCACTTTTTCCCGAGGGAATTGCTTGCGCCACTGATATGTGGAATCGGCTGGCAGGTGAAGATTTCTCGTGAGACGAAAGTCTGTTTGTGCCGTGAAGCGTGCACTGACGTTGAGGCGTTCTGAGTCGCCGCATGTGTATATACAGAATGCATCAACAAAATCCGGAAAATCCGGAAAGAACACGCAGTTGATAATAACAATTATTTATTACTTGTAAACTATTATTTACCACAAAAGCTATTATGTCTTAATTCTAGGTAGATTCCATAAATCCGCTTGCTTCAATCAACACCAATTCTCCACCTGAATCGTGAGCACATCTTCTTTAAATGCTCTTGTTGTAAACTAATGAATGCTGCTTCTACAGCGGCTGTAAGGATGTCGCACAAGGATGCTTGCACTTGTTAGTGACCCGCTCAACAACGCTCCTCACATAATAGACAAGAAGTTTAAATCTGTGCTGTTGGGAGGTCAGAATTCTTTGGACCAAAATATGTCCAGATTATCTGAGGGCCAATTTCGCACTAAATGGCTCATGTGAGCTGGAACACCGTCCTGCTGGAAAACAGACGGCTTTCCGTCAGTCACTATTTCAATCCACGGCTTCACAATTACCATTAGTACCCTTAGGTAGACCTTCTTTGTGATTGTTTCTTTCGCTTTAAAGAAATGTGGTGGCACCTTTACTCGAGTCGACACTAAGCACATAAATGCTGGTGGGCAACTCACAGATGAAAGTGACAGCGGGCAATTCGTTTTATTTTAGCTGCCTTGGACAGCATCTGTGGCACTTTTATTATGTAGGATGCGAGGTTAAGGTCCTTTGGCGATTCCACACTTGCACCCAAGATGGCAACCATTTTTCTGAGCGAGCTCCCTGGATCCTCCAAAACGAGTTCTTGGGCCTTTCGAACAACTCCCGGGGTCCTTGTCGTCTTCTCCTTCACATGAGATTTCCTTGCTGAACTAGGAAAGCCTTCCTCAAAATTTTCCGCGGCCGCATACTTCTGAGCAATATCATAAATTGTGGGTTTCGGATACCCGAAAAACCTTAAAATATTTGTTGGCAACCGTCCAGTGCGAAGACTTTCAATAACCACCGCTCTTCGATTGTATTCCGCACTTGATTACACATACGACGTATACACGTATACTCAGTTGAAATGACAACAAATGACTGCTGTCGTTCAGATCCGCTACAGCGACAAATTAATGTGAAGTTTTGCTGACGCACCTTTAAGTTGACAATCGACTCCCTTTAGCCCAGCGGGCTGCTCGTAGGTTGCGAAGAGGAAGGAACTTGCACATACTGTACTTGACTTGAGTGTTTAGAATCAGGTAAACATTGATAAAATAAAAATTTTGTGGAGAGATTTGAAGAAATTTTTATTCTGGAAATAGGCAAAAATGACAACATCAACAAAAAGCAGTATTCTGTCTGCATACCTTTACACAAATAATATTAATTAAAACCACAATATTTTATGCTCTACCCTGAAGTGGTCTCTGTAATAAGGAAAGACAAAGAGAGCTTAATCAACGGAAATTTAGAAGTAAATATTTGTTTATCCAATGGAAATCCCGCGAAAATTTGAAAATATTTCATTTAATTTCGCTAAAAGCTCATAAAACTCGCGAAATCAGAACCTTTCACTCATTCTGAAAATATCTTACGCGAAAAGAATACCAAACAACCAAAGAAAGCAACTCACGACCTCATTACAAAATTTATACATCAACATCAATCTGACTTTGAGATGCAATAATTGATTAAATCCCCACTCCAACATAAACTCTGCACAGTTCTCAAGCCAAGCGAAATCCTGTTGTCAGTCACTTTATACAATTTTCTCCGTACCAAATTAACCAAATTGAAAAAAACCATCGTGAATTGTTAATCCAAAGCGCAATAAACTTTTCCTCTCATAAAATTAAAAAGACTTTTCTTGTGAAACCAATGTCGGTACTGTTGATGTTTGTTATTGTACACACACTAAAAATAAATCTGGAATTTTCTCACACAAGTGAACATTTATTTTTCATGTGCATAGATTCCAGCTGAAGCGAAAAAAACAAACTGAAAAATAATGTACACATTCATAAATATGGATAAGTTTCCCCTTGAAACAATTTTTATATGCATATGAGCCTTCCGTGGTCGTTCCTTGTAAAGTATTTCGGATGAAAAAACTATAAACAAATTGTCATAAATTTTTGCGTATTTGATGCGTTCGTTCTTCGTTCGTTAGTTTCCATGGTAATGGGAGTTGGTATTCGAAGATTCTGGGAGCTACAATGTTTTCAATATTTCAAAGGGGATCCGGTTATACATATTTATATGAAAAAGGTGTAGAGGCATGTGTAGACAGTTTATAGGGATTTGTAGAACCAGGCATTGAAGAAGGTACACATGGAATCCGATTTATTATGAAAATGTAAATCTTCGTGGAATTTGCAAAAATATCGCAGGGATATTGTCATATTTTTTAAACTAAAGCTCAGTATCGTGCCTTATTGGGCGTAACAGAACAGAATTTTTACACAGGTACACTCCAAATGCTGAAAGCATTAAATTTGCATACTTTACCGCGTATTTTTTTTCAGTTATTTCGTAAATACTTTCAAGTGCTCAAATAAGGCTGTTTACACACTTGATGTGTGTTTTTACCACGGATCAATTCAAATGTGCGTTGTGAAAAAAAGTGTGGATGGAAACCGGCGCGGCCACTTTATTCAACTTGTATATTATATCGCCCCCCATCTGAGTACTATTTAAACTTACCTTTTTTTGTGGTAGGGAGGTGAATGCCATTTATGCATAGAGTGTGGGACTCCTACGCTCGCAAGAAGGCGACTGGACTACCCACTAGATACCTCCCCTCTCAACCTGAGAAACCAGCCTTGGAACCGTTTGACACATTACTTCGGGCCAGGTCTCGTTTTGTTACGCTGTGAGGCGCCTTCAAGCTGGGGGATCCCTTTCCTAGCGGGAGGGAAGAGGGGGAGAAGAAGTGCCAGAAAAGCGATCCCCCAGCCCCAGCTGCTGTGGGTCCTTTTTATATTTTAGGACTGCTGGAGCATAATGTGCCACCTGGTTCCATTTGTCAACCGATTCGAGCATCACCGCAACTATATTATCCGGGGTGAGCTCTGCCGTCTCCCTGTAGAGTTCCTTTTGCAGCCTGACCCATTACGCCAAAAACGTGTGGCAGGCTTTGTCCTCCTCTCCTGGGCAAAACTGACAATCGGAGGACCGTGACTTACAATCTTGTGCAGGTAAGACTGAAAACACCCATGCCCGCCCAAAAGCTGGGTAAGATAGAAGTCAGTCTCAGCATGCCTTCGATTTAGCCACGGTCTCACATCCGGGATGAGGCGCGCAGTCCACCTTCCCTTCGTGCAACTGACCCAAGACTGCTGCCAATTGTTGAGTGAGCGCTGTCTCTCCTCGCGGACAACCATCTCCCTCGCATCCTTGTTTCGGCGCATGTAAATAGCGCGCCGCTCTCTAGCAAAGAGGGCCACAGGTATCACGCCTGCAATCACTCTCATCGCCGGATCAAAGACTGTCGGATACGAAGATGCAATTCTCAGTGCTCTTCTTCTCTGTACCTGTGCCAAACATTTTCGGTATACCTCCTTGTTGAGAGCGTCACCCCATACCTCTGCTCGGTACAGTAGCACAGACCCTACAGCACTCATCAAGAGGCGTCTTCTTGATGGGCTGGGTCCCCCTACGTTAGCCATAAGTCGACTCAGAGCCGATATTCCCGAAGCAGCCTTCTCAGCCGTTGCCCTGATTTGCTCAGAGAAACTCATCTTCGAGTCGGTCAGTAGCCCCAGATACTTTACCACTGGCTTCGATTCGATTTGTATGTCTCTAATACTGATCATCCTTACTCTAGGGATTCTCTTTTTTGTCAAGATGATCACTTCGGTTTTCTCCAGTGCTAAGCTGAGCACACGAGGAGTCATCCAGTCCCTCACACGGCGCACTAGCATACCTAGCCAGCGACCAGAGCCGCAACATCATCCGCATAGCCGACCAAGCGCGACTCATCTGGCATCTCAAGTCTCAGTAGCCCGTAAAGTACGTACCACAGGTACATGTTCCACAGGTAAACTTACCTTACTTGGCTTTGATAACCATGTGAGCATCGGATAGTTGATTTTCCTCAAACAGTCGCTTTTAATTAATAAGAGTCAAGTTGTAATTTTGGTATAATACGAGTAAACATATATTGAATTTTTAATGAGGGCGCAATGATTTTGTTTTTAAATGGAAGAATAATTGAGACATCGTGCGAAAATTTATCACGGATTTTACGCGAGTGTGTTTGCTACGATTGATTCTTCTCTTGAGATTGTTCCTAAGCTCTTTCAAGGGAAGAAATATCTTTGTGACAATATATTTTTAGTGGCTTTCAGTCATTTTTTGGCAATACGCTTTCTTAAGTAGTTTGGAAAAACAGGATAGCAAGGAGATTATTACTGGCAACGCTCTAGGTTCCAACCTCTTTTAAAACAGCATATTCCCCAACATGAAGGAAAAGAGCCTGGAGGTAAGTTAAATTTGAAGAAAAAGGAAAGGGGTTCACGAATACAAGTAGCCAATGATTCCACGAAATGATTGAAAAACCGTCAGGACATGAACTGACAGAGTTATCAAGCGTCAAAATAAACTACATAATTTGTTCAAGGTTGCAAATAAAAGGAAATGAAGACTGGGAGTCGCATTGAAAATCGAAAAAAAATGAGTTTGAAAGTTCAAAATTGATAGAGGCAAAATTGCTAAGTAGCCATTCAAATGAGAGAGGATGGGGTATTGGAGGAAAATTCGAGGAATGCATATATTTCTAAAATGGTTTGGAATAATGTGAGTTCAGATGCCCATCTTTATCACGGAAATAAGAAGCCTTATTGGTCTGCATTTGTTTCTTAGCTACAGATTTCAGATGGCAAAGAACATGACGTAACTCAGGGGAGCCAGACCAGCGTTAATGAACAACGCCTGATAGACTTCGCTACTAGCAGAGGCTTTACAGTATGCTCAACACATTTTCCTCACCGATAGAGAACGTGGACATCCCCATATGGTCAAATATTAAATCAAATTAACCATATTCTCATACAAAATGAACTGCCACCAGTATTTTCAGCATTCACTCGCTTTACGGAGCTATCTGCAGCTCAGACCACTACCTTATGAGGATTAAATTCTAATGCCGCATCTTGAAGAGCTGTAAACAAGGAAGATTCGTTGGCCAAAGGGACCAGAGACACTGCCTAAACAATAGCTCAGTAACATCCACATATATGTGAGTGCTGTAAAATTTCTTCAACATATACCCGCATGCAAAAGAAAGTAATGATATCATAAAAATAAGACAGTACTAGGTGTGTTAAAAGAAGTGACTGAAGAGATCTTGTGGCAACGACCAAAGAAAAGTAAGAATGACAGATATTACGAAGAATGCAAGGAAGAGGTTGAAAAAATGAACCAGACGTACAAGAATACATTCAGGGACCAATTCGGACCAAAGAAGAACACTATACAACCCTCCGATGACAAACTAAAAGCGTGCCAAAGAAAGAAACGACTGATCTTCAATGTTAAGGTCCAACAGATAAACGAAAACATGACTCTGCATGAAGTCAAATCAGTGTATGCTTCCGCTAAATAACTAGGACGGGGCTTTGATCTACAGACAAGACTTTGTAAAAGTTTTTGCAGAAGACAAGTAATGATACAACCACTTGAAACTGTGATCAAGGAATATGTATAAATGCGTTATTTAAAAGGCGTGGCAAACATTGCTTTCACGACAATCGATTCAAGGTTAAAATATGTGTCATAGATATCTTCTTCTCAGCACTACAGCCCCTTTCGGGCCTTCGCTTCTTGCGAATAGCGCCTCCAACTGTCTCAGTCCGTTGACCGCGTCTTCCAATTCCCAAACCCGAGCAGCGATGAACTGTCTTCGTCGACCGCGTCAGACCAGCGTTTCCTCGGTTTCCCCACTGGCCTCCGGCTTTCAGTTCTCCCAACGAATACCTTCTTGAGTATCCGTTGTTTGACCATATGATTCATGTGTCCAACCCATTGCAGCTTCCGCAGTCTTACAATCTTTGAGACTTCTGGTTCGTCAAAAATTGCATACAGCTCATGGTTGTATCAAACCCGCCATCGGTCCCCGTCTAGCTTCGCTCCGATTATTTGCCTCAGGACCCATCGCTCAGAGGCGTTCAATATATTTGCGGATGCTTGGGTTAGGGTCCATGTTTCACACCCATAGCATAACACAGGTCTCTTCACAGATTTGTATACTTGGAGCTTTGTTTTCCTGTGTATGCAGCTGGTCTTCAAGATTGTCAATACTGAATAAAATATTTTATTTGCGACCTGTATTCTTCGGCGTATTTCGTCTCTTATATTGCTCGCTTTCGTTATTTTAGCGCTTAAATACACGAATTCACTAACATTTTCGATACTGCATACGCCGAATGTGATATTTTGTTGTATTTGAGGTATTTTTCCTCCACTGCGTCATGAGCTTTGTTTTATTTTCATTGATTTGTAGCCCTACTAGTTTTCTTTCGCTGTCGAGTTTCAGGAAAAGTTCTTTGGCATTTGTTAATGACCGTGACAGAATGTTGATGTCGTCCACATAGGCCACTACTTAGCTCGACTTGTATAGTAATGTACCTCGCGTATCGACAGGTAGCTTCCTTATGCCGTACTCCAGAGTCAAATTGAATAGCAATGGGGCCAGCCCATCTCCCTGCTCATAGATATACTCAGATATAAACTCTCAGCTAACTTAATCGAAAATGGACAAATTGTTGCCATGGTCTTAAGAGCCGAATATAATGAATTTGCTCGAGACCACTAAGCGAAACTACAACAAATTTAGGACAAATTACTACCATCGCAAAAGAAGCTGTCAAAGCCATTCTAGCCAACTTGCCCTGTAGATCATGAAGTAATTAAGAATGATTACAATCAGTTCAACATCGCTAGCTGGTAAACTAGAAATGGCTCCGGAAATCTATTTAACCCCTGAACTGAAAAATTCATAACGCAAGGTGACTAGCTTATATTCGACTATAATTGCCGGATTTCCTGCCTGGCGGCTTAACTGACGCCCATAGGGACAAACAAGTGGTGCTTACACCCATCTCCAGATGAGCTTTCTGGGTCAGCAGGCCTCTGTCAGGAAGATACCGATTTTGGCGGTGACAAAGTCCACAAATATTAACGTAGGTGACCCAGTTGAAATCAAAAGCAGATTGCTGCAATGTTTCCAGAAGCTATTGCAGCACCACCGACAACTACTGAAGCTGTGAACATTCTAGAAGCAGAGCCAGGGGTCCCAGTTTTGCCACCAACTAGAGACAAGGTACAAGTAATAGCGCATGATCCTAGAAAATAATTAAGCTTCTAGAATCAATGAAATATCAGCGTAAATGCTTCAGAGGGGGTCCCAATCTAATTCACCTTCTCCACCGACTAATATGCAAAATATGGTCAGAGGAGCAATTATCAGAGGACTGGTGAAGTATTGTATGTCCTGCACGTAAAAAGAGAGACAAATTAAGGTTTGAAAATTGTAGAGGCATCAGCTTCCATATAATAGAGACATCACACACAAAGTACTCTCCAAAATCACAGAAATAAAATTAAAGCCGTACTTTGAAAGTGTTATAGGAGAGTATCAAGTAGATTTTTGGAATGGGTAGTCCATAATTGACTAAATATTTTCAGTTCAGCAAGTGCTGGAAAAGTGCAAGAAATATAACATCGACAAACACTAATTCTTTATAGATATCAAACAAACATATGACAGTTTAGACAGGGATGCCCTGAATAAAATAATGCATGGCTTTTGTATTCCAAAAAAAAGCTGGTTTGGTCAGTCAAGATAATCACGATTTTAAACACAGAGTCCTAATTCAAGACAAGTGACAAGCTAACGGACAGCTTCATAATGGTATAACGTATAAAACAAGAGAACGGACTTGCCCAAATGCTTTTTAATATTACATTGGAAGACGTCATTAGGAAGGCATCAGCTAAATCCTGTGGTACATTAAGATTCAAGTCTGCACAATTCGTAGTACATGTTAATCCCGTCAATTATACAGCATGTCCAATCTTAGATGCTAAAGAAGCATTTCTGATCCTAGAATCTAAAGTAAACTGTATTGGCTTACAAGTTAATGAAACAAAAACATAATTCATGCCTCAAACGAGGAAGAACACTCCTATCCGACAAAACCTGCCCGTAGGAGATTATAACCTTGAAAATTTGGATAATTTTGTTTATTTTAGCGCCAACCTGAATAGAAGAGATGTCGAAAAGAATGAGACTGGATGCCAGATAAACGCCGCAAGAAAAGCTACTACTCCGTATTTCCCATTTTAAGCTCCAAAGTTGTGCACAAGCAAGTGAAGCTACGTATTCAGAAATCATTAATCAAACTCCACCGAAGAAGATCTCAAGCCCGGTTTAGAAACTCCGCCGTAGATGGTCCCATCCTCAGTTGAGAAAAGAGGAAGATTTCCCATTGTTTCTCCAACTCACGGCTTCCATGATTCCTAATCCTAAGCCCCACGAACAAATTGTAGTAAATGGTCACGGGGTCGCACATTAGATTTACTGGTTCCTCAATGATGGGACACTTAATGTCGAGAAATGCCAATAGCTGCAAAGAGACCTCCAGCTCTGCTACTCAATCCTATTTACATTTCCTTTGTAGTAACTTAAGAAGGTGAAGGCGAGTCTTGTGAATCTGATAGCGGAATTGAAAATAATTACCATGCCGCTGGAATGGGGGTTGGGCAACGGGCTAATTCTCCGTCCCCGTAAAAATTCTGTTTTGGTACCTACAAGAAAGCTTTAGAATGAATTGGATATAAATTGAATATGCTGGCAACAAAGGAAATGAACTGGATTGGAAGTGATATTCAGGACATGAGATCACACACAATACTCAAAAGTGGGAAGCCTGCCGGAAAACGAGAATTTGGAGTGGCCTTCATTGTGGCTAGGGAGTTCAAATCACACGTTATTGATTTTACGGCAGTCAATGAACGGTTGTGTGCGATCCGTATAAAAGCAAAATTTTTCAAACTCTGGCTGCTAAATGTGCACGCCTCGACCAAAGAAAAGGACGAAGAAACCGTTCTTGAATCACATGGAAAGGCTAGTCGACTTAATGCCTACAAACGACACAAAATAATTCTGGGTGATCCTAATGCTATGGTTGGCAACGACCTATCTCACCGGGGAACGAGTGGAGGATATAGCCTCAACGATGAAACAAATGACAACGACCAGCGCCTGATTGAATTTTCATGCAGCGGAAACCTAGTCATACGTTCGACTTACTTCCCAAACTGAGGCATACATAAAATAACCTGGGCATCACTGCATAGCAATACACAAAACCAAATCGACCATGTTTTGATCAAAAAAAGATGGAACTCGAGCAAACTTGACGTCCGTAAACACCGAGGAGCCAATTGCAACTCAGATCATCACTTGATCAAACTTCAAAACTTTAACATCGAACGGCCCCAAACGGCGTCTTTGGCCAAAAATTTCGTGGAGACACTTGACAACCAGCTGGCTCCCATCCTATTAGACACATCGTTGAAAACAAGCAACGAACTGTGGGTGGAAGTAGAAGCAACAATTAAGACTGTGGCAGAACAGACGATCGGACATCAAGCTCGACGCAAAAGAAATGATTGGTTCGATGATGAATGCCAGGATGCATTAGAAAAGAAGAATTAGGCTTACAAGCAATTTATAGAGAGAAAGCTAGTACGAAGAGAGCACATCGTGAAAATTGCCGATGAGTAGCGAATAAGATTATTAGAATCAAGAAAAGAAAATACTATGGCAACAAACTGAGAAGTATCCATGTAAATCTAGCGGACAACAACACAAGACAAGCATACAAGGTATTGAAAACTTGGAAACGTGGTTATCAGCCCAAAACCACGCTCTGTCGTGATGAAACGAAGATTGAGGAAAGATGAGTACCATATTTGAACAACCTCCTTAATTCTTCACACAGCTCCACAACATCGAAGCCTATAGATGTTCTCTGAGAGCTTCCGTTGGCTCCACTAACTCTGATGAATAGTGTTCCACATCAAAGTCTGAAAGAAAAATACAACGTAGGGCATCGATGAGATTCCAGTGGAGCTTATAAAATATGGTGGCAGCGGTGTTCAGAAAGCCATCCATAAAGCCATCCAGCACATTTGGCAACAAGAACATATGTCAAACAGGTAGAACCAATCAATTATCCACAAAAAAGCTGACAAGCTACAAGGGCGATAACTATAGGGACATATCCCTACTTTGTATGGCATACCTGTACAATATATTTTCAAAGATCTTAGAAAATAAAATCAGATTATAGGCGACAGTATTGTTCGGCAGTATCAAGGTGGTTTAAGAACAGGTAGATCGAAAATAGACCAATTGTTCATAGTCAAGCAGGTACTTGAGAAATGCTGGGAACTCGACATAGATATACACTAAATATTCGTTGGCTTTAAGGAAGCATACGACAGTATTGATTGTAACGTACCCTACCAAATAATGCTTTGCTTGGTAAGCAAGCCAAATTAATCCGTCTTACCAAGACGACAATGACGTCAACAACCTTCTAAGTCTGCATCAATAACCAACTTACCGACGTCTTTGAAATAAATATGGGATTAAAGCAGGGAGAAGGACTGGCCTCATTGCTATTCAATTTCACTCTGGAATACGTCATAAGAAACCTACCTGTGGATACAAGAGGTAGGCTACTATACAATTCAACCCGAGTGGTAGCCTATGCGGATTACATCAACATTTTGTCACGGTCGTTAACAACTGCCAAAGAACTTCTCCTGAAACCCAACAGCGAAGCAAAACTAGTTAAACAAAGCTCATGACGCAGTCGAGGAAGAATACTTCAAAAACTCAAAATATCACACTTGGCGAATACAATATCTAAAATGTGCGCAAATTTGTTTTATGAGGTGCAAAAATAGCTAGAGATATGGATGAAAAAGGTGAAATACGCCGTCTTTGGATTGTTTTTCCTTGGAGCTGGTGCGATTTAGCACCCTAGCTCCCTTCTATCTGTGAGCAATTATTTGCTCACCGTGATCAATGAGATCGTATTATTTTGATTATGGTCAATTATATTTTCTTAAAGCTAGCGCGGATAGTTGAATAAATTTCTTTTGGGAGTGCTTTCCGTTTTAGGATTCCCAGGGTAGTGTTAGGATGGTTGTCTACTTTGACGAGCTGTTTAAATGCTTTGTCACGTATGTTAATGTCGACAGGTCTGAGGTCTTTGTATATGTCTGTATTTCAAACATACCATGGGATTCCGAAGATTTGTCTAATGCTTTTGCTTTGCATGGATTGTAGTGCCTTTTTGTTGGTCCCTGTCATCTGGTAGAAGGCTGTACTACCATATAGTAGCGTCGGTCGTATTATTTATTTGTAAATCAGCAGACGATTCTTGATATTGAGTTTCTTGGCCTTAAGGAGTGGATAGAGTTGGGATAACACATTGTAGCAATGGCCTTGTTTGTTACGTATGTGGTCGGTCCAGGAGAGTTTGTTGTCGAATGTCAGTCCTAGGTATTTGGCTGTTCTTGACCCGGCAATATTTTCGTTTTCAATAGTTAGAGATCTCGATTGTTGTTGTTGTTTTCTAGTTATAAATAATGCCTAGGTCTTGTCTGAGTTGAACTTGATCTTCCACTTGCAAAAATACTTCAAAAGTATGTCTATGGAGGGTTGCAGTTTGGTGGTGATGACTCTTGCTTGTCTGGATGAGTATAAAACACAGGTATCGTCAGCATATAGGGAATTGTGGACATTCAAAGGTAGCCGAGGTGGGCCTGCAGTAAAGATGATGTATAGAATGGGGGAGGTGGGTGATCCTTGTGGGACTCCAGCTTGAATTTGCCGCATGGTTGAGAGGTGTTGTCAATTTTAACACGAAATGATCTGCCTTTTAGAAAGGAGCCAATGATTTGGATGAGCTGCAGTGGTATTTGGGACTCATGCATTTTGTTAACAAGTTCTGCATGCCAGACTGTATTGAAGGCTTTGGCAATGCCAAACATAACCAAACCCGTTGATTTCCTGCGGTTTAGCCCTATTCTAATGTGTTGGACCACCTTAGTAAGCTGGAGTTCTGTGGAGTGTGCTGGCTTGAAGCCAAATTGTTCTTGTAGAAGTATTTCTTTTTCGGTAACAACCTCAGTTAGTCAATTTAGTAGCAGCCACTCTACTATTTTCGACAGAGAGGACAATAGGCTAATAGGTCGCCAGTTTTGTGGAAACATGAGGTTTTTACCAGGTTTTGGCAGAGCGATAACTATTGCCGATTTCCATATTTTGGGGTATTTTCGCAAGCGGAAAATTGCGCTCTGATTGCATCGAGAATGTTATCTGGGTGCCATTTTACCATGATGTTTGATATTAAATCAAATCCCAGCGCTTTCTGTCTGTTTAGTACTTGTATGATATCTTTAACCTCTTGAAGATAGGTGCTTTGTATTAGGTCGGAGTCTATAATGTCCGGCCTCATGAGCCTGTTGGTCAACCGATTGACGTGATCTTCAAGTTCGTCAAGGTCCTCCTCATCAGATGAATTTTCACAGAACTGTTGTTCTAGAGTATCTGCGAAGGCCTCCGCTTTACCAAAATTGTCAAATTTGATGCCGTGATGGGCCGTGAATTGGTGGCATTACAAGCTTTCTTTTAATATGAAAGTATTTGGGAACCCTCCAGAAAGCATTGCTCCCACGCTCCAGACTTTGCAAGAAGCTCTCCCATTGTTCATTGCGGAATTTTGACATCTAATCACGAATTTCGTTCGTAATTTGATTTGTTTCCTGGCGTAATCTAGGATCACCGGTATTCCTAGCCCTTCTCCAAACTAGATCCCTCCTCCTTATTAAGTTTTTGATATCGTCAGAGAGTTCATAGGAATTTGTCACCCTTGTCAGAGTTTTGACTGTGTTGTCCTCTTTTGTTTGTATTATTTTGTCTGTGATTTCTTCTATCTATCTATCGCTGGCTGTTTCAAGTGTTTGAATAATGGTTTCTTTAGCCAGTGCAACTTGGAAAGCTTGCCAATCAATTTTCTTCTTTACTTGTAGGGGTTCGTCTATGTATATTTTTCCTATTAAGAAGAGCACCGGTTTGTGATCGGATGAAAGTTCATCGAGGACTTCGATGCGTACATCATGAATTATCTGTGATGATTTAACTCAATCCCAGCACGATTGCTTCTCAACTTCGGTGATAGGCATTGAAGTCTCCGGCAAGGAGTATGGGACCCTGAAAGTCCAGAAGTTTTTTAATGCCTTCAATGAGCGCAGCTGCCTGAGGGCGGCTGTATACCGAGACTACCATAAATTCAAAAGAATCCGTCCGCACTTGAATTTTAGTAGCTTCTAGCGTTTGTAAGGTAGGTGTCAATACGGGATTATGGTTCACATTCCTTCTCACAAGAATGGCCATTCTGCCTCCTCTGCCTGTTGTTCTGTCATTTCTGTACAGAAAATAGTTAGGGATGCGTAGGTGATTTCCAGGTTTCAGAAAGGTTTCCTGGGTGAGAATGATGTCAAACTTATTATCGAATTTAAGTTGAGTCAACTCACCAGTCTTATGAAGCAGGGAATTTGGATTCGATATGAGAATGGTTAAATGATCCATTATTATTTCTTTGTCAGTGTGCTATTGATACTGTTTTGTGATGCAAACATTCCTTGAATCATTTTCGCCAGCATGTCTTGCATCATGGTTTGGAACTGTGTTTGCATGGAGGAAAAGAGTCTGTCCATGTTGTTGTTTGTGTTTTGTGGAGTGTTTGTTTTTATGTGTTTTTATTTTGTTGTTGTGTAGATGTTGCGGTGGTTTTATAGCTATTTGCAGCTGAAACTGGCGCGAACAATTTCCTGACATTCACTGGCTTTCGAGAACATCCACCATAGTTGGCTGGGTGTTCTCCAACACAGTTCACACATTTTAGCTTTTTCTCTGCTTTTTTAACGCATTTGAAAAATTGTGGAGCCCATCGCATTTAATAGAACGGGCCTGTATGTGACAGTTTTTGGAGAAGTGTCCAAACTGCTGACAGTTGTGGCACATAACTTGTCCTGTATGGGGGCGTTGCGCTTCGACAGTGCATATGAGGTGACATATTGCCCTTATATTGTATATGCCAGCCTCAGATTTGGGAGGGAGGACCTTCACAAACTTGGATGACCCATCATGATGGGGTGAAATCCTTGGCTCTCCAGATTTTCTTTGATGTCGTCAATTGATAGTCCATACAGACCCCTGATGACCACATTCAGATTTCTTTCTTCAGGAAGGATATACGTGTGGTATTGTATTGTCATTTCTGTCAAATATTTTGCCAGTTTTCTGTGGTCTTGTGGTGTCTCTGGAATTATCTGGATCCCCAAGTAGACCCTTTTAGTGGATTCGTGTTTAATTCCAAGGTCTTTCATGTCACTTAGGGATTGGGTCCACTTTTCATTCTCTCGAAGGATGACGTTTCTTCTCGTCGACTGGGGGTTTGGATGGAGTGGGCACCGTGGGAGTGGTTTTCTTTTTCGGTGAGATGGCCAGCCCTGGAAGAGCTATTGAGGGACCCGGCGGTGGCAGAGCAGGAAATTCTTCACTCTCCTCAGCAGAGTCTTCCTGCGTGGACTCATTTTCATCTTCTTCTTGTATGGCTTCCTCTTCCAAAGCTTCTTTTTCTGAAGAAGTCGGAGAGGACGGAGAGGTCTCTGATGAGAAAGATACAGACTCCCCTTTCCTACTTTTGTTTTTGTTCTTCTTTTTTGATTTGGCCAGCGCCAAATCCCTCAATTGCTCCATGAGCCTTTTATTGACTGGGCGTTGTTCTGCCAACTCCGAGTTTACCTCAATAAGTTGCTGTTGGGCCTGCCTCAACTGCTGTATAACTTTGTTAAGCTTAGCCTGGACAGTTTGCGAAGCTTTCAATTGGACAATCAGCAGAGCGATCTGCTGATTGTCCATTGTGGATATATCTGTCATATCCACAACCCATCCAAACCAAACTCAAACAGTATAAAATGTATCCAACTATTTAAAAAATTGTTATACGGATCAAAAATAATCAAAATAATACGCTCTCGCAACCATGGAAAGCAAAAATCACTCACCCAGAAGACTCCGCGCCTTTTTGCCAGCTTGTTATTTCTTCTTCTCGTTAAGATTGTTCCCTCCTGCTCACACTTGTCAATCACTGACTATATTCACTGACTATATTCACTCACTAACTGATAACTTCGACTTTGAATGTCCCCGACGATGCACGGCTTCCACAAGACTGTGTGAATAATACGCCGTAGAATACAGTTCGCAAATACAATTATTTTTTCCGTTTTGACGATCTTGAAGACCAGTTGCATACACAGGAAAACAAAGCTCCAAGTATACAAATCTACAAAAAAACCTGAGTTATGCTACGAGTGTAAAACATGGACACTAACACAAGCATCCGCAAATATATTGAACGCTTTTGAGCGATGGGAACTGAGGCAAATTATTGGAGCGTAGCTAGACGGGGATCAATGGCGAATTCGACGCACCAATGAGCTGTGTGAAATTTTTGGCAAGCTGGAAATCTGAACGAGTTTAAGACTGCGGAAGCTGCAACGAGCTGTACACATGATATGATGAACAATGGATACCCAAAAAGGTATTCGTTGGTAGAACAGAAGGCCGGAGACCAGTGGGGAAACCGAGGAAACGCTAGTCTGACTGGGTCGACGAAGACAGTTCAAATTTAAAAACTGGAGAACGCGGTCAATTGACCGAGACTGTTGAAGGCGCTATTTGTAGGAATCGAGGGCCCGAGAGGGGCTGTAGTGGTACGAAGAAGAAGAAAAAGCAGAAAAAGAATGCAGCTGCGTGAACGGAGAAGCGGCTAAAGCGTGATACTGAACATTTCACCTTCTCTAATGCTGATACATACGATCAAGATGATGATATACTCTAACTATCCCTAAGCCAAGGCTCGAAAGGGGCTGTAGTGCTAAATAACAAAAAAAAAACAAATCAAGGGATTAGCTTGCGGAACTGTATTGTATCAGTGAAGCCTTGCGTGTGCGCATCTAGGAAAAGAGTGGTGTTTGAAAGAGGACAATTAATCCCTGACAAGTTACTTTTGCCATGTCGTGTTAACATTAGAAGTAATTGCACCATCAACAAAATAACGGCGTATATGGAAAACAATGAATCGTCAATGCAAGGATAATGAACATGCTTGAATGATAGGAAACTAAAAACACTGATATCATTACAACAGCAACAAATATGGTATTGGCAATCCAAAACACAGACAATTTCATTGGCATTTACGTCATTGCGGCAACAAAAAGTATGGGATTGGTTATTTGAAACACTGATGACATCATCGGCGCTTACGTCATTCTAAATGTTCAAGATATTTTGATTGCCCCATATACAGCGCCAAGGCACACACATGTTATGATTAGGCTCGCGATGTAAGTGTGTCGACATATCGAAAATCGACATGAAAACCGTAAGGATTGGCATCGGTTGAAGCAATCAGCGAATCAAAAGTTACTAGAAGCGGCAGAGGGGAACAATAAAAACATTCGAAACTCTATCAAATTTTTTCTTGTGTATTTTCAACCAAATTGTGTTTGACATTTTAGTAAAGACTATGTGATCTCCTCAGTGGTGACCCCGACGCAATCCCCTTTGTGAATCAACATACAGAACATTAATTAGTGTAAAAAAATTAAATTCGGGAAGCGACACCAGCAACATTTTCAAAATTGCTACTGGGACGGATAAATTACCGGATACTCCAAAAACGTCGAAGACTCCAAGCGGTGCGCCGCCGATCACGCCGAGGCCATTGGGTTTGCAAACTTGTATGTAGAAGCGTCGCGCATCACCGAATTCCTCGCGTTCTACAAGCTAGACCCGGAATTCTGGTTTGAACAGGTGGAAGCCAGTTTTCGTTCACCTAGTATTACGCATGAAAAGACCAAATTTAAATATGACATACAGTACGCCGAGCCGGAAATATTGCCGCACGTCATCTCGATTGCAAGGAATCCACCATCCGAAAACAAATACGATGCCGTCAAACAGCGAATATTGACAGCTGTTTCGGAATCCAGCGAATCAAAGCTGAGGCACCTATTTCAAGGCCAGAAACTCGATGCAAGGAAGCCATCGCATTATCTTCAGCATATACGGAATACTGGTGGAGAACAAGTCACTAATGCTATGTTGCGTTCACTTCTTTTGGAGCAACTATCAGAAAACATCCGGTAGTTTTAGCGATTTCCACCGAGCTTAATATTGACAAATTGGCGAAAATGGCGGACTTGATGATGGAGCTTCAACAAACGCCCGCCATTGCAACTGTGCAGAGAAAGGAGGCTAGCAGTAACGTTTTGGAGCAAATATTGAACCGCATTGATCATTTGGAGCTACGAATGCGAGATCAATCACGCTCAACGTCTCAAGGGAGAAGAAAGCGGTCAAAGTCAAGACCAAGGGGCCCATTTTGTTTTTTTCATAAGCGTTTTCGTCAGTGAGCCCGGAATTGCCGTCAACCGTGTCAATGGACTTCTGACGAAAAAAGCAACTCGGGAAACTAAATTTGTCGTCCCGAGTCACGGCGGTCGAGGACGACCAACCGCACCAACGCCGACTTATAATCATGGGTAAGAAAAGCAGAGTGCGATTTTTGGTAGAAACTCGCGCTGACGTCTTCGTTCTTCCAAAGCAGCATAAAACACTTGCAAAGTTAAAATTATACGAGTATGCTGCCAACAACTCATCTATAGCTACGTATGGTGAAAAATCGATGATACTTGATTTCGGCCTTCGACGACAATTTCCTTGGAGTTTCACCATCGCAGATGTCCGGCAGCCTATCATTGGAGTGGATTTATTACGACATTTTGGACTTCTGGTTGACCTGCGAAGCAAATTATTAGTAGATGGTAAAACTAATCTGAAATCCATCGCCGACGTTTCGCTTAATGTTAGCTCTACCGTGCTGTATGTTTCATCCAATACGCCTTATCACGACCTGTTAAAGGCATACCACGACGTTACCATTCCTGGTAATATTAAAAAGGTTAGGAATCACGGTTTCTACCACCACACTCTGACCCAAGGACCACCAGTTGCTGAGCGAGCCAGAAGATTGCCCCCAGAGAAATAGCGTGAAGCAAAAACAGAGTTCGAATTTACGCTCGAACTTGGTATCTGTTAACCGTCTAGCAGCCCATGGGCAAGCCCACTACACCTCGTTGCTAAGAAAACGGGTCAATGGAGATTATCGGCGTCTTAATGCCATTACCATTCTGGATAAGTACTCGAGTGGATGCAAAGTTTTCACAACATTAGATTTGACACGCGCGTATAACCTAATTCCCGTGGCTCCCGAAGATATCCCGAAAACCGCCGTCAGCACTCCATTTGGACTCTTTGAATTTGAAGTGATGACATTCAGGTTATGCAATGCGGCGCAGACGTTCCAGCGATACATTGATTCTGCGCTACGTGGATTGTGATTTTGCTACGCATACATTGATAACATATTAATTGCATTGAAATCAAAGGAAGAACATCAAAAGAATCTTCAAATTGTATTCGAACGGCTAAGAGAATATGGTTTATCAGTCAATGTGTCGAAATGTGCTTTCGGCGCACCATCAGTGGAATATCTGGGGTACCTTATCGACGAAAACGGTATCAGTCCTCTCCCTGCACGAGTTAAAACTATTTTGGAATTTCTGAAACCAAGCAACGATTTCCAAACTAAGAAGATTCCTAGGAGCCATAAACTTTTATCGCAAATCATTACAAAGTGCAGCTGAAATTCAGGCGCCACTACATAGATTTTTACTTGGCGCTGAGAAAAAGGACAAATCGAAGATATCCTGGAAGCTTGAAGCGGAAGCGGCATTTCAACGATGCAAAGAGCAGATGGCAAATGCAACACTATTGCGGCATCCGATTGAAAATACCCAACTGGCATTTAAATGCGACGCATCCAATACTGCCATGGGAGCGGTGTTAGAGCAGCTTAATGGCAAGACCTGGGAAGCGCTGGGATTCTTTTCAAAGAAATTTACAGCTGCGCAGTGCAAATACAGCACTTATGATCGTGAATTACAAGCGATTTACAGTGCTGTAAAATACTTCCGAAATATGATAGAAGGACGCCCACTTATAATCAAAACGGACCACAAACCGCTTAGATTTGCGTTTAACCAGAAAGCGGAGAAAGCTTTTCCACGAGAATTGCGCCAATTAGATTTTATTGGGCAGTTTTCAACGACGTTGATCCACAGTGCAGGAAGCGAGAATGCCACAGCAGATGCGTTGTCACAAGTTAGCGCGATCACAGTCCCCATTGCAATCACCAGGCAAGATTTGGCGGCAGCATTAAAATTGCGTAAACTTCGCATCGATAACTCGGATAACACTATATTTTGCGATACTTCTACTTCCGAAATTCGTCCGTACATCCCGAAAATTCTTAGGCGGAAAATATTCGATATAAACCATGGCCTATCACATCCCAGCGGGCGCACAAAAAAAGATGGTCTCAAGGAAGTATGTATGGCCAAGCATGTCCAAAGATATCTTGGAATGGACTCGGACATGCCTCGAATGCTAGCGCAGTAAAGTAAGCAGGCACGTCAAACCACCACATGAGCGATTCAGCATGCCAGATGCAAGATTTGTCCATGTACATATTGATATTGTTAGACCATTGACATCTTCTTGAGGATACTCCTATGTGCTGACGATGATTGACCGGCTTACGAGATGGCCAGAAGCTGTTTCAATCCCATCTATAACAGCTGATGTCGTTGCAGATGCATTCTACACAACTTGGATATGATGTTTTAGTCCACCTGCTATGTTAACATCGGATCAAGGCACACAATTCGAATCACTGCTGTTCCAGGCGTTGACGCACCTCGTTGGCTGTAAAAGAATTCGGACTACAGCGTATCACCCTTCCACCAATGGTATGACAGATCATTAAAGGCGGCAATAATGTGCCATGACAATCTCAATTGGGTGGACGTCTTACCAACTGTTCTACTTGGGCTGCAAACTAGCGTAAAGGATGACATCGGTGCCACTGCAGCTGAGTTGGTGCTACATTACGGATTTCAGGAGAATTTTTCTTCGATGAGGATATGCCTTCCGATCCTAAATTCTTCGTTGAACAATTTTGCGAACAAATGAAGGAGATTTGCGCCACTCCAGCGGCCCAACAATATAAAAGAAAAATATTTATGCATAAAGATTTGTTCACGTGCACGCATGCATTTATTCAAGTGGATCGTGCTAAAAAGCCACTCGAACATCCGTATGAAGGTGCTGAAATGACAGACAAATAATGTTTTCACTCTCGATGTGAAAGGAAAACTCATCAATGTCAACATCGAGCGACTCAAGCCAGCATACTATGAGGCCACGGCAGAAACTTCACCATGCAGTTCTGATGCACCAACAATGACGCCACAAACAATACCAGGACCTACAACTTTAAGGACATACCAGGTTCCTAAAGCTAAAGCAAAGCAGACGAAAAATGTTACGTTTTATTTATTTATTTATTTAAATTCCATTTAACAGATAAACATAATCCAATTACAAAATGGAACAAAACAAACAGAAAAGAAAATTAATGAAAATTAGAATTAAGTGTTAAAGTTAATATAAAAAAGAAATTCAATGGTACTAACAACAATAAATATGCGTGTAAAATTAAATTAAAGCACACAAAAAAAGAAAATAAAGTCTAATATTTACTCCAGTTGAGTTTTAAGAATCAGGCTTCTTAACCTCAATTTGAAAACAAGTTGGGTAAACAGACATACGCTCATGTCAGAAGGGTTTTGTATTCAATTTTCAAAATGCAGTCACCAGATTGAATAAAGTCAAGAAGCATGTCAATGACGATTTTATTGGAGAAACTATGAAATTCGAAGACCATACTATTATTAACAAAGTTGAAAGAATTTCGACTTCTGAGGTTTTTGTTATTGTTCTACTCATAAATATCTCCCTTGATAATTATTTCAGATGTCCATTCGCGAGGGAGGAAACACATTTTTCATGTATTTCCCCGCTGTGCCCCACTGTAGCAAAAACTGACAGTTTAAGAACTGTTTTGAAAAGCTCCCATGAAAGCTATCATTTCATACTCATATCGGCTACGTTTGATGAATTTTTTTTCAGGGGCCACTCTCCTGTACTGTTATCATCGATTAATAGCCAATTTTTTCGAATCCTAGAGTTGTTACAAGGCCCTTTTGTTAGAAGCTCCTTCCCGCCTCCTTGACTTGTTCCACTTATGAGTATTAATTGTAGGTACTCAGCTTCAGTCATTCATTAAATTGAATCAAGTGTTCAAAGCATGCACCTTAAACGTTGAAGTTGGGAAAAAATAACTCAAAGTTATTCAATCTTCGCATTTAAAACAGCCACTATTTTGTTTTACGATTACTGATACCACTAGCTGAACTGATTCTCAAAGTTATTCATGACACTTATCATTCCTGAAATTTTCATGCAAATCCTAGCAAAACTCTAGCGGCTGAGTCGGTAAAAAGCGCATGTTGTTCCATAGCCATATGTTGCCAGAGTAATACATGCAGCGCATATTGTTCCATAGTAATACAGGAAAATTCAAACCGCTATAACTTCGCCAAATATGATGCAATCTTTATGAAACGTGCAGAGTTGATCAATCTTATAAATAGACATCTGTGTACTGAATTTCGTTGAATTTACCGTTAAGATTTTATTCAAGAAAACATAAAATCGATAAATCATACTATTAGTTGAGTTGAGTGAATTGCGACTTCTCACGTATTTGTTGTTGTTGTACTCATCAAGGCCTACATTGGTGATTTTTTTCGGATTTTTCGGATCACAGGTGTCCAATCGCGAGGGGGGGGACACAAATTTTTCGTGTATTTCCCCTCCCTGTGCGCCCCTCGAAGCAAACTTTGCCAAACTAAGACCTGTTTTGAAAAGTTCTCATCAAGACCTTTCATTTGATACCCATATCGGCTATCTTCAATGAAATTTTTTTTTCGGGGGGTCACTCCCCTACATGGGGGGACCCCCCTTAAATACCTTATAAATTTTTTTTGTAGCTGTACTTTGAAGAGATCGCCACTCTACACCTACACACGAAATTTGATGTTTCTAGCTTAAGTAGTTTCCGAGAAAAACTGCTGTGACACACGGACGAACGGACGGACGGTCGGACGGACAGACGGAAAGACAGGACGCGATTTTAGAAGGGTTTTGTAAAATTATTTTACAAAACCCTAACTAGGTATGAGTCGGAAAAACGACCAAACTCAAGCTTATCATGATTCCTTACCATTCGTATAATGGGAGAGTGAAAATATAAATTTGTACGGGCATACGGTGGCACGAAAAAATTGTTTGCCCGAGAAGAACGCGATGATTGACGAAGACGTTGGTCTGCAAACAATGTTAATGAAATTTGATTGTGGCAGAGTTGATACAGAAAACACTGATCTAGATACATGCGACGGGATGACAGAGTAGGCAAACGTAGGAAGGATAAACGGCAGTCATAGGGTTGATATGGGATTTTGAATTTGTAAAACAAGACACGAGTAAATTTACGCTGGACATTCTCTAACGAGTCAATGAGCTAGGAGTGTCGGGGAGACCAAACTACAGAGCAGTATTCGAGGATAGGACAGGCAAGACAGATAAACAAGCGGACAGGGGTAGATATATTGTTAAATTTATGAGCGTGCCTTAAAATAAGTCCCAATAATTTCGAGGCCCTAGTAGTGGCGATTAGAACGTGTGCATCAAAATTGAGCTTAGGATCAAATGTAACGCCAAGGTCCTTAGCAGAGCGCAGAGCGGAGAACGATTTAGATTAAAAGTCATTTTATAGCATTTGGCAACATTAAGACAGAGGTAATTAGACGAACACCAGTTACTTAGTGCAATCAGGTCCATCTGAAGATATTGAAAATCTTGTACAGACCTGAAAGCTCGAAAGACTTTAAAATCATCGGCATACAGTAGGCAATTGGAAGCGATAACCGAAGGAAGATCATTTATAAACAATAGGAATAGGAGGGGACCTAAAATGGAACCTTGAGGAACACCAGAGGACGGATAGAATGGAATAGAGGTAGTTCCACAGTAACTAACACAACATATACGAGAAGACAAGTAGGAGTCCATCCATGATAAGAGAGGGCCGACAACCCCAAAAGTTTTCAGTTTATAACAGAAAAGTTGATGGTTGACCGTGTCAAATGCCTTCGAGAAGTCAGTGAAGATTACATCAACCTGCAATCGATTGTCTAGGGCCTAAGCAATGAAATCGGTGAATTCAATTAAATTTGAGATCGTAGAGCGACCTTTGAGAAACCCATGTTGTTCTTTCGATAAGATAGGGTTCAATGAAACTGAGAGCCGGTTGTGTACCAGACGCTCAAGTAATTTTGGGAAACAGGAAATTAAGGAAATAGGACGATAATTGGACACAGAAGAAGGATCACCACTTTTAAGAATAGGAACAACGTTTGCTCTTTTCCAATAAGTAGGAAAAATACCAGTCTTTAGACTGAGGTTGAAGAGAAATACCAGAGGGATACAAAGTGAAGACGCTAATGACTTGACAAAAATATTCGGCAAGCCGTCAGGACCAGGTGATATATTAGGATTAAGTGAATTAATGAGGGATTCAACTTCGATTTGGTCAGTGAAAAGTGAAGAAATGTCAATGGAGTGAAGTGCGGGTGTATTAACTGGATCAGAGACATGAGAAGAAGGAATAATAGTTGACGAGAAGAACTGAGAGAACAAGTTGGAAAAATCCTGTGGAGAAGAGCTAACTATATTATTCCAGCGGACTGAAGGAGGGACAGAAGAGGAGGACATTAAGGATCTAATGTATGACCAGAATGGTTTCGCATTATTCGCCATGAGGGAACTCTCCAAGCTACTGAAGTAGTTTCTCATTGCAGTCTTTAGTTTTTTTTTTGCTGCAAGACGTAGATCACAAAAGCGGGCTCTGGATTCTTCAGTACCACAACGCTTGAAACGGCGATGTGCCTTTCTTTTAGCATTCTAGGCACTTAGTACTTGCTTGGTTAGCCATGGTTTCTGCTTTACTTTGCGAAGAGCTTGTAAAGGTGTGAAGTGTTTAATCAACTCATAGAGGTAATTATAAAACTTATTCAGAGTTTCCTCACACTCCAAATTATCAAAAAACTCCTGCCAGTCAATCGAGCTCAGCTCGGAGGCTAAAGCTTCGTAGTTTGCTTTGAAGAAGTTGAATTTTCGCGAAGACGCAAACGTACGACTTGACAAAGGTGTAATGGAGAGATCGAGCGATAATGGCGGATGATGACTATTAATACTCACTAGAGGATTTAATGCGGTGGAAACAGATCGACAGTTTAGTGGAAAGTTAGAAAGAACAAGGTCAAGTACCCGACCATTAGCATTAGGGATATTATTGAATTGCAATAGTGAACAGAGTGATAGAAACGAGGAGAGGGATAAAGAAGATGCATCGGTTGATGCAACAGAGAAAGGAAGCTTCTTCGTCCATTGCACTGTTCCCAAATTAAAATCACCGCATATTAGAATTAAAGATTGCGGATGTTGCAATAGGACATAAGAGGAAAACTCGTCAAAGAATGTCTCATACACATACAAAGGAGAGTTACTAGGCATGTAGACAGAGGAAACTAATAAAGATGTATTGTTAGGAAGGAAGATCTTGACAATCACACAATCCACAACACGGGAAAAGCAAAAATCAGCACAAAGGGAGCTACGCACTGTATTACTAACAGCTACAAGAACACCACCTCCATCTACTTTATTTGCAGAGGCCAAGTCCCGATCACAACGCTACATATCAAAATCAAGGGATATTTCCGAGTTTAAGATGTTGTAGTAATCGAGGAGTAGGGCTCTAAAAGCCAGCGCTGCCACAGGCACACAGCACAAACTCAATTTAACGATGAGTAACCATTCAGTCACCTTCCCCATCGCAACACTCGCTCTGTTTTCGCGTGAAAAATACGTCAAGAAAATTTCTTTTGTACTTAACTCCCGGGGAACAAAATTCTAAAACGTTTTAATATTTTAATGTGTAGTGATTTTATTACAATATCGTTTGAATATAATTTAACGAATTGCGGTGTAACGCGGTATACAAATGCTTAGAACGAAACGGTTAACTCCTTAAATTATATGAACGATAAAATCATTGTATCATTTAAACCCCTTAAAATTTGTCAAATTTTACAGGTTCCAACCATAATCTTAATTAAAAATTGTTTTGTTTGTCGGTAATTAACGTGTGCCTGTCTAATTCGTTCGATTTTTTTTTTCCACTTAATTACGCCTAATCATTATAAACGAAAATTGCTTTCAATTGATAACTTAATCGAATCTACAAAAGACGACGTAAATTTTTAAAAACAACCGAAACGAGTGTGCATTATCACCATCGCGGATCCACCCTAGTACGCATCATCGATCGAAAATCGTCGAAGTGCATAGTCTAGCTCAGATCTATTACATTTCGTGTATGGATCTAGTCCAAGAAAGAGTACTGTCATTGGGGTCGACCGATGACGAAGCGCCTAATTGGCGAGCGATTTCGCTACTCGCGTGGGGAATCTGAAGCGTGCTGGGCCGGGGAGTCGATCATCGGTTGAGTGATGGTGAAGTCATTAAATATAGCGCCAAGATTTATTTGCGCTCATTAAGATCACCTCGGAGGTGATCTCAGTTGGTCAGTCGGGAAGTGAACGATCGCGGACATCCGTGATAACAGTGATCGATGCAAATTGTGCAAATAACGGGCAAAGAGTTTGGTAGAATGAGGCGGTTGCAGTAAAAACTATTGAAAAACCCTTTTGATTTCCCGCTACTCAAATTTCGGCTCTCTCTACTTACAACTCAACCGCAAAACTGAAACCCCAATTTAAACTGCTCAGATTGTCTCATGTCGTTGCGAATGTGTGTCACTATTTACATTCATTCAATACCCTCCATTGCAAAGTATTTGGCTCGTATGCACTCCACTAGACCTGATCGTCTATCATGCACCTTGTTGATTGTCTGGTACGCAAGTCCGCGACGTCAATTAGCGATGCAACTATGTTTGGCGGGAAACAAAGTAACTGAGGCCGATCTGGCTCATTGGTGAATGAAAAATTGCATATTCACCAGCCAAAATCGAACAGGAAAACAGTTTGGGGGAATTTGACAAGGATAATAAATACATTGGGGAGTTCGTAGTCAAGATAGGCTGAAACAGGAGTTCGTACTATGAGCCAATGTACTTTGATGGAGAAGTGCTGTACTGTGGTTGCTGCGATCAAGACAGGAATATCGAAGTTGAAGCGATCGAGTAGGCGTCACTTCAAGTTCTTCAAATTTGGGGTGTCTTGACGTAAATGGAGACTCGAAGGAATGCGTCGTAGTCACAGTCGCGCTTTCAACGATGAGTGGTGTGTGATCGCTGTTGATTCGATTTTGCTGTGCCATAGGAAAGTGGTCAAGTTACTATTACTTGTAGAATCTTAATTGCATGTCTCTATCAGTGCTCCTAAGACTTTATTTACATTCGTGATTGGATTACCTTCCGCTTACTGAGTACAGTTGATACCTTCGAGAATCTATTTGAACTCGCGACAAAGAACAGTCAAATAAATTTTCATTTTTTTTTTTTGCGTCTTGTAGAAGACAGTCGATTTCGATTTTTCGTAGCAATTCGAAGTGAATCAAGGACCTTTGACGAATTTGCGCGACGGGTTTTCTTTTGCTCAACACAAATTACACATGACTTGCTTCCACTTGCGAGTATTTTGAAGCAAGTACTCTATTTATGTAAGAACGGATACGTTATTCTTGAGACCTGCAAGAGATTAATGGACTATGAAGTGTTAACAGAATTTGTGAGGTTGCAAACTTGCTTTGGATTGGACATGTACTTATATTGGTCATGTTATCCTGGATGGAAGTTGAGTGTTGGTTTCTTTGCAAAGGACTTATAAGTTATTGGGTCGCTTGCGAGTGAACTTTCCCAGAAGAACAAAAGAAAAAGAAAAAACAAGAAATCGAGGTATATAGGGCATCTTTTTTGTCATTGGATCTGAAAATGTGAATAGATTTCGATTATTCTTCTGATATGAAGGCCTTAATAATTATTCGGAGGAACTCTTTCATATATTTCAGAGAAAGAAAAAAAAAAACTAATCCTCGTACTTGATCACTTCAGTAACATTCTGGTCTTTTTTTATTAACTGAATTTTTGAAAACCTGTTGACCTGTTTGGGTACGGTAAATTGAATTCCAACGTATTAATCATTTTCAAGTTAGTATGTGCCATCTTAACTCCGTTGTTCGGTTTCCCTGAAATTATTTTTGCATACATAAAGGGTAAATTCCTTTAAATTATTTTATTAAGGGTAGTTACGAGTAAAACAATGAAAAATATAAGATTGGAACGAATAACGATTTGACTAAGTTTTTGATCAACTCTAATAACTACTTACTCAATTTGAATAAACTTTACGGAATATTTTCTTGCCGCTATTAGATTTGTACGACGATTTGTCTGCATGCGATAAAAAAAAAAAAAAAAAAAAAAAATTGAAATCGTGATCATAATAGCTTAGTGACACTTTTAGTTTTTTTGTATTATTATTATTACCATTATGTTGCAATAAGAATTAAATTAATGCAGAAAAGTTTTTTTTTTCGGACGAAAAGAAAAAAAGTATTTATTTTAGCACACCTAGCTGTTTGCATAGTAATTATTGTTAAATTTAATGCCTTTCTTGCACGACACATACAATTTCGTGGTTCAATTATAACATAAAGTTCACTTAATGCGTAGATTATATATCGATATGTTCCCTGTCAATGAAAATTTGAATAAAAAATGAATTATTAAACTTTAACCGTCGGTCTTTCCCTTTCGTTTTCTCTAACCGAGTATAGGACCCGGTACGGTGGCAGGCTTCCACCCCAAAACATGAGCCAGCCGCCGGGTACAAACTAATTCCTTTTTTCTGTTTCAGGTGACGTAATGGGTTGAGTGGCCCAAGCAGAGTGCCTTTTTATGGCATAGATTTATGCAATCCAATTGTATAATTCTATGACATAAATTGGTCACCGGGGTACTCCTCTTCTGATGGGAAGGTTCATACAATTCAAGTTGTATGAGTTTTCTACTCAGAAGAGGAATACCTGGCCACTTCAACAAGCTATCAATGGATTTATTCCGGTTGGGTGGGTATGAAGGGGCTCCACCACCACCCGGTTGCCCCTCTTTCATTTGTGGGCCATGAACTTCGTTGGGTAACGACGAGGTCACCCCAAGTTCGCCTTTCTTCTCAGGTTTCACTTGTTCTTGTAACAAGTACATCTCCTTCGGTGAGGTTATCTACAGTTTTTGCGACTTCAGTCGCCTTTTTGATCAGAAAGCAATTCGTGAATGCGAAATATTTTTGTAGTGGGTCCTCGTGCTGGGGAAACGAACCCGCCCCACGACACCGCAATGCTAGCCTGCCAGCGCATTCACGCGTCTCCAGACGAGGGCATTCTCGGCAGAAACCGACACCTTCCTCTGCCGAGGCAGCAGAACATCGCTGCAGTCCTTCACGGACATCATTGAACAATCATTATTCACTACAATGTTACTATTTAACCAGGTTTCCCTAAGACATATAAATACATCTTCGCTGAGTTGTAACGATAAAAAGAGCTTATCAAGCTTGATCCTTAACCCTCTTAAATTTTGGTAATATACTGAAATATTTGAAGTCAAGCTACAGTCATGAAATCTCATACTAGTTTGTAGATTGCGGTCTACCCGGTGCACGAAAGGACTTCCTTCTTCTTGGGCTGAATGGTTTAATAAGTACTCCAGGCGGCCAAGCTTCAGGATTCAAAATAGGATCACAATTTGAGGGCACTGTAAGCTTGAAAGAAGCTACCACTCTGTCCTCTAGATTGTCCTTGGTTAATTTGTAGCAACTAATAACTTTAACAGCTGGCCCAAATTTTTTACAGGTATTCCGCAGTTGTATGGTAGCTTAGGCGCGAAATAAAGATCTCCTTTGGAAGGGATACGATGTCAGTGTTGGGACTTCGTCATCCGAAATCAGAGTAGCCACAGCCGAGGTGTCAATACCAGATGAGGGCGGAAGACTAGGCGATTGATTATTTTTGATTTTAGGGATCGCCCCCCGATTTATTGATGAGGGTCTCGGAAAGCTATCACATGCCACAGGTAATTCATTACTAACCATATGCTGAGCTGCTGCTGAAGGCACAGGAGAATTAGAACACGACTTAGTTGTGCTAGAACCAGCAGCAAGGTTCGGGGTTTTAGAAGCCGATAACTTTGCCAGCGATTTACTACAAGTAAGGATGGAAGGCCTTTGTACAGGCGTAATTGAGCCCCTAATGCATACCTGCTGAGCTGTCGGCGTAAGTAATTGCGTCTGGTTATTTACGTCAGTGATATTCACTGAAGCCAGAGTTTTGGGTGACGCGTCCTCTGTAAATCGCAACAGGGTCTCGTTCAAGATGTAATGTGCATTTTGACAATCTTTTCGTCTTCAGCTGACTAAATTGCTTGGAAGAGAGCACTATGGCGACATATCGAGAATCGACATGAAAGCCGTAAGGATTGGCATCGGTTGCAGCAATCAGCGAATTAAAAGTTACGAGGAGCGGCAGAGCGGAAAAATAAAAACATTCGAAACTGTCAAATTTTTTCTTGTGTACTTTCAGCAGCCATTGATGACGCTATAGTTAATAAATTGTTTTAATTTTGTTGAAATTGTGTTTGACATCTAGTAAAGACTATGTGATCTCCTCATGAGCGGCGACAGCACATGAGAAATCAAAGTGATAAAAGTGGTGAAAATGATAAAGCATTCCGAGTGATCATGAAAGAAGGTAAATATGGTAAACATTTTCGGGGACTTCGCAAGTCGTATTGATAAAAATTTTAATTCAATTATAAGACAGTCTACGAATTACAAGCTATGCACCATTATCAGGATTTGTGTCTTCATTCAACTGTTTACTTTTTGTGATTTAATCATAATTAAAATAGTCATTACTAATTATATTTTGAATTTTTATTTGAAATCGAATTTCTTCCTGATACCCTTCATAAACGAATTTATTTTTATGCTCATCCGTATCCTTAAACCTTTCCCAACCCTCTTATATTATGGTACGACGGGCAGATGATAGAACGTTAGTACGTTACAACCTACTTCTATTCAGGAAAACTTCCAGACAAAAGATAGACCTTACAAGAGATAGTAGACAGGTAATTGACTTCCGCCGTCGCATCCTGCGTTACCCTGATTTCGCACTAAACACAACACACTATTCACTATCGGGGAATAATAACTGGTGTATATCCTTAAAATATATCAATTTTTCATTCAATAATAGCTACAAAGCTTCAATGCATTATGCTCATATCCTAGATTCGTAATGTAACAAACAAATGTTTTTCTTCGATTTTCCTGCTGTCTCCGTTCCGCAGGCAATAGTTAGTGATTTCATTTGTTGTAAAACAACTTGTCGCCAGAAGTCAACTACAATTCTGTGTATCAGTGAGCCATGGAGCTGCCATAATTCATTATTGCCGGAAAGATTTTCCGGCCCCCAAGCGAGTGTCGAGCTTTGGCCTAAGATGAAAGGATCCTCGAATATGATTCAGTTATGAAATTTTTTCATTTCTCTGTTTACCGAGAAAATGAGGTTGTTTTGTATCAAGAACTTGCTACCTCCTTCTTCTGCTTCTTCTTGCCGCAGCACTAAATGATTGCCCCAAGGACTTGCTCGAGAATTGTGTAGAGTTGAGCAGTAATTCAGTTATCGATGGACGTTGGATGGCCTCGTGGGAGGAATCGCTTGTATTTTATTAGAAGCACGTCCTTTTCTTTTGCGGTAGTTTCGCTTAACTTCAGTTCGACGATCCGTAAACTGACAAACGGAGTTGGTTGAAGTTTGTTATTTTTGCTTTGTAATTTGCCAATTGTGGGAAAAAGATTCGGTCATTTCAAGGACGTTTTCGACTGGAAAAATACTGGAAACTAGCGAAAAATTTCTCTCTTCTTATTTGTAATAAAGAGTTTTGTTTGTGTTTTCATTTAATTGGTAGATAATCTTAAGCTTAATTTATATTAACAGATTCAGATTTATAGCGAAAACAGCAAATCAACGTTTAAATTATGAACGATACTACAATGTATGTATATTGGAAAGAGATTAACATAAAACTGGCTTTTCTCCATTTGTTTTCGTGTTATTTGCCGTAAAATCAGTCCTTTGGAAATAAACGATAAATCAGCTAAACAAATAAATTTCAACATGAAATCCAACCGCAAATCGCTTCAGATACAACATTTACTTCTAATCCTCAAAGATAAAACCACAAATCGCGTTAAACGCTAACCAGGTAGATTCAGATATTGACGCGAATCACGCAAACTATACAATTCAAATTTATTCACTATTCAAATATATAAATCCGACCATTGAGGAAGTCGTTATCCCTAGGCTTTACATTTCAAATGCAAATAGTAATAAATCTAAAATGGTTTTGAGTTTTGTGCAAAGCTTGCAATATTGTACCTCTAGCTGTCTGGCTCATGTACCTCATGCAAATGTATACTATGTTTGGCAGGCAGATGTAGAAATACACGAGTGGATCCTTTAGTTGAAGTACTGGAAGCAGGAAGCTCTTTTGTAATTTTCTAGGCAGCAGACTCTTGCTACACGTTTCGGGAGTGCGTGCATTTGAGAACAGCTACAATTTGGGTTCTTCATTTAGTCTGGTAGAACCACAAGCAACGTAGGTTGATTAAAATTCAAGCAGAATCAAAGGAAGCAGGAAACAGTTTTTAGCTAATCAAAATTAAACACATCCTTTTGTTTTACTGTATAATAAACAGTAGGTGGCTCTATGTCATACAAAGCAAACATTATGATTTCATTTGATAAGTAATTGTGAAGCTCATGCAGGATTTTCATACTCAACATTATGAACCCTGAAGAGAATTGAAAATAACAATACTGTGTATGGAAATATAATGAACAAACAAACAAATGATACTCTTGGTTGACTAGGATAAATATTCAATGGTAGGTCTAGCATTCGTTGCATTTAGGCATGTTTTTGAATCTTCAATCAAATAATTTTAAAACGTCAATCAAAAACTAATTTTTTTTAATTAAAAAAACCTCATTATCAAATCGTTGAAACAATTTATTCGAATAATTTTTATGAAATATCTTAATTTTGCTTCGATTACAAAAAAGCAAATAGAGGAACCTCAAGAAAACTTCTGGACCGGCGGGATAGTGATGCCCGACTACTTTCTATCAATCAATAGCAATCAGTCGGTTGTCACTGTTATAATTTTTCTTTCAATTTCTTGTTGTCGTGATGATCGGAGCTAAGGGGATGGGATGGATGTCTAAGGACGCGATATAATTAAATTTTACCTAGGGAAGCGGTCTTGCTTCCGCTACGCTATGATTACTAAATCCGCGGCGAGGAATCGCGGATGAAATTGATTATCTTAACTTGCTGCACAACACATCAAAAGAAACGAACTCATTGAGTGGTTAATCAAGAGTTGAATTTATTTAAGATTTTCTTTTCTTTATATACCTTCGAACAAAAGTTACAATTTGCTTATTAATCAAAATCACTTTTCCATGATTTTAAATGATTACTCAATTTAGTTATTAAGTGTACCTTAATTTAAATGAAGCAATAACTTAGGTCTCATACTTTAGTCATCATTTGGAATTACAAATGCCCCATATTCGATCGTTCATATCAATGCCCCTGCATGTACATTACTCGCATCAAATGACTTTATTATTTGTTACTCATAATGACTTAACATTCTGTACTCGTAATCATATGTACATTTGTACAAACATACATATTGTTACATGTACAAATAATTCTGCGAGCTACTGTCGCAATTGCTTTTACAACAATTAAGAACATCAACAAAACGAATTTACTCGAAACCACGGGAACCTACCAAGCATGAACAACATCTGAAAGTGAGTCACTGCTCCATTCATTCACTGCTGGAATGTTCCCGCTAATTCACCAATGTACGAGAACTGAGTTGAATGATTAGAGACCCCATATAAAGGCGAGCTGAATGAATGGGGGGATCATTCATTCGACCGCGATAAGAACTGCGATAGTGTGTGGGAAGCGATATTGTTCGAGTAATAGAAAAGTGATTTTCGTAATAGTGAAGTGATTTAGAAGACAATTGCGATAAGAAATTTATGGACAAGTGTTAGATTTTAATAGCGAAAATTAAAATAAGTGAAAGTGTTAAACTGATTATTGTGCATTTTTGTAATTAAATAAACTCTTTTAACTTAAATTAATAGACATTGCGTTTTCACTTTCCCGGAACATTAAAATTATTGGCCGCGAACCATAACACGCGACAATGGTGTCGAGAAGTGAGATTAAAATTTTGAAAGTGAAAATTTGAACATTTTTATAGTGCACAATAGTAAAATTTAAAGAAACATTAAAAATGCCACGAAGCTTAAACTTAAAAATTAATGAATTGATCATGTCGGAGCTTAAGGAAGAGTTGGAACAGCGCAACCTGGCTACGCAAGGTACAAAGGCCACACTGATTGCACGCTTGCGTGACGTAATCGAATCGGAAGGCGCGTATCTGTATTCGGGTGAGCACTCAGATGCAGAAAAAGGCGAAGAAGATGGTGAAGCAGAAACACCAAAACCAAAGGAACCAGAAAATGCGCTGATGCAAATGTTAATGCTGATGCAGCAAGAGCAGCGACAACAGTCATCCAATTTAACTACGAAGCTAGATGAACAATCAGCGAAGTTAAATGAACGATCAGCGAAGCTGGACCAACAAGCGATCGAAATCAAGGCAGACATCACACAGAAGCTGGAGAATCAGTCCACCGAAAGAAAAGCGGAGCTCGGTCATCTGAACAAACAAATTAAAGACGTCGAGGAAAAGGTTGACCAGGTCGAGGAAAAGGTTTACCAGCTCGAGGAAAAGTTTAGCCAGGTCGAAGACAGAATGAACCATGAGATGGAAAAAGTGAAAAAGAATTGGAAGCAGCGAAGGCAGTAGTAACGACTTCACCAGCCCCGCTTATAACCGCAGCGCAAAGCACATCCAGAAATGTGCAAGCACCAATATTCGATGGGCAAATGGTCAAGAGTATTTACTAAATCCAGTTTGAAGCAGCCACTCGCATAAATCACTGGAATGAGCAGGAACGAGCAACTGCATTGATTCTTGCTCTGAGAGGCCCAGCTGCCGAGCTTTTGCAGACTATCCCCGTTGAGCTGCATTCAAACCCGGCTGCTATAATGAATGCGCTGGACATGCATTATGGAGACGATCATCTGAAGCAGATTTACCGGGCACAGCTACGGCATCGGATGCAGAAGTCTGGCGAAACCTTACAGCAGCTAGCACAAGACATTGAGCGACTGGCACTTGTGGCTTACCCAGCGTACGACCCAGAACATCGAGATGACGTAGCAACAGAAGCATTCATCAGCGCCTGAAAGGACAAGGAATTGCAACAAGCCGTGCGGTTAGCTCAAAAGCAAACGATTAAGGACGCATTGATTTATAGTCTTAACTTCGAGGCAACACCAAATGTGACTCGTACCACGGCCCGGGTCTGTGAGGTAGTGGCAGACGAGTGCCGGTGTGAGCGCGTGGAAAATGAGCGAAAGCCGCAAGCAAATGGAGCGCCTAGATGCTGGGATTGTAGTGAGAAGGGGCACCTACAAGGAGACTGCAAGAAGCGAAGAAAACGGAGCTATTGTCCAGGTTGGTGGAGATTCAGACCGTGTCAGGAGCCTAGAATGGAGGCCCATCAAACTGGTACGGCCAACTTTGTGGGGCAAACGTTAGCTAGGAGGATCGACATCCCCAGCACCCCCATCACCGTGCCAAGGCAACATCGTGGAGAAGCAGACGGATCCCTTCCTGGTCAAGTTGATGAAGAACATTGCACCATAACAATCGACACTGGTGCAACCCGATCGACGATCTGGCCAGACCTAGTGAGGCCCCAACAACTTCACAAGGCCAGAGTTCATGGAAATGCTGACGCCCTATCTCGTCATCCATGTCCAGCTAACTGCAAGCATTGCCGGCGGATTGAGGAAAAAGAGCCGCCCGTTGATCTGCGAGTGATAACGGCCGAATTCGATGAAGTTTGGTCAACGGAGGAGATTCGAAAAGCCCAGTTAGCCGATGAAGATATCGGACCATTGCTTGTATGGAAGGAGATAACTGGGCGACCTGAGTGGAAGGACGTTTCAAGGCATGGCGCAACCCTGAAAAGCTACTAGGCACAATGGAACTCCCTTCGGGTGGAGGGTGGCGTACTCAAGCGGAAATGGGAAACGGCGGATGGCAGCTCCTATAGGATGCAAACCATACTTCCCAAAAGCCGAATCCACGATGTGGTTAAGGAAATGCATGAAGGATCCTCGGAGGCCACCTTGGTGTTAACAAGACCTTAGCGAAATTGCGGGAGAGATTCTACTGGCTCCACGCTCGAGAAGACGTAGAGGACTGGTGTCGCAGATGCACAATTTGCGCTTCCGTCAAAGGCCCAAAGCGACGTCTGAGAGGACAAATGCAAACCTATAACGTGGGGGTACCGTTTGAAAGGATTGCTGTTGACATCGCAGGACCCTTTCCTTAATCTGAATGGGGAAATCGATACACGCTGGTTGTAGCCGATTATTTCAGCAAGTGGCCCGAGGTCTACTCCATTCCCAATCAGGAAGCAACTACCGTAGCCGAATAGCTAGTGTTAAATTCAGTCAGTAGGTACGGCGTACCTTGCGAACTACATTCGGATCAAGGCCGAAACTTTGAGTCACTAGTTTTTGGCGAAATGTGCGAGCTGCTTGGAATACGGAAAACGAGGACAACACCGCTGCATACCCAAGCCGATGGAATGATCGAACGTTTCAACGGCACGCTCAATAAACACCTGGCAAAAATGGTTGACGAGAACCAAAGGGACTGGGACCGACATATCCCACTATTTTTGATGGCGTACACAGCTGCCTCACATGCATCGACGGGCCAAGCCCCAGCCAAAGTACTTTTTGGAAAGACTATTCGTCTGCTAGCCGATATAAAGTTCGGAACACCCCCTGAGGAACCCCAAACGATCTCGGAGTACGCAAGTGATCTAAGGCAACGGTTGAACCAGATACAGCGGACAGTGCAAAATCACCTCGAATCGGCTACTGACCGCATGAAGACCAGGTATGATCTGAAGGCAAATTCTACTGGCTTCCAGCAAGATGACTTGGTGTGGCTATATAACCCGCAACGGCGAAAGGGTAGGTCTCCAAAGTTGCAACATAACTGGGAGGGACCATACCGAGTTAGAAAGCGAATTAACGACGTCGTATATCGCATACAGGAACACCGTAAGCCGAGAGCCAAAATGAAAATCGTGCATCTGGACCGTCTTGCCCCATATTACACCCAGGGAGAATTGACTACAAATGGCGACACATCTTTTCGGGGTGAAAAGAACTGAGGTGGGGGGCAGTGTTACATGTACAAATAATTCTGCGAGCTACTGTCGCAATTGTTTTCACAACAATTAAGAACATCAACAAAACGAATTTACTCGAAACCACGAGAACCTACCAAGCATGAACAACATCTGAAAGTGAGTCACTGCTCCATTCATTCACTGCTGGAATGTTCCCGCTAATTCACCAATGAGAACTGAGAATTAAGTTGAATGATTAGAGACCCTATATAAAGGCGAGCTGAATGAATGGGGGGATCATTCATTCGACCGCGATAAGAACTGCGATAGTGTGTGGGAAGCGATATTGTTCGAGTAATAGAAAAGTGATTTGCGTAATAGTGAAGTGATTTAGAAGACAATTGCGATAAGAAATTTATGGACAAGTGTTAGATTTTTAATAGTGAAAATTAAAATTCGTGAAAGTGTTAAACTGATTATTGTGCATTTTTGTAATTAAATAAACTCTTTTAACTTAAATTAAAAGACATTGCGTTTTCACTTTCCCGGAACATTAAAATTATTGGCCGCGAACCATAACACGCGACAATATGATAGTCGCGTGCTTCATTTGTTAGCTTTATGAGTTGAAATGTGATCTCTTTCATTTGTACGTACATTCATAGCAACGTCGCTGGAAGAAATTAATACTGTGAATGTAATTTCACATGTTTTTCATATGGTGCATATGTAATCGGGTATAAATGCATGGAAAGTAATGTAATGCTTATATCAATCCTATACGTGAGGTGCAATATAAGTTTATGCGAATCAAATTTAATGATAAGATTATTTTCTTATTTTTTGTTATTTAGATGATCCTAAATATGTACTACACCATACTAAAGAGAAAACTTGATGAGGCGGGCTTCATATATGATGGAAAAACTGAAGATCATAATCAATAATAACGAGCTTGAATAAAACCAAGAAAGGAAATGAGGAGCTCAGGTTTCATAATAAGTCCTTCAAAGAAAGGGTCCAGAAGGTGATGAAGAATGAAAATCCAAAACATCTTAAACGAGACAAACAAGAAACAAAGATGAAAAAATTAGAAGAAACCGAAAAAAAAATTGTGAAGCAAACGACCCCAGGAGATATCTTAAGTACTGCCGGTGCTGATGAGGGCAGAAAATGTCTCTCAAAGCTCTAAGGACTGACAGGCGATATTGAAAGGGAAAAAAATAAAGAAGTTAACCTTGTTAAAGATTTCTTAAATGCACTAGATTTTATTGAATATTTTAAAAATATGAATGACGTGAACTCACAAGTCTACTGGTTCCTCAAGTAAGGCCAGCAATAAGACAAAAAAAAATCCACTAATGCAGGCTAAGCGGTTATGGTATGGTTTGGTTATTGGCAGCTGAAAAAGAATAAGCGATTTCGAAATTAAGAGTAGAAATGCTGAGAAAAAAGCTTAAAAACCAAATTTTTAAGGCAGCCAAGGATGTATTGAATCCTGGAGAGGTTCCGCACTTCCCCTATTTCGCCTATCCTAAAAAGTGGAAAAACTTAAACCTTTATGTTGGGCTGGAATGTGGAGAATATATGGTTGAACTCTTTCAGATGTTTAGGGAAACCACACCAGCGGTTAATTTAATTTCAGTTAAAACTTTGCAACAAGGATATCGATCATCGAAAGAAAATTATCATTTAATTCAGCTCTGATTTCTAATAAAAGCAGTTTAAGAGCTTTCGAACAGGAAAAGTGCTGTGGCTTACAGTAATGTGGTAGGAACGTTTCCAGAAAAAGTCAATCAGTGCCATTCGGGTCAAAGATTTGACCATTTGGATGCCAACTGTGCCATGCACTATTGGTGGGTTAAACGCAATGGAGTTCATGCCTCGGTGAGTGAAAATGGCTCAGATGGAGCCTTAAAATTTCTACTCCGTCAACTGCAGTGTATTTGGTCACCCTGCGTCATATTGCTCCCGATATCAAGACGCAATATAAAGTCGACATGGATTCAAGTGGATATCTGCCCGGTAAGGACCTTACCCCACGGTCGTCATTAGACTGGGATTGGAACGATGCGCCAATCATCGCCCCCAAGTATGGTTCCAGTTGACATTGGCGGAACTGCCAACTTTTATAATGGTAGATACAAGACATAGCTATATCTTGTTACAAGTAACTGGGGTAACGCCAGAGCTTTCTATTATTTTTGGGAACAAAAATCAAATTTGTAGTACTCCACAATTGAGTATTTAATATGGAAATTATCCTGAGCCAAGGAAGTAAGAACTGGAAACTAGAGTAATATTGAATTTTGTAGTGATTTCAAGGGTATTATTTTAAATACAATTAAGAGTTAAATTAAGAATAAGCGTATCATCTGTCGTTTGGTTGATACCTCTACCAATTTCCTTGCAGACTCAAATATAGGAAGCCGTCGCGATTGACCCAGATCTGGAGCACGGGAAAAGAGCTCCAATGAAATTGAAGCAGTAGCAACTCCCGACCATACCAATAGACGCAGGTCATATCTCCAGTGAAAACTTCAACAAATGTGATGGAGGAAATTTAATATTTGACTGGAAAGAATGTAGAAGGTAATGAAATGCTCCCATGTAGATTTATGAAACAAATTCAAAAATGACCACCAGTACCTAATGAATATAACGGCAAGCCCCATGAATCAGAATTGATTCATGGGGCTTGATGGTTAATAGCAGCGGAGAATGATTTAAAATTTATATTATACGTGTATGAAGTCCTTACATGGAGAGGCCTACTCGCGGATAGCAACAGCATCAGAAAATGTAAAGGAGTAAAACAAAAAAAAAATTTACATATTGTGATATGAACCTAGCAAACAAACGAATTACAATTCGCCAAAATCTTGAGCAGCTTATTTTAGATATTTCTGTTTATATTCTAATTGTTAGAAATATATTAGATCGTTTGGATGATCATATCGGTTGGAAATAATTTAAGTTTTGCTTTAAACATGCAACGAGTCAAAGAAATGGTAATAGTAAATTATTGGATCATAAACCGGCATTACACGGCCCCGTGAGTCATCTATGTAACTTATTCGTAGTCGAAAGGATGAATTCACTAAATCATTGTTCGAGCTTGGGCTTTCTGGAATCTACCAATATAATCTAAAATGATACAAAAATGAATTTGTTCAATTACAAAGCCGTCAAATTAAATCACATCAGAAGTTTATGCGAACCACCTCATTGTAGACAACAGTAGCTTGCCAAGGAATTTTCTACGTCTATTGCATTTTAGTCTGGCTGCATCACCAACGCTAATAATGCCAACCAAGTGATAAGTGGAACGCGATGCATGAACGCAACTACTGGGAGTGATGGAGCCACTTTGAGAACCACTGATGAAATGCGCGTGTGGCAATCAAAGCCGAATCGGATGAAAGAGTAAGGAAAACCGGAAAAAATAACGGGGGTTAGAATAAAGGCGAAGTGAAAGCTGGTTGAGGTGTTCAAGCTCTTTTTCAGCGTGTAGACATCGACAAGGACGGATTTCCCGAAGCAAAGGAAAGGGGTAGAATCGAAGCAAATTAGAAGGAAGAAATAGGCGACTGGCAACGATAAATAATATAAAAGCTAATTTAACCGAAGAAATAGGCGGCGGCCTACAACAATCAAGTTTTGAGCTGATTCAACTGAAGAAAAACGTAGAATGTCAGGGGTGCCCCTTAGATTGGATTAGATAAGCCTTGTAAGAAAGGTAGAATCCTATAAAGGAATTATTAGTGTTTGATTGGAGCTACTTAAAAAATATAGCATTTAATAAATGAATTTTTTTCATTTAGTAACGGAAGGTGTATTTTATAAAGAAGAACGAATGCCGAATTTTTGAGATAGTCAATTGTAACATTGGCTTGGATGCAATGCGGTAAGTATCTTTGTTTTTCTTTTCTTTGCTCATTAATAAAATAGACTTGGTTTCCAATAGTGCAAGGGCTCTGGTGGATTGCAGGCCTAGTGAGTGTTTGGTGAAAATTTAAAGAGCTTAGAAATTCCTCAGCTGACGCGAGTCGGTTGGCTATCTCGAGATTCTTTTATGCATTGAACAGGCTTTTTAGTTATTTTATTCTTGCCAAGAATCTGAACTTCCAGCATACATCATTGCTGAACACCAACAATAATCCAAGAGGTGTTTTCCTGAAATCCAGGATAACAGAAAATAAAATAGAATACCGATTTAATTTATATGGGTGTGAGTTTCCAATATACAGGGTGGGCCAGAAAGAATTGCGAATTTGAAAAAATCATTTAAAAAAACTGAGTACAATCCACATACAAATTTTTATTTCTATAAAAATTAACATCTGGGAATTTACAGTGACAGATTGGCCTTGTTTTTTCGAAGAAGTAGGGTCCGATAATTCCGTTCTTGTTGACCTTGGGCGTCCTGTAGGCTTCTGTTTGAGAGTCGAACCAGTCTCTTCGAACTTTCTGACCCACGATCGAATCACACTTTCTTTCGGACACTGATTTAGGTCATGTAATCCAAAATCCGAACAATAGCGCACGAATTGTGATTTTTGTAATAATGTTTAACGCAGAATGCACGTTGCGCTCCGGTGAAGTGATCCATCGCGACTAAATTTCCGAGAACCGAGCTACTTAACCCCACCACCCGCGCAGTCCCCTCTCTAAAGCTTCAAACGCAAGAGTGTTTTTAAAATCGTACGCCTTTCTGGCCCACCTTGTACTCTAGAAAAAAATCATATTTGGAGCTTTTTATTGCTGATGCAAGACTTCATTTCATATTTCATACTCACCAACGGAAATTGCAGGTGTTTCCTTATAATGGCCACAATAACGCAATCGTAATGGAAATATATCATCAAAGGGATGTGTAACATCAAACACACGAATTGGGGAAAGTTTCAAAAGAATTTTAATGGAGACTACCAGATGCAGTGCCTGCCCTTTTGCTGATGATGGCAACTCTCACTAAATAGTCTTCGTGACAGGAATTTTCCTAACGATGATATAAGAATCTACCTGCTGAAGTCAGAAAAGCGATTGAGAAAGTAGTTCCCAAGATTAATCATCGATGAACTCTTATACAATAAGAGTTTCTCTGCTTTGCAAGTATAATCATGGGACCAAAATAATGACTTCATATACAAACGGAGATAGCGGAACCAAGGGAAGAAGGAAACAAAAGTTATCTTAACTAAAAAACTTAAAAACAGATCCAAAAAACCTTACAAAAAATTAACAAAAACATTAAAAACAACGAGAGAACCAACAGTTAAAGCCACGATGTTAACCGAATATTGAGAACGGTATCAACGACAAAAAAAACGACGATGGATAGAATGACATTAAAGATGGACAAAAACGGAGAATAATGGACAGCCATATCTAAACTGGAATCCCTGTAGCGTTTCGGCGTGGCAAAAAAATGATGTGATTGCCAGAGCGTCGACGAGTGAGCATTTTGCAGGACATGCCAGGTATTTGTGCAGTTAAGGAATATACAAAGAACATCGAGAATTTGATTCTACTGCTATAATCGTTACCAAAGTGAACGAAGCAAGACTCTTAAATCTCGAAGTACTAACAAACCGTTCTGAAAACTACGAAGTGGTCACGGCAGAAAAAGAAAAGAATGACTAGACAAACAAAACTCCGCTATACAATTTCACCGCCACCATAGAAAATGTGTCTGAAGTACTGTACTCAGATATGGAAGCAAATAACGCCTCCCAAGGAAGGAGGTCGTAAAGTACACTTGCTATCCAGTGACATAAAAAAGAAAGGCTAATCAGAAAAGCGGGAGACCTCCTGAAAAGAATAAAATCAGCGTGCGTTACGCCAAAAATCAGCAAAGGCGTAAATGGGTTTCTTGAAATAGACGTGCTCCTTGATCCCACAAAGGATTATCGGAGGAGGTGGTCAAAGGCCGAAGAGGACCAGAAGACCGAAGAAGAGCAAAAAGCTTAAGAAGCGCAGAGGGCTAAGCCTAAAGGGAACGAGCCAATAGCTCCATCATTGAATATCAATAAAAGAATGGCCTCAAGCCCAACCGAAAGAGATCGGGATAAAAGAAGAAAAAGAAAGGCACTTAATGGGCGTAGAATGCAAGAGATTCTAGATAATGCTGAAAAAAGGGGCGAAGAAAGTCACAAAGCAACTCCTTCAAAAAGTGCTAGAAAATAATGCTCGCACGGATGACCGCAAGTAAAAATACCTGACGCGAAACAAGAGATTAATAAGTTGAGTAGGCATACCCACGCTCATGTCAGAAGGGTTTTGTACCCAACTTACGAAAGGCAGTCACCAGCAACGAGTAAAGTGAAGAAACATGTCAAAGAGTGTTGCGCGTTTACAAGAAAATCCATTGTTTCTCTACTATTTCGTTGCGAAATAACAAAAATTAATTGATGAATTCCCAAAAATATTTAAGTGGTTGATCTTATTTGAAAACTTCAAGAAAATCAATTCAAAGCTAGAGTGTCTGATTCAATAGAAATTCCATAAAATACCAAAATCGTTTGTTATTGTTGTTATAATTGGAGAAATTTTAAATGGTTATAACTTCCATGGTTATGATTTGATTTTAATCAAACTTGCAGAGCATTAGGATCTTTTATAAGGCTACTTAAACATTGGATTTCATTGAGTTCAGGGGTATCCATACGATTTTGTTGGGGAAAATGTAAAATTCGATTATCATAATACAATATTATTAACAAAGTTGGGCGAATTTCAACTTCTAAGGTATTTGCTATTGTTGTGCTCATAAACACCTACCTCCATAATTTTTTCAGATTTTTCAGATCACAGGTGTCCAATCACGAGGGAAGGGGGCCCAAATTTTTCATGTATTTCCCCTTCCTGTGCATTCCCTGAAGTATTTGATACTCATATCGGCTATCTTTGACGATTTCGTTTTCGGGGGCACTCTCCTATATGAGGAGACCCTCTTTAAATACCTTGTAACATTTTTTGTTGCTGAACTTTTAAAAGGGCACCACTTCACACCAACGTAAAAAATTTGATGTTTCCAGCTTATATCATTTGCGAGAAAATTTCTGTGATACACGGACGGGCAGATAGACGAACAGATAGGTCGCGATTTTAGTAGGGTTTTTAAGAATTATTTTACAAAACGACGATGGCCTCGGCAGAAGGCGTTGCGGGATATCAGGGGAAATTGAAGGCCCGCGGACATCAATACTGCCTTTGAATCAATACGATTAGCCCATATACTGGTCAAATTCGGAGCAGGTGCCGACAATAAAGAAGTGTTCTGTGACGCAGTAAAGAAAACCCTCGGCAAAATTGTAACTTTAGCCTCACCTGAGCCGATAGCATCGATCGAAATAAGGGCAGTGACTGCGTCATGGACTTGGCCGAGGTAGGAGAGGCCATCAAAAAGGAGCTCTAGTGCAGGCAGGATTAAAGCAAGGCTGACATCAGACAACTATAGGGGCAACGCATGGCCATCATTGACTTGACCAAAAAGTATGCCAAACAAGTTTTAAATAGAAAGAACATGGTGGCATAGAGCAGCGCCTCTTTAATGATTCAAATTCCTTGGCTATGGGCACACCGCACAAATATGCAAAAGACTCGATAATAGTTTCCTATGCTACAAACGTGGAGAAATAGGATGTAGAAGATAACAGTGCAGGATGCTGATCGAAAACTGGGGTTTTCAGAAAGTCCCAGCCAAGGCAAAATTCAAACTTTGATAACCCATATTTTTCGGGTAAATCTATTGTTTTGCTGCTAAGTAGGAAACACCACGGCAAACGCTCTGCATCATGATACCCTGACGAAACTAGTTCTTTCACCATCTGGGTTCGGTACAGTGATATCCTGGTGGAAGGCTGTGAACGAGGGAACGGTTTCGTGAGTGTTCAATACTCAGGGACCGCCTTCTTTTGAGTGAACCTAACGCCAAACGAACCTATAACATCTTTCAAAGGCAAGCTTGATGCTTTGGAGGGCGTTGTCTTGAACGCAGATGGCAACGTGCTCATCGAGGTGGTGGAGGGGACTTCAATGCTAAATCAATCGAAAAGGGCATGCCTTTAATAGATAAGTGGGGAAAACGAGTTCTTGAAATGGCGGCCAGGATGGCGCTTGTCGTGCTAAGCATTCAAGCTACGCCGACTTTACACCGTATTGGAAGAACAATACCAGACATGGCGTTCACATCGGCCAACTAAGTACGGAGGAAACACAATGGGCGAGTGTTAGAGGACTGCTTAGCTTAGTGATAATCAATACATTCGGATTGAGATCCACGATGTTGTCTTCCAACGTCCAAACTCTCGACTTACTACAATTGGGTAAACATCAGAAGGATGGAGATCGAAGTGCTCATTGCAGGTACTCCGCTGCAGGGTGATTCGCAGGGGGACAGAAGAACTGACAGCTCAAGGCATGGCAAACTCAACTTTGAGCATCATCTTGATTGCTTGCAGCACTTCTATGCCTCATCGAAAACACCACTACGGCAAGCCTCCAGTGTACTCGAGGTCAAATGGGATTGTTGAATAGTAAGCGTAGGGAGTGAACTATGATGAGGCATGCAACCGGGTAACACATATAATTCGGCTTGAAAATACTTCGCAAAGTGACGAACAACAGCAAGACCCGTTGCTGGTAATATCTAGGCAAACTTCTAAAAAAATTAATGAAAAGCGTCGCGTAATACAGGTTTAAAAACAAAACAAGAAACAGGGAAAGAACCAAGCTAAAGCAGGTCATAGTTTCAAGGAAACCTCAACAAAGGAAAATGGAAGTTAGGGGAATGCAATGGAGGTGAGTCATTCTAAGTTCATGCAAAGAGACTAGATGAGAGTTAATAACATGATTACACGATTTAAAAAGAAGAAACTCATCCAACATTGAAGGAAATTATCTTTAAGAATACTAGTCGATCCTCATAGAATGAATACGTTAGTTTAAATTGTTTTATGTTGAACGGATTCGACGTGATCAATTAAATAATTTCAAAATAGATACCAAATGGAAGAGTAGTATCCTTAGACTATACCTACCGAGCTACAATAAAGCATCATTATTGAGCGTGGTTCCGAGAAAATACGAAGTGTCTTAAAATAAATTCCGATGAGCCCACTGCTGTAGACACTTATTTTACTACGAGCAGGCTTCAGATCAAAAGTTATACCGAGATCAGATATCTCATACGTAGCTTCCAAGAGGGAAGCCCCCCATATGATAACATTTAGAAATATTGCTATGTAAAGAGCTCAGATCACACTATGGTTCAAGATAACTTTGGAGGGTAACAAAATCATCCAATGAATGTATGATTCTACAAATTTCAAGATCATCTACATAGAGCAGAGATGAAGAGTCAAAATGGGCCGGAAGATCATTGATAAAAATATTGAATAGAAGCGGACACAAGATTGACCCTTGAAGTACGCCAGAAGTGGGATGAAATGGAGAAGAAGTAGCGTCCTGAGACACAACCCAGCAGGTTCCAGATGACCAATAGGAAGATAACCGCGTCAGAGCATTACCAACGATGTCACACTTTCGCAGCTTGTGAACTAGGGTAAGGTGATTCACTGAATCAACGGCCTTAGAAAAATTAATATGAATAACATCGACTTGATTTCCATTATCAAAGGCAGAAGTTATGGTGTTAGTTATCTTAAGGAAATTGGAAGTTGTTGAGCACTGAGGAATTAACCCATGCTGCTTAGAGGAAATTAAATGATGTACTGCAGAAAAAGCTTTATTTTAAATAATTTTTGCAAGTATTTTCGATAAATTGAAAAGTTTGGAAATAGGGCGATAGTTGTGGACAAGTGCAGGGTCACTCTTTTTAAAACTGGAGCGATATTGGCCCTGTTCCAACAAAGAGATTGCAAATTAGGGAAAAAGGTTCACTTAAGGGAACTGCTAGGGATTTTTAAAACAGATTTGGGATTTCGTCAGACCCAGAGCCGACAGAAGGATCAATGGAGGTGATAGAAGATTATATTCTACTAAGGCAGAAGTAAACGAAATGGATTCAATTAACGTGTCTGAAAACTTGAAAATAACATGGAAGAATGCATTATGATGATGAATAGAGAGAGAGAAGAGGAGAAGAACAAGGCGAATAATTCAGTTATTGTAGCTATGGAAGACACAACTGAATTATTCCATGGGATAATGTGAGGAACAGAAGCGGAGGAGTTCAGAGACATCACACAGACCAAAAAAGGTTTCAGCTGATAAGAGTGCAGAGAAATTTCAACACCAGTGGCTCAACACAACTAACCACTTGAGTCTGCATATACCCAACAAACCTATTCATTATGGAACACGAAATGGGCTTGCACTGGACATTGGGATGTCGTGAGATTTCTCACAAATTGTTCAGATAAGTGTCCTCGACGATCTGTTTTCAGGCCTCAAAGCAGACCTACTCCCCTTCATGGAAAATATCAATATTGATATAACTTCGCAAGAAAAGAAAACAACCAACTGAAAAGTGTTTAAAGTCACATTGGCCAAAAAACAAATTTTCTATTATCTGAAATGGCCTATGGCGTTGACAGTATCATTCATAACTCAACTGAGGAAATCATGCGGGCAAATGAGGACCACATGATCTTAACTCTGGGAAGGAAAGCAAATCCCTATGAACTTCTTCAGAACCTCAACCAACAGATTAGGAGAATGAATCAAGCTTGGAGAAGAATGAGGTATACAGGTGATCCTAGGTTGTGTACAAATGCTATAATTCAGGAACATTATGCAGACGCTCAATAAACGTAAAGTGTCTTGTGAAAACAATGATTTCTTAGCTACATATTATTAATAGAATATTCCGTTTACAAAAGTATTTCAAAATATGGAAATCAGCGGTTTCAATGAATCTTCAAAAGCACCCACAATTTCCATAAAACTGGAAACCTATTAGTCTATTCTCGCCACTGTCTGAAATTTCAGTAAGGGTGATTCTGTGTCGATTCAATGAAGTTGTATCTGACAAAAATATCATTCCAGAGGAATATTTTGGCTTCAGAGGTATGCACTCATCCGAATTTCTGTTAGTCAGAGTGGCCCAATATATCAGAAAAGGTTTAAGTTGTAGAAACTCAATAAGCCTATTCATGTTTGACATAGCTAAGGCAAAGTCTGCTAAGTAGGACTGATCTTCAAAATGCATCAATTTAATATATATATATATATATATATATATATATATATATATATATATATATATATATATATATATATATATTTTAATGCCTCCATTCCCTACCACTCTCTCCATCACTCTTTCATCGTCGCACAACGCTCGTGCGATCTGCACTTCATGCGTTTTCAATTCCTATGTGTGCCTCCAGACAATGCTAAAACATCGATATAAGGGGCACACCAAATGCTGTGAAGTACTCCTTTCCTGCTAGTCTAGCCTGATTCGTGAACAATTCTAAGAGATAAAAAAAAAAAATAATACGACGCAGTAAAAAAACACTGAGTTTATAGAAACTAGCTGTCTTTAAGTATCTCGATGTTAGAGTCTAAAATGCCCTAAGATACTGCATTTTCAATTCTCTGGACTAAATTAATTTGAATTTATTAGATGTTCCTTAAGTCTTTTCTTTTAAACCAATAATGAGTTTGCGGTTTTCATTCGTTGCATCGTTCTTTAGTCGATCGGTTTTAGCGTAAGGTATAAAATTGTTGGCATTTCTTGAATTATATGGATTTATTTGTGATACTTTTATAAAGGGGCTTCATTCCGATTCCCTGGAAATTAGACATTTGAAGATAAACTTAGTTTTCTCCATAGTAATGATTTGAATGAAGTTGAGTGCATTGGTCCGTTGATACACTAGTCTTGTTGGAGTGAGAATCGGAAGGTTTAGAATATTTTTATAGGCTTAAGTTAGTATTCTGGATATAATATTAAGGTTTTGCTTTGACGATTGACTCCAAATGACCACCGCATAATGTAGCTTTGTCAGTACAAATGCATTTAATACAAGTTTCTTTACATGCATTGGAAAACCTCCGTATCTTCTCAACACTCTTACCATTGGTGCTAGTTGTCTCCTCAAATTATTGATGTGTGGCAACCATGTCAAACGATGATCTATGGTAAGACCGAGATATTTAATTTCAAACACTCTTTTCAAATTTTCGCCCTTAACTTTTAGGTCAACTTCTATGTCTTCCTTACTCTTCTGTTTAAAAACCATGTATTTTGTCGTTGGAGTATTCAATGCTAGCTTGTTTTCGATAAGCCATGAACTATATTTATCCGGATCCTCGTTGACGATATTCTTTATGGTAACTTTATCATGTCCTGAATAAAGAAGTACAGTATCATCAGCATATAATGTGAGGTGAGCTTTCAGTTTACATGTATTCAAATTATTCGTGTATAGCAAAAACAAGGTTGGTCCAAGTATGGATCCTTGAGGAGCCCCCAATTCGATTGGTGCTAGATTGCTCAAGACATTATTAACTGATGTTCTTTGGAATCTTCCGTCCAAATGACTTTTAAAAAGCTATTTAAGTTTTCCTTGTATACCGGACGATTCAAGTTTTTGAAGTAACAGGTCATGATCAACCGTATCAAAAGCTTTCTTCAGGTCCAGAAAAATTGCAATAACATAATCTCCTGTATCAAGACTTTCATCGATGTAACGTGAGATGGAAAGTTATGCATCGAAAGTACTCTTGTTCTTTTGAAAGCTAAACTGCTTTGGATTTATGATGGAATTGTCCGTTAAGAGAGATTTTAAACGATTATTTTCAAGTTTTTCGAATGTTTTACGAAAGGCTGTCAAAAGTGCAACAGGGCGGTAACTATTCGGGTCCAGATGATCTCCTCCTTTGAATATTGGAATTATTTTTGCCAATTTCTCTTCGTCCGGGAATATTCCATTCCTAATATGCTCGTTTATAAAATTTGCCAGTGATGCTGTCAATACTTGGTGCTGCCGTTTTTTTTTCAAGTTTTCGATTGTATGTAATACTTCTCTTTTAGTCGTTTGATGAATGTGAAAGATTGACTTTGGTGGGCGATTCATGATATTGAAATAGCTAGTTGACTCTTCACCAAGCTCCCCGGTGATTTTTTCACCAATTGTTGAAAAAAAGTTATTTACCGAGTTTGTTGTTCCACATGGGCGTGCTGCATTATTAGTGTCCATGCCAAAAACTTCAGCATTTGATGACATGATCCGGGGGTGACAAATTATCTTTTACTTCATTTATTATTTTCCATATTTCTTGTTAGTTGTCCGCCGCTGTTTCCAATCTTCTGGAGTAATATGAAAATTTAGCTTATGAGATGTTTTGATTCTTTTAGGGCTTGGTTATACAGATGTTTAAGTGCTTGATCTTTAGCGTCCTTTTTGTTTTTTTTATAAGCCTTCCTTTTGTTAATACTAGTCTCGCTAACTTTCTTTGTTATCCATGTATGTTGTCGACATCTGATCTTTTTCTCAATGGTAGAATCATGCTTTGAGTCTGCAATCATATGTTTGAGCTCCATAGGGTTGAAATTTTGATTTGAAAAGATCCTTGTCTAAATATCTGAATATTTTGTGAGTAGGTTTTCGCTTACTGAGACTTTGACTATGGACGACAATTTTCAGGACACGATGATCTAACTCCGGCTAGTTTGCAAGTGTGAATTTAATGTTTTCAGCAATTTTTTTATCATTTGCTGCTATGTGATCTAGACAGGTACTTGAAGTCGGGCGAATAATTTTGTCCTTATTGACAATGATCGCTCCTTTTGTTTCCAGGGTATCCTGGTACATTCTCGGTTCTGTAGATTCTGCAATCAGGTCTATGTTTGTGTCAGAAACTGTGATTAGATTTTTTTCAGTAGAATATATTGCATCTATTACTGTGCAGAAGTCCTGGTATTGAAACGGTTGGGATTATAGTAAGTACCAATTTATAGTTTTTTACCTGCGCAGGTTATTTCAATTATTATTATATTGCATATGTCAGATGTTTCTCTCTTTGTCACGAAATCAATTATATTTTTTATATAAATTGTTGTACCTTCCCCTCTTCCGGGCCTGCAGGAGAAAACAGAGCGATATCCTAGAATATTGTAGTACTTTGCTTCTTCAGGGTTGATCCATACTTCGTTTGGTATAATCAGATCCGTTTCAGGATTTTGCTGTAGATAAATTTGAGTATCACTCAGCTTGTGTCGTAAGCTGCTCATATTGTTATAAGAGATGGTTAATTTGTCGCTTGATTGAATTTAGGGATTAACAATCATCATCAAAATTGTAGTCAGTACTCCTCCTAGCAATTACAATCCTTCTTTGATACTCTGGGCACTCTCGCGAGTCTGCTCTGTCTGAGTGATCAGTGCTCTTATTATTACCGATACAGTTGTAACAGTTCTCATGTGTGCTTTTGCATTCCTTGAGCTCATGCTTTCCTCCACATTTCACACAGATTTGTTCTCCTTCGCATTTCGACGTTTTATGGTTATATTTTTGGCACTTAAAGCATCTCGTAAGTCTTTCTTCACAAAATATGACCCATAATCAATGTTGACGTATTTGCTAGCTAATCTTTTATACATGCTTCTATTAACCTCAATAACATGCAACCATTTTCCGTTTTTTGTCTGTCTGGCACGAATGAGCTCCATTTTTCCTTTATTCCCAATATCAGAGTTAAGCGCCTGTATTTCGTTTAATAGTTCCTCGTTTGTAAATTGATTGTGCAGCCCATTTATAAACAGTCTGGGTCGACGCATTTTTGACTCAATAATCTCGTACTCATCCTGCATGTTATCCATGGTTACACGGTATAGCTCAGACGCGTTGGTATTAGTCGTAGTTTTAATTATGGCCCCACCATTGCGAATAGGCCGTAGCAGTTGAAGAGGAATCTTGCAATTTGATGGTCTTATCCTAGACTTATAATTGGCGAGCGTTTTATCTGATGATAAATGCTTTTTTAGCTGGATTATGATCCCTTTCTGGCAAACGACATCTGAGTGGAGCTCAGTTTGGGGTGTCGTATAGTTTTTTTTTTTATCACCTGTGCATAAGTTGGTTTGTGCGTAGCTGCCGTCTTATCAATCAAAGAACTGACATTCATCTTTAATTCTTTAATATTACTTTCCAAATCTTTCATTAACAGAAAAATTTGTTCCTCCTTGGATTTTTGATGTAACAGCTTACATGTGGGGCACATCTATATAAAATCATCTGATATCTCCTTGATGGTCTTGAATCTCTCTTCCAACATCTTTATACATTTCAAGTGAAACCACTTGAAACACATCCCACCACAACCTATCGCTGAGTGAGCATCTTCTACAGGTTTCCTACGTTTATCACATTTCTCCTTCGCAGTTTTTGTGACCATTACTGGACTCATTACCCGCGATAGTATTTAAATTTATGCATATTTACTCGGTTGCACTTATTTGTTCTTTCCAATTCCACTTCACTAATGATCTTTAAATTTTCTTCTCTTTAATTTATTAATATTTAAAATAAACAAAAAAAAATATTTTTATCAAAAAAATTAACGATAAAATGTAAAATTAACAAACTTTCACGCTACTACACGAGAATCTTTCACCTCGTACTACACGAGACACGTAGAATGAAGACAATAAATATGATAGATAGAAAACAAAAACAACCGTTAATTTATTGTTCGCGCAAAAAATGTAAAAAAGCCTGCACTTAGCTCTAACTTCTTATCCTTAAGTTTTTTGAGACGTCCAGTGCAGCTCCCTTCACACTTTACTTCACAAATCGCAATTTAATTCAAGGTAATAACCATTCTGAACAATTTGACTTCACGAACGACTTTTCTTCGTGAAGTTTGATTATATGTCATAATGACTTTTGACATTGCATTTTACCCAATTTATTGGCTCCTTCTTGGAAGACAGAAATTCTGTGTCAAAATTGACAAAGAACTCTCAAGCCAGAGACCAGTTGAATCTGGAGTTCCTCGCCGAGAAGGTAGGTGGGTACTTAAGTGCTCACAGACATGACGGAGTTCAGGGGCTAAATCACACCAACTCCACACTCTCCATATTCCAAGGAAGGGTGATATTGTTGTTTTTGGTATTGAAGTCACCATAGCTTGTTTCGAGGCAAAGGGGAAATACAACATATTAACAAAGTTGTCTATGATGCTAGTAAGAATAATAACATATATTTGTAAGAGTTTCTTTATTACCTTATTTACCAAACGTTTTTATTTTTTGCTTTAAATTCTTTATTATTCTTTAAGTGTCTGCTTTGGTAACAAACAACTTTGTTCTCAACGGGTGCATGTATTGATTCTTCATCAGACGTAAAGCGACAATTGAAGTAAAAGTACTCGGGAGCTCATATTAGATATACTTCTTGCTGCTTCCAATTCAGTCTGCACGTTGACAAAGTATCTCCCACACATCTGCACTTTAAGTTTTATCAGCTATTCATGCAATAGTGGTATTGTCCATTGCCCCGTAAGGGATTTGCTTTCTCTGAAGAACGTCTGCTTTTGTGTATATTTCTGATTTATTCTTGAAATCTCAGTCTGTTTAGTGTTTTCCATCTTAAAATCGATCTCATCGCTGATTTTGATTGCGAGTTTTCCTGGAGCCATCTTTCTTCTAACAGATAGGAAGCAGTGTGTCCTCAATTAGTTTTCTTAGAGATTAAGCACAGAGTATCATTTTCTAGTATCGTGACTATTTCTGTTAATTTGGTTCATTTATTGCTTTGACTATAATATTATTTGTTTTGTGAATAGTCCTTTAACTCCTGACTTTTTTTCCCTGAAAGTCTGGCTACAAGGTCATCTTACTTCCAACTCACAACCATCGTTTACATCTGCACCGCAATACAGCATAAGTGTAAGATATATTGAGTGCAAACTTTTGACATATGACTATGTGAAAGTTGAATAAGGCTTGAAATAAACTTTGTTGATCAGATGTGTAGGTTGCTTTTATTTTGAGGTTCCATAGAGAATTCACAGTGGGTAATTTAAGACTAAATTTGTCTTAGAAAGTTTAATTTTACATCGAATAGATGCAAAAATCAGTTGAGTAGACTCAAAATCTCGATATTGAGTAGAATTCTTCACTTATATCTGACTACGTAGAAACAGCTATTTATATTTTCTAGTCAAGATCCACAGATTTTTCCGAAAGATTCGTTACTAGAATGAGAAGAAAATTTATTTCTTTCTTCGCTATCATTGACCTTAAGTCCTTATACGAAAGCATATTTTCAACGAAGCTTAGTTTTCTTTCTATTTATTCATTTTCCAAGCAGTCTCACATCAAGATAAAGAATTTATAGCTGTCGTTATCGTTCTCGAAACAACAATACATAAATTCTTATTAAGATAAATCCGATGAGACCGAGCCAATCTCTTCACCAAAGACTTGTTCTTTTACCATTTCTATTTTCGTTTTTTTTTTTTCATAGTTATACTTACCATCTTTAAGAGTATCCTGCTATTGTCGATGACTCGGTAACCATATTGGTGAACGGTGCTATCCCGATGGAGAGTAAACAAGTGGATAAAATGTGATGAAAGAAGTTCGTCCTTCGTGATCGGGTCGATAGCCAAATGAATATAAATTTTTCTTTAGTCACAGTGCCAGGACATATTCATTCTTCTTCTTCTTCGTCTTTTTTCCTACAATTCATAGAATTCTCAGTGCACATGGAATTGTGCTACGAATAATACATTTTCATTTTATGAAGATTGAAAGGATATGTACATATAACGTGTTTAATCGCTTGGGATATGCTAAAACATGTGACCCAACAATCTACACCGAATAATTTTACGCTGGTGTTGAAATAAAAGGCAAACAACCTTAGCGTCAGTTTGGGAATGGTTAGGCACGTGGTGGATATTAAATGTTCCTCCTGTGGAGGTTAACACGTGGATATACATACATACATACTCGTATATTCAATTGTATCTGATTGTGATGAGTGTGTTTAGCATGCAAATGATGGTTGTCTAGTGTTTACGAGTTCTTTGACGATAGTATGTTTTGCATGTACGTGGAGTTTCACAGAATTTGATACGAATATGCAATAATATGGAGTTAAAAAGGTATTTCATTACTAAAAGAAAACAAGTCGAAGTACCGAGAGAGTGTACCTGCTAGAAGGGTTTTGAAAATGAATTAGGAGCTCAAAAACGTGTTCTGAATATAAGACTTGACTCATGTACAGATTCCATGAATTAAGTTCAATAAACTTGAATGTGTTTATAATGTACAGTAGATTCCTATCCTAGGAGACGTTGACTAGTCAACATTTCCGGCAATGATCATACAGTGAAAATAGTCAGTGGAATAAATAGTGAATACAAGATAGAAGAATAGGAAAGAGATAGGAAGAAGGAGACAGGAAATAGGAAATTCGAGCTAGAAGGAGAAAGAAGGTAAGAAGAGACGGAAGATATGAAGAAGACAGAAAGAGATAAGAATAGAAAAGACAGAAGAGGGAAAGAGACAAAAATAGAAAAGACAAGAGAAAATGAGACAGACGATAAAAAGTGATAGATAAAGATAGCAGGTAATAATACGAATTGAAAAGATATAGAAGACAGAATAAGAAGAATTCAAAGGAACTCTGAGTGAGTACTTAATATTCTTTTCCTGATTTGGGTCAGCTTCAGTGATATTTTCTTGTTTTATCCAAATTTTGAATTTTTGATATTATATTGAATTGAAAGTTAGCTATTTGGCGGATAATAAACAATAATATATTGTTACATGTACAAATAATTACATGTACAAATAATTCTGCGAGCTGCTGTCGCAATTGTTTTCATAATCATTAAGAACGTCAACAAATGAATTTACTCGAACCCACGAGAACCCAACAAGCATGATCAACATCTGCAAGTGACGTCACTCCATTCATTAATTTGCTCGAATCTACCAGGTACCTCTCGGTAGAACATTCGCCAATGTACGAGAAATGGGTGAATAGGTAAAGACCCTATATAAAGGCGAGCTGAATGAATGGGGGGATCATTCATTACAACCACGATAGAAAACTGCGATATAGTGGAACGCGAAGTAAAGACGATTGATTGTTTGAGTGCGAAGTGATTTTAAGTGGACAGTTGAATGACAAATTTATAGACTTAGTGAAAATTAAAATTGTGAAATACTAAAATAAGTAATTGTGCATTTTCGTGATTAATTGAATAAACTCTTTTAAGTTAATTTAAAAGACATTGCGTTTTCACTTCCCCGGAACATTAAAATTATTGGCCGCGAACCGAAGAACACGCGACAGTGGTGTCGAGAAGTGAGATTAAAATTTTGGAAGTGAAAACGTTTAAACAATTTTAAAGTGCACAATTGTGAAAGTTAACATGGAAAAATAGCCGAAACAATTAAAATGCCAGGAAATTCACATTTAAAAATTAATCAATTGAGCATATCGGAGCTCAAAGAGGAGTTGGAACAACGAAATCTGGCTACACAAGGTACAAAGGCTATACTGATTGCACGCTTGCGTGATGCGATCGAGTCGGAAGGCGTGAATCTGGATTCGGTTGAGCTCTCAGCTGCAGAAGGAGGCGCAGAAGGTGGGGAAGCCGAAACACCAAAACCAAAGAAACCAGAAAATGCGCTGTGCAAATGTTGATGCTGATGCAGCAAGAGCAGCGACAACAGTCATCCAATTTAACTGCGAAGCTAAATGAACAATCAGCGCAGCTAAATGAACAGACATCCAGTTTAGCTGTGAAGCTAAGTGAACAATCAGCGAAGCTAGACCAACAAGCGTTCGAAATCAAGGCAGACATCGCACAGAAGCTGGAAAAACAGTCAACCGAAATAAAAGCGGAGCTCAGTAGTCTCAACAGCCAAATTAAATGCGTCGAGGAGAAGGTATACCAGGTCGAGGAGAGAATCAACCTTGAGATCAGCCAGGTCAACCATGAGATGGAAAAAGTGAAAAAGGACTTGGAAGCAGCGAAGGCAGTAGTAACCGCCTCACCAACCCCAATTATAACCGCAGCGCAAAGCTCATCTAGAAATGTGCAAGCACCAATATTCGATGGGCAAACGGTCTGGACTATTTACAAAACCCAGTTCGAAGCAGCCGCTCGCATAAATCACTGGAATGAGCAGGAACGAGCAACTGCATTGATTCTTGCTCTAAGAGGCCTAGCTGCCGAGCTGTTGCAGACGATCCCCGTTGAATTGCACTCAAACCCGAATGCTATAATGAATGCGCTCGACATGCGTTATGGAGACGATCATCTGAAGCAGATTTATCGGTCACAGCTAAGGCATCGAATGCAGAAGTCTGGTGAAACCCTACAGCAGCTAGCCCAAGACATTGAGCGACTGGCACTTTTGGCTTATCCAGCCTACGACCCAGAACATCGGGATGATGCAGCGACAGAAGCATTTACAGCGCACTAAAGGACCCGGAATTGCAACAAGCCGTGCGTTTAGCTCAAAAGCAAACGGTTAAGGACGCACTGGCTTATAGTTTAAACTTTGAGGCAGCGAAAAATGTGACTCGTACCACTGCCCGGGTTCGTGAGGTAGTGACAGACGAGTGCAGGTGTGAGCGCGTGGAAATTGAGCGAGATCCGCATGTAAATGGTGCGCCTAGATGCTGGAATTGCGGAGAGAAGGGGCACCTGCAAAGAGACTGCAAGAAGCGAAGAAAACCGAGCTATTGTCCAGGGTGTGCAGCTAGGAGGAGATCCAGACCGAGTCAGGAGCCCAGAATGGAAGCCCTTCAAACAGAGGGGTCGGGAAACATGTCAGAGCCAACTTCGTGGGGCAGAGGTTGGCTAGGAGGATCGACGTCCCCGGCACCACCATCATCGTGTCAAGACTACATCGTGGAGAAGCGGACTTATGCCTTCCGGGTCAAGTTGACGGAGAACACTGCACCATAACACTGGTGCAACCCGATCGATTATCCGACCAGACCTAGTAAGACAGCAACAACTTCACAAGGGCAGAATTTTCTCACTACGAACAGCTACGGGAGAAACTGCACCTGTTCATGGAGAGGTCAACCTCCAGATGCACTTGGGAGACCTTGTGTTCCGACATAATTTTCTGGTCGCGAACATTATGGATGACTGCATTCTCGGAATGGATTTTCTGCGACCACATGGAATCACGTTGGATTTGGGCAAACGTGTATTGAAATGGAAGAATGTAGAAGTACTGATGGAGGATCCCAGCGTCCAAATTCCCAAGATGGATGTAGTGGTATGTACTGACACTGATGTACCAAATTCTTCCGAAAGCATTGTATGGGCCAAGCTTGATGGTGATTCTGGAGACCACCATTCTTATCTGATAGAGCCAACGAAGACGTCCGCATTACGCAGTTTGATTGTAGGACGATGCCTTGTAAGATCTTTAAGGAACGGATATGTGCCGGTTAGAGTCCTTAACACCGCAGACTCAACCACGAGCATCAAAGCGGGAGAAGTCATCGGCAGCTGCCAGCCTGTTTCCACCATCACCTCTTTGGAAGCTACTCACGACCATCATTGAAAAAGGAGGCAAGACACAGACAAAGCCCGGGAATTCACGTCTGCAATATTGAAGCAGGTCAAATTGCCAGTGTAGCTATTCAAACGAGCCTCTGATCTGGTCACCAAGTACAGTGACATCTTCTCAACAAGCCCGGATGACCAAGGCCGAACGAGTTTGGTAACTCACGTCATAGATACACAGGGAGCCAAGCCGATTCGACAAGCACCAAGACGTCTCCCTATAGCCAAACAAGGAGAAGTGAGCGCGCTGATCTCGGACATGGAAAAACAAGGCGTTATTGAACCTTCTGTCAGTCCATGGGCCGCGCCTGTAGTTCTAGTAAAGAAAAAGGATGGTAGCACTCGCTTTTGTGTCGACTATAGGCAGCTTAACGACGTCACTAAGAAAGATAGTTACCCACTCCCACGCATCGATGACATCATGGACACTTTAGCCGACGCAAAATGGTTTTCTACACTCGATCTCAAGAGTGGCTACTGGCAGGTAGAAATTGACAAGAAGGACCGAGAGAAGGCCGCATTTTCAGTTGGGACTGGATTGTGGCAATTTGTGGTGATGCCGTTTGGGCTTTGCAATGCTCCAGCCACTTTCGAACGCTTGATGGAATATGTGCTACGTGGTCTAACCTGGAAAACCTGCTTGGTATACCTAGATGACATCATCGTCATCGGTAGAACGTTCGAAGAGCATGTGCGGAACTTAGAAGAGGTTTTCTCCCGATTACGACTGGCAAATTTGAAACTTAGTCCCGACAAGTGTACTCTTTTCGCAGATGAAGGAAAATACCTGGGACACGTCGTATCAGCAGAAGGGGTCAAAACAGACCCTGAGAAAATTGAAGCCGTACAAAGCTGGCCAACAGCAAACAACAAGCGCCAACTACGAAGTTTTCTGGGTCTGGCGACCTACTATCGAAGATTCGTCAAAGACTTTGCCAAAATAGCCAAGTGTCTCCATCAGCTAACCGAGAAAAATCGTCCGTATGTCTGGAATGAACAATGCCAGACAGCCTTTGAGACCCTGAAGAAAAAGCTGTGTGAATCACCCGTACTGGCGTATCCGAAACCCGGAAAAATGTTTGTAATTGACACCGGTGCAAGCAACGGCGGTATTGGAGCTGTACTCTACCAGCAGATCAATGGCGAAGAAAGAGTCCTCTCGTATTACAGTCGAGTCCTCTCAAAAAGTGAGAGGAATTACTGCGTGACCAGGAAGGAGCTATTGGCTATAATAGAGGCCACCAAGCAGTTCCACAAGTATCTATATGGCCAGAAATTTGTTCTTCGAACGGACCATGCATCAATGAGATGGTTGCTCAACTTCGAAAACCCCGAGGGACAAGTTGCGAGATGGATCGAAAGATTGCAGTCATACGACTATGAAATTGTTCATCGGAAGGGCGGAGTTCATGGAAATGCTGACGCCCTATCCCGCCGCCCATGTCCAGCTAACTGCAAGCATTGCCGACGGATTGAGGAAAAGTAACCACTCGTTGATCTGCGATTGATAAGCGCGGAATTCGATGAAGGTTGGTCATCGGAGGAGATTCAAAACGCCCAGTTAGCCGATGAAGACATCGGACCATTGCTCGTATGGAAGGAGACGACTGGGCGACCTGAGTGGAAAGACGTTTCAATGCATGGCGCAACCCTGAAAAGCTATTGGGCACAATGGAACTCCCTTCAGGTGGAGGGTGGCGTACTCAAGCTGAAATGGGAAACGGTGCACAATTTGCGCTTCCGTCAAAGGCCCAAAGCGACGACTGAGAGGACAAATGCAAACCTATAACGTAGGCGTGCCATTCGAAAGGATTGCTGTTGACATCGCAGGACCCTTTCCTGAATCCGATTGGGGAAATCGATATACGCTGGTTGAAGCCGATTATTTCAGCAAGTGGCCCGAGGTCTACCCCATTCCCAACCAGGAAGCAACTACCGTAGCTGAACAGCTAGTGTTAAATTGGGTCAGTAGGTACGGCGTACCTTGCGAATTACATTCAGATCAAGGCCGAAACTTTGAGTCACTAGTTTTTGGCGAAATGTGTGAACTACTGGGAATACGGTAAACGAGGACAACACCGCTGCATCCCCAATCCGATGGAATGGTCGAACGGTTCAACGGCACGCTCAATAAACATCTGGCCAAGATGGTTGACGAGAACCAAAGGGACTGGGACCGACATATCCCACTATTTTTGATGGCGTACAGAGCTGCCGAACATGCATCGACGGGCCAAGCTCCAGCCAAAGTCATTTTTGGAAAGACTATTCGTTTGCCAGCCGATATAAAGTTCGGAACACCCCCTGAGAAACCCCAAATGGTCTCGGAGTACGCAAGTGATCTAAGACAACGGTTGAACCAGATACATCGGACAGTGCGAAAACACCTCGAATCGGCTACTGACCGCATGAAGACCAGGTATGATCTAAAGGCAAATTCTACTGGCTTCCAGCAAGATGACTTGGTGTGGCTTTATAACCCGCAACGGCGAAAGGGTAGGTCTCCAAAGTTGCAACATAATTGGGAGGGACCATACCGAGTCACAAAGCGAATTAACGACGTCGTATATCGAATACAGGAACATTGTAAGCCGAGAGCTAAAATGAAAATCGTGCATCTGGACCGTCTTGCCCCATATTAAACCCAGGGAGAATTGACTACAAATAGCGACACATCTTTTCGGGGCGAAAAGAACTGAGGTGGGGGCAGTGTTACATGTACAAATAATTACATGTACAAATAATTCTGCGAGCTGCTGTCGCAATTGTTTTCATAATCAACGTCAACACATGAATTTACTCGAACCCACGAGAACCCAACAAGCATGATCAACATCTGCAAGTGACGTCACTCCATTCATTAATTTGCTCGAATCTACCAGGTACCTCTCGGTAGAACATTCGCCAATGTACGAGAAATGGGTGAATAGGTAGAGACCCTATATAAAGGCGAGCTGAATGAATGGGGGGATAGTTCATTACAACCGCGATAGAAAACTGCGATATAGTGGAACGCGAAGTAAAGACGATTGATTGTTTGAGTGCGAAGTGATTTTAAGTGGACAGTTGAATGACAAATTTATAGACTTAGTGAAAATTAAAATTGTGAAATACTAAAATACGTAATTGTGCATTTTTGTGATTAATTGAATAAACTCTTTTAAGTTAATTTAAAAGACATTGCGTTTTCGCTTCCCCGGAACATTAAAATTATTGGCCGCGAACCGAAAAACACGCGACAATATAGATAGTTCCCTTTGGCGGACAGGATGGTGACGGAAGGTGGCGTGGTTGCCGGACGTGACATATCCGACAACCATGCCATCTTCCGTCGACATTCTGTCCCCCAAAAGGGAACTATCTAGATATTATTGTTTAATAGCCGCCAAATAGCTAAGTACATTCAATATAATATAAAAAATTCAGAATTTGGATAAAACAAGAAAATATGACTGAAGCTGACTCAGGTTAGCAGGACAATACTCACCCAGAGTCGCTTTGAATTCTTCTTATTCTATTTTCTATATCTTTTCAATTGGTATTATGAAGTTAGATCAAGTGTTTGTAACGCTGTTACAAAAAATAAAAAAATCTTGCGAAAGCAAATGCCGAGCTGGCTGACGAGCGAAACAAAAATGAATTGCTAGCTGCAAAAAATTCAGAACTAGTTCAAAAACTGAAAAATAAGTCTAAGGCAAACGAGAATTCTAAGAAAGGCAACCCTTAGCTGAAAAAAACGAAAGGTGAGGGCGTCTTCACCTCCTAAGTTTTGTTCCTATTCTGAAAATTCACTGCATGAATACCAGTAAAGATAATGAGGATGAGATTTTCTCTGCCCTTGCACCACCAAAACCAGCTACGACATTTGCAGACATGGCCATTACACCAAAACCAACACTGCCGAACACTCCAAACACACAATCCGTACCACAAACACAAGAACCTAAAACAGTACCAATCATATGAGAGCCCGCAAAATGGTCCCAAGCACTTAGTATTATGAAAACACAAAACATTTCATACACATCCGCGAAAAGGGTCTACCTTGGCTTACAAATCATATCAACAATACAAACAAATCACAGACGACTGACAAAAGCACTAACTCGAAACGAAATACAATATCACACCTACATACTTCTGAAGGAATGTTGTTATCAGGGTCCTGTAAGGCCTTTCAGTCAATGAAATCAAGGAAGACTTACACTCTCAGGGCTTCAAACCGATGGAAGTCTACTATATTCAAATGAGGAAAGGTCTTTCTAGAGTAGACAAGGTTCTCCTACCAAAATCAGAAACCAACATTTACAACATTAAATCTGTTTGCTGCCTTATGTGCATTGTGAAGGCACAGCGTCCTCGCACGGGCCAGGGTATGTGCCACAATTGCCAACAATTTGGACATTCTTCTACAAACTGTCATGCACAGGTCCTTTTTCAAATGCGATTCACTTCAGCATTTTTTGGACTGTCCAAAGAAAATTGAAGAGAAGACAAAATGTGTTCCCTGCGGCCAACCAGCAAGCTACGGGGGTGGTCTCAGGAGTCCAAAGAACGTGACAAAATCATTTGTGCAGGTTGCAGCTGTTCAACCCACGCAACCAGCACAAAAACCAACAACGATACAGGCACCTCCACGCACAAAAAATCAACCCCACAATATGGACCAAATGTTTGCCAAAATACAGATGCAGTTCCAGCACATGATGCAAGAGATGATGGCAAGATTCAAACCATGTTAGCTGCATCTTAAAGTGTCGTCACCACTAAACACCAATGAGTTTAATAAACCACATTTCAATTCTGACGTGAAATGAAAATTCCATGCTTCGACATATTGATATAATACAACAATTTATATTTGATCATAAATTCGACATCATTATAACTCAAGAAACTTTTCTGGAGCCTGGAAGACGATTCCGCATCCTTCCTTAACTGATAGGGGTAGGAAAATCGAAGTTTTATTGTGAAAAATTGCTTTTAGACGGTTGGAAATGGTTGGTTGAGTGACGCCAAGTGATTTTGCCAGTTTTTCTTGCGTTTGAGATGGATCTTGGTCGAGTAATATCTCCGATTCGTGATCTTCAAAGTTTTTGGCTGTCCAGGCCGTTCATCGTCCTCCAAGTCAAAATTGCCCCTTTTAAACCGTGCAAACCACTTTTGGCACATACACTCAGCTAGAGCATGCACACCATACACTTTCACCACAATACAATGATTATCGGCAGCCTTTTTCTTCAATGAAGATGTAATCCCCACCAAAACACTTTATTCGGCACAAAATTCGACATTTTCAGAGTAAAAAAAGTGTTGTTGTTTACGGTTCAGCTGAATGACACATACTGATTCTGAAACTATATAACAGTAGCTTTCCAACGCATTTTTGGAAAGATGAATCACTGGAATAAAAATCAAGTTACGCCACCTGTTAGAAAATTAACCGGTACCCCAATTACATTGTGTACAGAATGACGGGAAGAGGAGGCGAAACGGCCATTCTCTTGAGACAAAACGTGAGTCATTATCTCATTAATACACCCACACTTCATAAACTAGAGGCCACAGCAATCAACGTTCGAACTGATTTTCTAGAGTTCATTGTGGTTTCTGCCTACAATCCCCTAGGAAATAGGAATCTCTTAAAAGATCTTAGAGCACTTGCTGCATTTGAAGGCCCTTTCTCCATTGCAGGAGATCTAAATGCCACACACTGCCTTTGGGGAACAGTGAGAAGCAATAAAGCTGCAACCAAGGTCAATACAGTCAACCACTTCAGCCCACATATTCCCAATGAGCCTACACATTATGGATTAAGAAATGCCTTTGCACTGGGAATTGGAATATCACGAGATTTCACACAAAATGTTCGGTTAAATATCCTCAACGAACTGTGATCCGACCACAAACCAGTCCTTTTCCTCATAGAAAACATCTTCAATGATGTTCCTATGCAGGAAAAGCAAATTACAAACTGGAAAGTGTTTAAAGTCGCATTCTCCAATGAAACTAATTTTCGATCACCTGAAATGGCCGACGACATCCACAACATCGTTGAGAATAAAGAAAATTTTGTTGGCAAAAGAGGACCATATGGTCATAACTCACTCACAGAACATCTAGCTACTGATAAGGAGCAGGAATCAAGTTCGGAGGAGAGCTAGGTTTACAGATGACCATACGCTGCACATAAACGCTACTCGCATGACGAATGAAATACGAGTACATCTTAAGATAAGGTCATTCCGAAACGAGCGATGGGAGAGCTTTTTGCAGAGTCTTAAGCCTGGGTGTCATATTTTCTTGAGAATGACCAGATACTTTTAGGATAAACAGCAAAATTGTGGAACCACCTATTCATGGTCCGAATGGAAAACAATGTTCCGATTTAGATAAGGCGGAAGCATTTGCATATTTTCTACAAATGCTATTCCGTGAGAATTCTTCAAACGATGAGGACTTTGAAACTGAGGAAAGAATTGAATCTTCTATCACCAGGCTCCTGATGGATAATATTCAACACGAAGACAGGATTGAACCAATGGACTTAGATGAAATCAAAAACATTATACAGACACTCAACAAACATAAAGCACCTGGCATGACACTATCAGAAATACAATGATTTTTTGGATACCAGACTATATTTTACAAACACTTCCTGACATCATTAACGCAATATTCCGTTTGCGAAAGTATCCCAAAATATGAAAATCAGTGGTTATTATTTTCAGGAGTAGCGGAATTTTGAAGGAATTTGTGGAAAGGAGTTAAAGCGCCTGTGCATGGCACGTAGTGCGAGCACAAGTGGAGTAGAGAAAAAGAAAAGTAGTTGAATTTGGAATTGAAAACAAATAAAAATATTATTAAGACTTTTTTAAGTGTACTGTTTTTCTATATAAATTATTTTTCTTTTTAGTCTTGCAATTACTAGATAATAAGGGTCTTAGTTTCTATTTTCTTTTTTTTCGCGGCAGTATTCCAAGTTCTGTCTTGGAATCGATGGGTATGGGGGGGGAATTAATGCATGTGAGAGCTCTCCGCCGCTAAATCTAGCTTCACGCGTAAGGCAAGAAAAACTTGCAGCGTTTCTGCAAGAAATTCGAGGGGACATCAAGGAGGAATTTATCCTTGACTTGCTTGCTAGTTGCAAGATGCAACTGCAAGTGCCGTAGGTTTCCAGTGACATGGAGATGGATGAGGATTGAAGTTCCACGAACAGTGGCGATCATAAAGCCGGAAGCCAGAAAGAGGCTGGTAGGGTCTCCAACGCAGGAGCCCATATCAAAGGTATCAAAATCCCTTGAAGTGAGCGAGCGGGATTTTCCCCAGCTCAAAAAGGTGACGAAAACAGCTTCCGCTAGTTTCTTGCGGACCATTCCAAAGCCGGGTGGAAGGCCGGGCCTAGATAGAATGCAAAGGGGAATCGAAGCCCCAGCAGCCAAGCGTGGCTGCTACCAAAAAGGAGAGGGTGCCTCCCAAAGCGTGCTATAGGCTTGGTCTGAAGATTTTCAGGGATAGCGTCAATAGAGCTTGCGCACAAAAAGCTGAAAAGGATCCAGAGCTCAATGTGACGGTGAATAGCTCCTCACGAACTTCACTTCCTTCTGAAATGGCTGAGGATCACACCAGCCTTTTTAATTTTCTGAAGTGTGTGAAGGTGGCTTGCGACACCTACAACTTTCCAGGAGAGAGGAAATTGACTCTCCTTCTGAAAGGCGTGCACAGCTCATACGACGAAAGTGATCTCATGGCTGAGCTGTAGGAACATCTCAGAGAAGATATCCTTTCAGCGAAAAGATCGTCCACTATAATCTCTAGGAGGAAAAAAAGGACGCTTTCATCCTTCTTAGTCCAGTTCAAGCCGGACTTTGAAATGAAGAAAGCAATAGACATAAAGTTTCTATTGTACTAGAAGATACAATGGGAGCGTCTGCAGAAAAATTGCACTTCCCTGTGCTTCAACTGCCATAGGTTTGACCACGTTGCTTCTAATTGCGGATTTGAAATTAGATGCGAAAAATGCGACAAGCAGCATAAGTCCATGAAATGTCCAATCTCGAAGAATGAGAAAGAAGACGAGATCTTCTGCGTCAACTGCAATGCTGAGGGGCACCCTGCGAGTTTCAGAGGTTGTCCTAAGGCAAAAGAAGTTGAAGAGAAGAGGAAGAACCTCCGAAAGAAAGAGAGGAAAGGACCGCCACCGCCTCTATAAAAAATACTGTACGTGAAGGGGTCTCGTACTCTAGCCTTTGCAAGGTGCAAAGAAGCAGCCTGCATTGCAGCCTATACGGCAACAAAAACAGCAACCAATGCAGCAACCCCAGCAGTCACAGAATGACGGTTACACGGTTTTGAGCACTGACTGCCAACAATTTTTCGGGTGTGACTTGTTCACACTCATTCAGAAACTGGACTCTTTTATCCTTCACTATAAAAACTCACTAACCGTAGTGAGAAAAAAGCTGTGTACTCAGAATTCACCCTCAAAGAATGTTGTTGTGATGAGTTCCATTAAACTCTCCATCCTCAATGAATGTTCACTAGCTACACGCTATAAAAGGAGCTTCGTTCAAGAATACTTGAACGCCCACAGACCAGACTTCTTGTTCATATCGGAAACAAGACTCAAAGAAAAACACAGAGCGCATCTGGGGAAATACAAGGTCATCAGGCGTGATAATCCAGAGGTAAGTCTTGGAGTTGCTATGGCTCACAAAGATCACCTGAAAGCCCAGAGGCACTGCCTTCCAAGTCTGAATGTATTGAAGCAGAAATAATAAGCTCCATTCTAGGATCCTTTGCGTTCGTGGGGATTTATGTTGAACTCGATCAGGGAACTCATTGACGACTTGGAAACAGTGTTTACTCTGTGGAAAAATTTGATTTCTGTGCTATGGGAGGTGGTTTTAATGCAAAGCATCCCTCTTGGGGAAATATTACATCTCATGGCTATGGAACAGCTGCCTCTAACAGGTTTTAATCAAATATGGATCTCATATTGATTGCCCCGAAAGAATCTACCCTCCGCCGAAGCTCGTCTATTATTGACTTCTTCATTGTGTCTGCCAATCTAGTAAATCTCTCCCACAGTTGGAGGGATTTCGAGTGTGGAGTTGTTGACGCCAAGTCTGACCACCTTTTGGTTGAACTGACCTTAAAAGTGAAAAAGGGTATGAAACTTGAGATTGCAGATCTCAACTTTTTATTCTATACAAGCGAATCGGTTGGGCTGCAGTAAGTGCTGACCTTGACGGGGAATTGAAGGAAATGTCGATCAATAGATCGAAAAACCTGTCTTTTGCAAAGACCGATGAGTGAGTTGCTTGTATAAATTCAACTCTGGAAACGGTCATCTCAAAGATCTCCATTAAAAAATCCTCGACAAATTACTTTTATCGAGATATACCGGGAGACATTTTAGAGCTTCATCGCGCACGTAGGCGGCTTCGAAAGCTACTCGCGAGAATCTACCACCGCAATTTAAATATGGTCAACTGGGAGTATGAACGTGTTAACCTAATGACTAAGTCTCTAAGCCGAATGATCTCGAGAAGAACCACGGCTTTTGCTGACGAGCGATTTGAACAGGCCCTGGAAAGTATCAAACCAGGTCCCTGTATATTTCCTCATATCAATAGGATAACGGGTAGAAAAAGACTTCCCGGGTCCTCACTTATGATGGATCAATGCTTATGGATGAGACAAAGCCATCGTTGACTCTACTGCAAAATATTTTGCGAAGTTCTTCAAGGAGAGAAAGCAAGTGAAGAATCTTCCGTTACTTCGTTAGTGAGCAGCACCACAACGAATTTCGACAGGGACAATGATCAATTGTACTTGATTCGGTTCTCTGTTTCAAATCTCTCTGACGCACCTACCGGCCATGGTTTGTTTGTCAGTCCTGATAGATTCACTTTGTTGGCACTGGAGCAGAGTTCCAAAAAATCAGCAGGGGATATATTAGGCTCATTTCTTTTCAACATATTCACCTTTGACGTCCCAGGAGTAAGATATGAATATAAGCCCGGCAAGCAGGTGAATCTCTTCGCTGATGATTTGTTAGTGTGGTCGCCTGAGCACAATTTCCGCTTTGCTAGGATGCGGCTCTAAAGGTATATGGAATCTCTTAATGCATATTACCGGAAATGGGGGATCAAGGTCAATGCAAAGAAAAGTGAATTAATTGTGTTCAAACTTCATGCAAATGGCATCTGTGCAAATGGCATCTGTGACTCCAGGGTTAAGTCTAATGGGCAGATGGCGCACTGCTCTAGGCAAACGAAGTACTTGGGTGCTCACGTTGATGATATTTTGAATAAAGTGACTAATGCGTACCATTTTCTTATATCTTTTTTCAGGAAACATTCCACAGCGAGCCAGCAAGTCAAGGTTTTGGCCTATAAAACCTTGATTCGTCCGATAATCACATATGCGATGATGATATGGATTGGAGCTCCAAAAACAAAATGTGGCAAGATAGAATAAGTGGAGCGGAAAATCGTTCGGGCTTGCACAGGCCTATACAGACGGGAGGATGGACGGTCTTACCCCAAAGAGGTGCTGTACCAGGAGAAAATCGTATGCAGAAAAGCTTGTGGGAGCAGGAATCAGGAAAGCTAAGAAGCACAAGGCGGGAGTTGTCAGGGGAGCGACTGAGAACCGCTCTATGGACGCATTGAATGAGTAGTTTTTAAGGTAGTCTTAAGAAAATAATGTACTTAATTTTAAGGAAATCAATTTTAAAATTTTAAAACTAGTTGTTAGAGCAAATGATTTTTACAAACTTCTTTTATAATCTATTAATGTATGATACTGTTGTGAGTGTAAACATTTTAAAGTTTTCTTTTACCAAAAAACTAAAACTATAATGCAATTAAAGTAAATTATTATTGAACCTCGGGAAAAGCCCTAAGGCACAAACCGCATGTATATTGTTAGGTTAAGCTATTGATGAATTGTATATGTGTAATAAATTCAGACGATAAAGACTAAAAAAAAGCACTCTAGTCCTTCGAAAATAGAATTATTCGAAAGGTCTTAAGAATTCCATGGTACATTAGAAACATTGACATATACAAGGATCTGAAACCTGAGACGGTTGAGAAATACGTATTTAACAAAGCACTGAAACTTTTTGACACAATTGACAACCATAATAATAGTACCCTGGCATTCCTTCAAACTGTACGGAATGGGGATATATTACATTTCCCAACTATTCGCCAAATAACTTTGTAAAAATTTATTTCTAAAATTATATAATGACTGAAACTGGCTCCGGAAGGTAGATGAGCACAGTAGTACTCACAGATACAAGGGAGTTAAGGTGCTAAATCGCACTAACTCCACACCCCTTCATTCTAAGAAGACGAGTCCTAACGTGAATAATTGGAACAAATCTAGACGGGGACCAATGGCAAATTCGATACAGCCATGAGCAGTATCAAATTTTTGACGAGTTGAACGTCTCAATTACTATAAGACTGCATAAGATACAAGGGCTGGCCACGTAAATCGTATGGTAAAGCTGAAGGGAGGAGATCAGTGGGAAAACTGAGGAAATGCTGGTCTGACTCGGTCGACGAAAACAGTTCATCGCTGCTCGGGTTTCGGGATTGAAAGGAGCGATGGATGGATCGAGACATATGGAATCACTTTTTGCAGGAAGCAGGGCTGGAGTGCTAGTATTGAGAAGAAGATTTTCGAGAGCAATAGATCTGGGCATCGGAGGGTGAAAAAACTAGCTTTTTTGGCTATAAAATGTTTTCAGCATTTAGAATCTTCGTTATTTGTTAAGAATAGCGTCTTTCTGATAGACAGCAGTTTTATAGCGTATTTGACTATTTTTAAAATTTGCAGGCTTGCGTCAATTGTGCTATACGCCAGATTTGTAAAGTTCATGGAGTACTTTTACCTAAGCTTTTGATCGACTACTCAGCTGTTGGCTGTTTTCACTGCTATTTGCAAGGTCAGCTAGTGGAAGGAACCTGTTGGAACTTTAATTATTTGGTGCGCCTCGTGCCAGAACAGGAGCGAGGGATGTGTATCGTCCCTTTTTTTGCTGAGCAGGCTTGAGAAATCCCAACAGGATTACCATCAGTTCTCGATTTCGAATTGTTCAAAATGAAGAAAAAAATAAATGGTGTGTAATGATTTTCAACTTTTTAAGTCCAACGCGGAACCGACCTCTCATCGGTTCTAGACGTTAAGTCTGAGTAGTGGCAACGGATGGTACCAACAGGTCAACCAATCCGTGCACCGTAACCCATTCACGCGGTGGCTGCTTGTCGGCCAGCTAGTTCGGAGAGGATTTCGGTCGCGGGTCTCCGAATGGGTTACGCTCAATTACAATATTTTCAGCCACCTGAACATGCCCGTTTTCCAAACGCGTTACAAAACAAAACCATACGGAGAAGAAACCTACTTTACGTTACTCCGTATTTCTTCTTATAACCAGTCAAGAATACAAGATTTAATTTTCATTTCGCGTTCCCGAAGTTTCGACGCGGTACCGAAAAGTATACTATTCTAACTCAACCCGACGAAGACTACTCTAAATAAAATAACAAAACAACAAAGGTACCGCGTACCGCGCGCGACACGAAACCGACCTCAGCGGATTTGGCGAAACCCTATCCTCGCGACGGCATACCTACCCTGCACTCACCCTCCTGCTGAAACAGAAAGAACCACTGAAAAGGAAAGTCTTTAATTACTCAGCAATTCATGTTGTTTATTGATTCCATTCCTACTTTTACCAACACTACGAGTAACTTACTACTAAATAGTAAACGATTCAAAAAGAAAAAGATTTTCTTCATAAAGAATTATTGATTTGATAAATTTCTACCAACATGTTTAAATCGAATCGACGTATTCTAACAGGGAAAATAAATGGATAAGGATGAAGAACAACAATTAGAAAATAAGGAATAAAAAAAGCGTAAATCTATGGATGAGTAAAAGGAACACACTTGGTAAATTACATATATGTTAAATGTGTTTTCTGTCTATGTATTATTGTTCTCTTACTAATTGTAACGTTACAATTACAGTGCAACTTGATAGTATTGGCTTATGCTAAGGCATAAGGATGCGTGACGATATTTTATGGCAATTGAAGATTGATTCTTCTGCCTGGGAAGGCACTCAACGGATTAGAAATGGTAATATAAATTCAAAAAGGATTTTAGTTCTACACTGGGAAGACATGGTTTAGGAAAATTAATCAAGTGTAAAGGGAAAATCGATTATTTGTAAGAGAGTCTTTTTTTTTTTCTCCTTTTACCATAAACCGTCAGTTAGTTCTTTGGAAAGGTTTTTAAATTTTTTTTTTTTTTGAGTTTACTCTTGCAAAATTAGTTTTCATCTCTTAATGGCCTTTCAACAAAGATTGAAATTCACATGAAAAATACGTTAGAAATGCAATACATGTTGAGTAAATTTCAAAATAGTTCATCTAAACATATTCATCGAAAATAGTTCAGTATGAATTTTAGGTTAATTATCTTATTTTGTTTTTCAAGTCAAATTCTTATTTGAATTTCTAGATCCAAAATTACCTTTGTGATATTTTTTTTTCATAAATTTTTAAATTTCTAATATATAGATTAGATGTATGCATTCTTCAGTATGTACCTTACAATGTAAATACTCGTCATATTCAATTTATACTACTGGAAAAATTTCATTTAGGCCATCATTTTCTGTTCTTTTTTAAATTAACTTGATATAAATAGACTCTAATAAATAAATTTTATGACTATATCATTTCACTTTTAATTTATACTTAATATATGTTTACGTTTCGTTTACAAATCGTTTGAAAAAAGTTTATATTACAAATTTTTACGAAATTGTGTCTGTCTTCTTTCTTCGTTTCATTCGTCATAATTTGGGTAATAAGCTGAAGTTTTTTTCAATTTTATTTTAAGTGTTTCTAGAGAACGTTTACTATTATGACAGTATTGATTTATTTTTTTTCCGGTAATGGATATTACAAGCATTCACCACTAACTAAATAATAGTAGCATCTCTAAAATTGTCATCTGAAAATTATTGTTGGACACAATTATCGGTGAAAGCATTGTTATCAAACACTGGTCCGATAAGCATTTAAAAATTTGAATTTTTAAGGTATTTTTCATGAGTTTTATTTGATGAACGGTGTTTGGGTGAGGCAGGATATTGAAATATTGCTTGTTGATTTGGATTGCTATTTTTGTATCGTCCTTTTTCGTGTTTAACTTTTGACGAAATTATACACGTGTTATAAATATTTAATTTTCTCTGGATGCATAGTACTTGCACTTTGTAGAGAAGACACGTTTTAGGTATAAATTCCCGAAATTCAGTTAAATCCGAACTACCACAACGAAGGCCCCAATTCGTAATATTACTATTATCTCTTGTATTGTACACAGAGTCCTTAATTACACTCCTACCTCTTTGTCCTATTAAACGTGGATGTACACGATGATCGACATCTATGATTTCTTTTATTTGCTCGCTTAGCTCACTGACAATTGTACGAATCTCGTTTTAGCTTCGTTTGCATTATTTTCCTAGCCGATGGTTGCTGATGCTTGTATCCGCGCACACAATTCCGTTTGGAAAGTGGGTTATGGGGCACTGCAGAAGGTTGCTGGACGTGTGTTCACTATCGAACTGCCTGAAATTTTATAAAGCGTACACTATGGAACCGAACATGATTATGAGCAGAAGTGTTTACCAAAGCAATGTCAAATCGTATGCGAATTTGCTTCTACCATTTTACTTTGGCGAAACCCGACGTTCTATGTTTCCGTCTTAAGAGGTGCCAACTGTTTCCCGCCCTCGTTGCGTCGGACTGTCCCTTTTGGCCCAGCTAAAAGTATTGAGCGTATGCAAGGCGAATAGTTCCGAATAACCTCTGAACCAAGTGGTAAGATGCAGCATTCAATCAAAAGCTGTTTCAAATCACCTGGTGACGGATTGATGCCGTTCCTTTCTATATAAGATTTATCACCAATATACGAAGCTAATGGGGTTTCCGGATACTTTCTTATTATTCCATTTGTAACTAGCTCTTCAAATAAAGATTCAGTCGTGCGGTCAGGAGTTAAATCTTTCTCCGTCTTCTTTTTACTTTTCTTGCCTTTGGAGGCACGATCTCGATCAAGGGCGGCCTTACGTGTAGAACATTTAGCAAAATATGATTACAAATAAAAAAATGCTTATGATTTACAAGTGAGGTTTACCTGCAGTAAATCTAACTCCTGTCGCATCAGTTCATCAACTATTTTACGAAGCTCAGCTTCCACCTCGGAATACTTTTCCTGATATATCATGTCATCACAATGGGTTTGCTTACGATTCATATACTCATCCTTATCGCGCCAGACATCATTGTATCTAGGTAAAAAACAAGGTTAAGTTTTGGCCAAGATTTCTTTAAATAGCCATGGGAACTCACTCGTCTATTCCTGATTTTATATCTGGTAGGAAAGATGACTGCCCTGGTTTGAACCCGGCCTCTGCAGTTTCTTCAACACTTAAATCCCCACTTTTGGCCGGTGACTTAGACTTATCTTTTGTTTTACGTGCCTCCTTTGAAGAAATAGCGGACGAACGACTGTTAATTCCCACCGTTTCTTTTCCTTGTGGCGCCGGACTGTCAATCCGACAACCACCGACAAAACAGATGTGCGGAATGGAACGCCACATGGCGGCAGTGTGCATTTCCATTTGTCGCCAGTGGCATAGTGTTCTGATGGCAACGGTGGAGGGGGCATTCCCAGATGGATATGTCTCGAAATGTGTCGGGGTTTTGATTAATATTATGTTTCAAATATTTAAATCCGCAGATCTAAATATTTGGAGAGAAAAAAAAATATTTTCTGCGCAACGATATCCGCACGAAAGATGAAGTCCGCTTGCACTTCGAGGTCATACCCATCTGGCCGAGTGCAAGGGTTCGGGATGGGAATCACTTCGATTCCCGGGCGTAGGCGTCACATTACAGGTGCTAGGTAAGAAAGAAAAGTTTCTTGTTGGGAATTAACTTGTGTGTACTTCTGTAGGCTCATATGGACATTTGCAGTAGTTAAAGGGCAGCGCAAAGATGCTTAATCTAGATAAAGGGTGATTCATAACAAGTTACACATGTAATTGGGCCTTAACTCTTATTTATCACCAATTTCAGGTGCATATATTGGCAGATTATGACAGTTTAGTCTTTTACAATTTTAACCATGGCATCGTACATATCAGCCAAATGTTTTATTATTGTTAAAACTTTTTACAAAAATAATGAATCGCCAGTGCAAACATTTCACGCTCTACGTGAAATCGAATAATTTCACGAAATGGACCCATAAATTGGCCGGCGATATCGTGTGATTTGACTCCTTGTAACTTCTTCCTTTGGGGATTTCTGAAAGATGGTGTTTACGTTGATAATCCCCAGACTACTGAAGCATTAAAAAACAATATTCAAGCCAATATACGCCGGAAATGTGCGAAAATGTCATCGAAAATTATAATCATTGTTTGATAGTCTGTAAAGCAGCACGAGGTGCACATATGCCCGAAATAATATTTTATATTTAATTGTAAGGAACCAAATTTTTAAAATAGATAAATATTACAGCTCAATCTTCACAAAAACTATGTTTTTTTCGACAAAAATGTGTACGCTTGTTATGAATCACCCTTTATTTTACATTCATTTTTGGATCAATTTTTAATTGATACGAAATACATAACAATGATTTAAATAATTTAAAATTGACTTTATTTACGTTAAATTAGTCTCTTGTATGAAAATTTATTCAAATTGTAAATACAAAGGATTCCTTATTCGATTAATCACCTAAGAAATTTAATATCATCATTTAATGTCATGTTTCATTTCGTCTAATTAAGTTATCTTCATTGCCTTGAATACATAAAATTTATTTTTGGATACACTTTAATAGCCAATCAATAAACTCATCTCTATTATAAAGAAACGCCATAACTAAGGTTATGTAAAGCATCGTATAAAATCATGGACAACTTTCTATAATCACATCCCTCCTCCCCCAACAATTTTCCTTACATCACACATTTCACTTTCCAACCAACATAACTTTCATTAATATCTCATTCACTGCAGTGCGAATGTAGGCAAATCCTGCAAAAGTCCCCACTTAATTGCATAATTCTTCATAAGCTATTGTCAACATGTGTTTTATAAGCTTATTCAACTCCGCCAGTGTATGCTAGTGCCGTTGTAAAGGAGCATTCTCTGAATAAGGAACAACATGTCATGTTCAGAGAATACCAGCATATTCCAGCCAATGGTGATGTTCCTTGTGATGTACCTTCAAACGTCCTTCGACCAGTGACCGGTTGCTATGACATCCTCGGATTTAATCATACTCAGTTCATCAACCAGGACGATGACGGTTGGGTGCGAAAATCAATGATATACTCGTATGTACGAGTATATACAAGTATATGTGTTTGCTACTCTTTGAATAGCGCAATTATTGTAGATAATATGAGGAAATGTTAGCTTGAGGGTATCCAAATAATAATTACATAATAGGAATTCCGGTTGCTCGAATTTATGAAGAAAAGTCAATGGGAAATGTGAAAGCATTTTTTTGCGATTTGGAATATCAATTACTGGTATTATTTTGACATTAATTTATTGCAAAACTTATATAATATAAATAAAAAAACTGATATAATATGAATAAAGGCCACGTAATGGAAATCTTTGAATGAAATGATCCCGAGGTTTTTAAGAAAAGAAAACTATTGATACTTAAGAGTTTAAGTAGAAATAATTTCACAAAACTTTCCGAAAGATTATTTTCAAATAATTAGAAATTGAAACATATTCGCCTTCTAGATAATTGTCAATGGATGGATACACTTCTTTAAGAATTCCTGGCAAATTCGCTAAAATTTGAAGATATTCAAATCAAGTGTGGGCTGAAAGCAGGCGCTTGAGATATTTGCTTAGAATCAGAAGATGTCAGGAAGTTATCACGGGCTAATAATGCATTAGAATCGTTCTGTTCTCAAATCTGGGTAACATGGCGGATTTTGATTTGAGTCGGAACAAAACCACCGAAGGGCCGGACGAGATATTTTTCAATACAGATTTGCTAATAGTATTGGACATACCTTATCAAAATTTGAGATAATGTTAAGTGATCGGGAATCTTCAACACTTGGTTAAGCTTTTTATACAAAATAACAAGCTATATCGCATTGAGTTACGTGGATTCGATATGACTCAAAATACTGGAAGCTCAAAATATACATCTATCCATCTATGATATCACAGTTGGAATCATCAAAATTAACGCATTTGAAATAGGACACCATTTAAGTATTTCAAAGAGCGGAAATCTCATAATCTTCGGAACAATTCTGTTGGATCAGAATCCAATATAATTATGCAACATCAATTATTATTTGTAAAACTAACTAAGCTATGCACTCCAATGGACATTATTTTGAATTCGTTCGCGCCAATAAATGCGCAATCCAAGCTGTACTAATTATATTTTACAATTAGCTTATAACTTCACTTAGTATACGAAAATATAAAAATGACAGCGTGCAGTTCGTTTTGTGATTCGAGGAAGGAAGGTCGGACTCGCCGACTAAAACTTGTAACCTAAAATCCGTGTAAATTGAAACCTTTAGTAAAATAAAATAATAAATAGAAAAGCCGATTTATTTCAATTCATTTTTGGTCCGTCGAGCCGGATACGGCAGTTTCGTTTGTAGTTCGATTTCGATAATCGATCGGGATCAAAAAAGACATTTTTTCGTCGGGAATAGTTCACTAAAAACCTAACAGTAAGATTTCGGTAATCGATCGGAATCTGAAAAGAACAGTTTTTTCGTCGTGAACAGTTCAATTAAAACTACTAGTAGTTTTCGGTAATCGGTCGGAATCCGAAAGAAAAGTTATTTTTCGTGGACATTTGTATAAAAACTCAAACTGTACGTGATCGAACGTGCCCTAGTGAATTTTAGAGGTCAAATCGTGACATTAAACAGTTTGATTGTGTGAAGATGACTAGTGAGTCTAAAGACAATGGAGATGATCGGAAAGTTCTCGAATCAGTAAATAAACTGAAAAGAAAGCGGGCCGCTGCGCAAGGAAGCATCAAACGCGTTAAACGGATCATTGATTCAAAGGGTGAGAAATTAAATATTCATGAGCTTACCACGAGGCTAGAGCTCTTGGAGAGTTCGTTTACGACGGCTATGGAGACCCATCTTGAAATCGAAGATCTTGATGATGATGCGGCCCAAAACGCAACTAAACTCGCGGAACTGGAAGATTTATATTGTGGAACTAAGGCAGCCATTCTTGGGTACTTAAATCGATCAAGACCAAGTAAGGATGTTTCTAATACGACAGGCACATTTTAACACCTCGATCGCGGTCTAAAAATCTTCCGCGTCTCAAATTGCCACTTTTTAATGGTGAGCCTACGTCATACTTAGAATTTTGGAAGAAGTTTAAGTCATTGGTTGATAATGATGACGAGTTAGAGGATTTCGAAAAATTCCAGCATTTAATCAGTTGCTTAGGCGAGTAGGTGCGAAAAATTATCGAACATTTAGAAGCGACTCCTGAAAATTACACTCGTGCGAAAACGTTATTGGACAAACGGTTCAATAATCCCGCATTAATACTGACGGGTCATGTTCGACAGTTATTCGACCTTCCTGCAGTAAATTCGACAGCAGTGTCTCAGCTACGACAATTATCTGATAGTGTTATGGCCCATATTCAGTCAATGTCGTCATTAGCTAAGCCCGAGCAACTATATCACGGTTTATTATTGCATCTGGCATTACAAAAAGTCGACTCGGAGACGCGACTAAAATGGGACGAGATTCGTGATTTAAAACGTTTTCCTGAATGGGATGAATTTTCGGAATTTTTAAACAATCGCTGTCAAATTCTTGAAGCTCGCGCGATGGATGGCAGTAATCATCAAAATGAATCGGCTTCGGTACAGCGGCCGTCTCGTTCTAACGCAAAAAATCGCACAGTACTCATGTCGGCGCGGAGTTCGTGTATCATTTGTAGTGCAAAAGACCATTACATTCAAAAATGCCCACAGTTCACAGCGAAATCACCCGTCGAACGGTGTTGGGAGGTAAAACGACGATCGCCCTTAACAAAGGGTCATACGACCAAAAACTGCACAATGTTGAAATGTCGAATTTGTGCAGGTGCTCACCATACCTTATTACATCGGGATCAATCGAAGCAAGTGGAAAACGTTAATTCGGACGTCAAGGTTGTGCCTTCAGAGCACGACGTTAGCACAATTCATGCAAATAATTCATCGTTGATCATATCGTCGTCGTCATCATCGGAATTTTATGTGAGTTGCGACAATGAAATAAACCACGTAATTTTAGCAACTGCTGTAATCTATATAAAGGATAAAGTGGGATCTTTCGTGCCCTGCAGAGCGCTCTTAGACTCAGCTTCGCAGTTAAACATAATATCGGAATCGCTGTCCAACCGATTGCAGATAAAGAAACAAAAGGTCAGCGAGTCTATAAGCGGGATTGGAGCTGTGAGTGCTGTTGCTAAATTTAGAACTAACACAACTATTAAATCTCGTGTTAACAACTTTGAAACTAGTTTGGAAATGATAATTTTACCCACAATAGTGGGCCCTCAACCCCACTGTTCTTATAGTATCGATAATTGGAACATTCCAAAAAATTTGCCACTTGCTGATCCACATTTTTATGAAAGTCAAGGAATAGATGTTTTGATTGGAGCATCTGTCTTTTTTGATCTTCTTTGCGTTGGCCAGATCAAACTCCAAGAAACCGAGCCAACTTTACAGAAAACCTTATTGGGCTGGATAGTGTCAGGATGTTGCAAGAATATGAAATATCGAAACAGTGCTTTGCAGTTTAAAGGCCGTGAATCAGTGCTGCAACTTTTGGAAAAATTTTGGGTACTGGAATCAACTGAAATGGATAATCGAAAATGGAGTTTGGAACAACAAGATTGTGAAGATCACTTTCGTCAGACCTATCATCAAACAACAGATGGACGATTTATCGTTAAATATCCCATCAAGGACGACCTCTCGAAGTTGGGCAGTTCTTACGACATCGCACTTCGACGGTTTTCGAGCCTGGAGCGCAAACTGAGAAAATATCGAGAATTAAACGAACAGTATTCTGCATTTATGAAGGAGTATGAAGACCTAAATCATATGGAGCTCATAGACACTGAAGATTGAAACCGAGTACGTTATTGGATCCTTCATCATTGCGTTTTGAGACCGGAGTCTTCGACAACGAAACTTCGTGTAGTATTCGATTGTAGCTGTCGCACTAGTACAAATATATCGCTAAATGAAATGATGATGGTTGGGCCGACTATACAGGCCGAGCTTTTCGATATTCTCATTCGTTTCCGTTTTCATAAATATGCTTTAACCGCGGATATATCGAAAATGTATCGTCAAATAATTATAGATGACGATGACAAATACACTCAGTGCATTATCTGGAGAAATCACTCATCAGAAGAAATACGTCATTACAAGCTAAACACAGTTACTTATGGTACAGCTGCAGCCCCATTCCTAGCTACTCGTTGTCTGCAGGAACTTTCAAACTTATATGGAAAGGATTATCCAGCCGGTGCAACTACTATTTGTCGTGATTTCTACATGGATGATCTCATAACCGGGGCTGACTCGACCGAGAGCTTTCAAAGATTAAATTGGAGGTAAAGTATATTCTATCAAAGGCAAAGTTTGATTTGAGAAAATGGTGTTCGAACGATGAATACTTGCTGAAAGGCGATCCGGTAGAGGATCTAGCAATGAGTTGCTCATTCGAAAAGTCGAATAGTATTAAAACTTTAGGAATTGTTTGGCAACCCGTACCAGACTTATTTAGTTGCTGCTATAAACACAATATCGATGGAAGAAAAACAACAAAACGCACAGTTTTATCGGATGCTGCGAAAATTTATGATCCATTGGGAATCATTAATCCTGTAACAGTCATAGCCAAAATATTCCTACAAGACCTCTGGAAATTAAAAATAAATTGGGACGAGTCATTGCCTACAAGTTATCATCAACATTGGGAAACATTTAAGGGACAGCTAAGTTTAATACAAAATATAAAAATTCCTCGTTTAGTACTTGCAGATCCGGAAAAAACAACCTTGGAGTTACATGGATTTGCCGATGCCTCGCCCGAAGCATATGGTTGCTGTATATACGTTCGTTGCATCGCATCTTCTGGAGCAATATCTGTAAAATTGTTATGCGCGAAGTCTCGAGTAGCGCCGGTGAAATCGATCACCATACCTCGATTGGAACTCTGTGGAGCTCTACTTTTGGCGGAGCTAATGGACCAAGTTCAAAAAATCATCAATAGACTTATTCAGGATGTTTTCTGCTGGACTGACTCTACGATTGTCCTGGCATGGCTTGCTGATCATCCGTCTAGTTGGAATACTTTCGTGGCGCATAGAGTCGCCAATATACAAGCGTTGTCATCGAACACGAGATGGAAACATGTACCCACAACTTCTAATCCTGTGGACATTGTTTCCAGAGGCATGCTCCCCGAATCGCTCGTAGATTCAACTCTTTGGTTCAATGGGCCTGATTTTTTAATGGAATCCTTTGATAAATGGCCTATTAGGAATCAATCGACAGCGAATGTTCCGGAATCCAGAAGAGTTAAGATCGTCCTCGCCGCAACTATAGTTGATCGGGAAGACTTAACATCAAATGTAAAATTTATAAATAACTATCAAAAACTTCGTCGCGTATTTGGATTCATTTTGCGATTTGTGAACAACTCGAGACGAACAGAAGATAGGAAAATAGGTCCTCTTTCAGCGGAAGAGCTCGACACTTCGCTACATCGAATTATTTGGATCGTTCAGAATCAGGAATTCGCTAAAGAAATTAGACTACTTGAAAGCCAATTGAAAAGTCCTTTAAGGATTTCTATCGCAAATTTAAACCCTTTCCTAGATAGCAATTCCAAGATAAAACTACTAAGAGTAGGAGGACGTCTACAGAACGCAGACATTACCTATGAATCGAAACACCCAATCCTTTTGCCTAAAAACCATCCATTTGTCCTTTCTCTTGTCAAACATTATCATGAACAAAATTTTCATGTAGGTCCTCAAGCGTTAGTAGCTGCCATCCGCCACAAATATTGGATCGTTAACGCCAGAAGCTTTGCAAGACAAGTAGTGCATCAGTGCTATCGTTGTTTTCGTTCACGGCCGCAAGTCTCACATCAACTAATGGGCAATCTTCCAGCTTCTCGCTTAAAACCAACTCGGCCTTTTCTCGTTTCTGGAGTCGACTTTTGTGGTCCAATTTGCGTGCATCAAAAGGGCAGAGGAAATCGTTCGTATAAGGTTTATATTGCAGTGTTTGTTTGCTTCGCAGTCAAGGCGGTACATTTAGAGGCCGTCTCGGACTTGACATCGCAAGCCTTCATTGCGGCTCTAAAAAGATTTATCGCTCGAAGAGGTCATTGCCGTCACCTGTACTGCGATAATGGAACCAATTTCGTTGGAGCAAAGAGAGAGATGAGAGAGCTTCATCAACGTTTCAACAGTCAGCAAACTCAAGATTCGATTATCCAGCTGTGTGCCGATGACGGAATCGAGTTTCATCACATACCTCCTCGAGCACCACATTTCGGCGGACTCTGGGAGGCGGCGGTTAAGATGGCTAAGACGCATTTATATTGTACTTTTGGACTTGCCTCTCTGACCTATGAAGAATTGTCGACGGCAGTAACTCAAATCGAAGCGATCCTAAATTCTCAGCCGTTAACTCCACTTTCGTCAGATCCGAATGATCTGAACCCACTAACGCCAGCACATTTTTTAATTGGCGACCCGTTGAACTCGCCAGCCGAACCCGATGTTACCATTTCTCGTCTATCTCGCTGGCAGCAATTATCCTGGTTACAACAGCAGTTTTGGTTACGTTGGTCCAAAGAATATCTCTTACAACTGCAACAAAGAGGCAAATGGCATACAGAAACGAAAAACATCCAATTGGGTCGATTAGTCGTCGTCGTCGATTCCTGTCTACCACCACAACGATGGCTACTAGGTCGTATAATTGAACTCCACCCAGCTGCGGACGGGCTAGTCAGAGTGGTTTCCCTTAAAACCAAGTTGGGAACTCTGCGTCGGCCAATCGCCAAGGTATGTCCTTTACCAAGTAGCGATCTGGAGAATTGAAGGCAGTAGCCGTTCAAGGTTGGCGGAATGTTGGATCAGAATCCAATATAATTATGAAACATCAATTATTATTTGTAAAACTAATGGACATTATTTTGAATTCGTTCGCGCCAATAAATGCGCAATCCAAGCTGTACTAATTATATTTTACAATTAGCTTATAACTTCACTTAGTATACGAAAATATAAACATGACAGCGTGCAGTTCGTTTTGTGATTCGAGGAAGGAAGGTCGGACTCGCCGACTAAAACTTGTAGCCTAAAATCCGTGTAAATTAAAACTTTTAGTAAAATAAAGTAATAAATAGAAAAGCCTATTTATTTCAATTCAAATTCTATAAGCTACATCTTTCGCAATTGAATTTTCATCTTCCACAATCTTCAGATCCTAGACCTGAATTCCAATGATACTTGTATGCTTAACATAATTGATTTTCAGCTTTCAGCAAGAAATCTTACAGCGAATTTAAGCAGCAACGCATATTGATTGAATACTCACATATTACGGTCATCAATCTCGGGGGTACCCGCAATCCTTGCAGCTTTTCTACGATTTTTTCCCTGACGAATGATTGCCTGCCGCAAGGGGCTTTCCCGGAATGATAGAAGGTAGCAATGCTCATGCTGTACCGATCAGCAACACTGTCCATTGAACCCGACCTACTAGCCTGACACGAATCAATCAAGCCTTCCTGAGAGTAAGTCCCAAGCGAGCAGCATGAGTTAGGAGCGCCCTTCGAGCATAGTTTTATTGTGTAATATAATTTCCCACGCGGGCGAATAAAAAGTGCAAGTGCACGGCGGTAAACCGCCAACAAGTGTTTTAACTACCCTTCAGAATTTAGAATAGCATCTCATTAGTAGAGTGCATCGTAGCGAAGTATCATTCGGAATAGTGGCAAGTTAAAAATTGATAGTAATACCGAGAAGTTTGTCATCCGGGATAACTTAGGAAGCGTAAATAGAAAGTGTTGCGCAAATGTTATTAACGGGTAAATAAATAATACCAGTAGTTTTGAGCAAAGGTGTGAGTGAAATGTCTGAAGTGGAAAGGGCGACATATATCGTGCGCGTGATTTCGGGAATAAGTTCGGAGCAGTGCAGGCGCCAAGGGCAAAATTAAATGCAAAGCTGGGCATTTTGGGAAATGCGTGGGCGACGTTCCAGAAGGTGCATCATACGCTAGGGCGAAATAAGAGCAGATACGAGAAGGAGGGCACCAATCTATACGTGTAGATCGAGGAGATATACGTGGAGGTGGAGGTAACGATGTCAACGATACATAGAAGAAAGTTCAGTGCAAGGCGCGGTGCAATGTGAAGTGCGAAATTCGGAGCAAGATAGTGCTGAGTAAATGCAAGCCAGTGCAGGAAATATTGAAGTTCACGAGCAAAGAGCGATCGTGAACACATAAGGCACCTTTGCGGGTGAATTTAAAGAGTGGCGCTCATTCAGAGGTAAATTTCAAGTGGCCGTGCATGAAAATCAGACTATAAAGCCGATATTTAAATTGAAATACCTGCTAGCGGCAGTTAGTGGAGAAGCCAAACGTGTGCAAAGCAGAACAGAGATACGGCCAGTGACAGGCGAAATAACAGTGCTAAAGGGCAGGACTATATTGAGTATAATGCCATTGTTCTAATCAGAAGTGCGAACAACGTGTATTTTCTTAGTGGCAAATCATGGTTGGCTCATCATAACGCTACCGAGGAAGATTTTTAGTGAAATTACAGACAAAGAGCTAGACATGCCAATGGTAGACATGAGCTTTAATACCTCGGGCGAAATCGATATGCTAATCGGAGCGAATGTATGGGCGCAGATGATAAGGCCGAAGATAGTGCAAAGCTTACAAGTGCAGTGCTACAAGGGACAATATTCGGCTACATATTTACTGGTGCAGTGCCGAACGAAGGCCCAGCAGGAGTAAAAAGATGCGTGACGGTGCGAGATGGAGAGCAGGAGCTGGAAGAGCTGATGTGAACATTTTCGGAGCAGGTAGAGCAGCGACAGGAAAATACAAAAACGAGCGAAGAAGAGCAGGTCGAAACAATGATCATGCAATCGTATTAACGTGACCAATTTGGGAGGTTCATGATCACGATCTCCGTAAGACCAGAGGCAAAGAAACATTGCCTTGAGACGACTTTTTGTGTTAGAGAAGAAATTAGAGCGTGAACCAGACCTCAGAGCGAAATGCAACGAGTTTACGCGTGAATATGAGCAGCTCGGGCACATGCAAAGAGCAGGCAGAGAGCCAGAGCGAGGCAAAATTACGTATTACATACCACATCATTGCGTTGTGAAAAAACTTCGGGTCGTTTTCGACGCGTCCTGATGCAAGAAATCTGGAAGTCAAAAGCAAGCTGGGACGAGACTGTCCCAGAAGATGTAGCCAAGTAATGGAAGAGACTACGGAAAACACTACCGGAGATCGAGAAATTGAAAATCCCGCGATGGCTGGGAACAGGGAAACGCCTGAAGCTACAATTACATGGCTTTGCTGACGCGTCTGTGAAGGCATATGGCGGAGTAATATACGTAAGAGCAGAAGATGAGCAAGGGCAAATATCAACAGTACAATTGATGTCAAAATCACGCAATACGCTGATCAAAACGATATCTTTACCACTGTTAAAACTTAGTGCAGCGCAAATTCTGAGCAAAATGATGTACCAAGCAAAAAAAGAGCTAGAGCTCAGTGAATACGAATACTTCATATGGAGCGATCGAATGTTGCACTACACTGGATTAGGAAGTCTCTGAATGAGCTGAAGCAGTATGTAGTGAATAGAGTCAGAGACATCCAAGCAAATACAGAGATAAAAAATGGGCACATGTGCGATCGGCAGACAACCCAGCCGATTTACTGAGCAGAGGAGCAGCGCCAGCGGATCTAGTTAACTGTACCCAGTGGCTAACAGGACCCACTTGGTTGAGCAGAGAGCAGAGCAAACGACCAGAGCCTATGCATGACAGTGAAAATATAGAGCAAGTGATGAACGAGTGCGTGCAAAGCAAAGAGATCCAAAGCTTTATGTCGATGATGATAAACGTAGAGCAAGAATCAATGCTTGAAAGAGCAAGAAAAATGAGCAAAGTGATCAACGTGACAACAAACGTGTTAAGGTTCATCTTTGATGCGCAAGAAAAAGAGCGTGCCTAAAGACGAAATGGGCTGCCATTGAACGAAAAGAAGTGTGAAATTTAAAGGTGCGCCAGGTGCCAAAAATTCAATATGATGCAGAGTTAGAGTGCATCAGGGTAGAACGCAGGAGCTTCCCAAGCAAGAGCAAGATTGCAGCATTGAGACCAATCTTAAGCCCAGAAGGTCTTCTGTGCGTGGGGGGAGCATCAGCAGAGCGGAGGGCGAATATCATGAGCGATACCCAGTAATCATACCAGCAAATTCAGGACTAGCGCATTTGATAATGTACGAGGCGCATGAAACGATGAAGCATGGGAGAGTGCAGCTTATGATGCAACACAAAAGATATGAGTACTGGATACCGGGGTCACGGAAAGCATTGAGGCGCATCGTGCATAATTGCGTGAATTGTGTGAGGCTAGATGCGTGAATGAGCGAGCAATTGATGGGCGATCTTTTGGCAGACAGAGTGCGACTAGCAAGGCTATTTTAACATACATGCAGAGCGTCAAGTAGAAGTCAAGAGCTTCGTAACAGTATTCGTGTGTCTAGCAATGAGAGCCATGCATTTGGACATAGTGACAAGCTTAACAGCAGGAGCCTTCATAGCACGCCTCAGGTGATTTGTTGGCAGAAGAGGGTGATGTGCAAGACTATACAGCGACAATGGGCAGACGTTTGTAGCGGCAGACAAACAGTTGAAGAGTGCGATCAAGACTTGGCAAGGTGCAGAAGTGCTAGAGTAATTGAATGTCCAGGGCACAGGATGGATGTTAATCACAGCTGCTGCTCCTCATCAAGGAGGTATTTTGAAAGCAGCAGTCAAGCTCATGAAGCACCGTCTAAGGCACATAATGAAGCAACAGCGACTGACATACGAGCAGTTGTGCACAGTTTTGGTGGACATAGAAGCATGCTTGAGCTCTCGGCCAATAAATGTGATATCCGACGACGTGCAAGACTTGAGTGTATTAGTATTTATCAACGCTACAACAGCGTAGGAAGTGGAAGAAAGAGAGCAACAACATCAAGGCTGGCCAATTAGTGCTCATAAAAGGTGCCAATCTCCCACCATCACATTGGGCAATGGGCAGAATTGTGCGAGTGATTCAAGGAGCAGATGGGTAAGTAAGGAGCGCAGTCATACGAACCGCAACAGGAGAGCTGACAAGAGCGATGCGTGAGCAAGGTGCAAGTTATGAGTAGTGCGTCAGCAAGATGCAAATTAAGAGCGATGCGTGAGAAAGACGCAATTTATGAGCGGTGCGTGAGCGAGGTGCAATTTAAGAGCGATGCGTTAGCAAGGTGCAAATTACGAGCGATGAGCGAGCAAGGTGCAAATTAAGAGCAAGGTGCGATTCAAGGAATGTGCAAGCGATGTGCAAATCGAGAGCTATAGCGAGGGTGGAAACACATGATGAGCAATGTGAGCGGTGTAACTGAGTGAATCATTAGCGGAATGCTGCTGGAGTGCTTCAGCTTTGTTGCGGGGGGAGTATACCGAACAGCAACACTTTCCAATAAACCCGACCTATGAGCCCGACATGAATCAATCGAGCCTTCCTGAGAGCCAGCCCCGAGCGAGCAGCGCGAGTTAAGAGCGGGGCTAGAATACGGTGCGGTGCCCTTTGAGCATAGGTTTATTGTGTCTTATAATTTCCCATTCGAGCGAATAAATAGTGCAAGTGCACGGTGGTAAACCGCCAACAAGTGTTCTAATTGCCCTTCGGAAACCCACAATATGCCGACCGGCAAGATTTTGCCGGCCTCGTGCAATAAATGCACACTGCTAATCAGTAAAGGGAAGAGAAATCCGGACCAATCTGCTGAGGCATATCTCCACAGCAATACGGTGTACAGCAGGTCACTACACTATTGATGCGATCGAAGCCTGCTCTTTGGCAGAAAAGTGGATCAACGAAAGGTGAGCATTACATTTGGTGTTACACAAGGTTCCTTCCTTAGTCCAAAGCTCTGGAAAATTACGCAAGATGGGCAATTGAGGGTTGAGCTGCCAGATGGAAAGTACTTGATTGGCTATATGGATGATGCTACCACCGTAGCATGTGGAATGCACAGTTGAACAAGCACAACTTAATCTAGGTATGCTTATAGGTTAAGTGAGGGACTGGATAGCTGCTCATGCGTTCAGTCCACTGCTGAAGAAAACCAACGTAATTATCCAGTATTCATCCTGACAAAGACAAGATTTTCGTCAAAACTAATAAAACAATAAAGTATCTAGGCGTTGTGATCGAATGAAAGATGTTCTTCTTTAAGCAAATTAGGGCAATCAGCGGGTTTATTAACTCTCAGTCAACTAATGGCCAACATAGCGGGACTCACCTCATCAAGAAAGTGATTTCTGATGATGCTATATGGATCAGAAATATGGTGCACCTTACTAGAAAGTGCCGTAGAACCTGCCTACGGAGAAACGAAGGCAGCAAAGAGGCAGTTGCCCACCAGGAGAGGTGACGTGGTAAGAGTCATAGGCAAAAGGTGTAGTGAAACTAGGTAGGTAGTATATCCGTTCAGGACTGCAGCGATAGTCTGCTGCCTCAGCGGAAGAGAATATTAAGTATCCGCCGAGATTGGCCTTTTCTGGGGACGCATGAATGCGCTGAAAGGCTGACGTTGCGGTGTTGTGGGGCGATTTCTTCCCCCCATCAGAAGGACCCACTACAAAAGAATTTTGCATCCACGATTTTCTGGAGTCAAATTAAATGTCAACCGAAGTCGAAAAGAAGGTAATCAACAACAGGTCGGGAATTGCTGACGTAAAGGACAAACTGGACCTTAGGAAGACAGATGGACGTAGGAGGACTTCGTTGTTGCCAGCGATTATTGTGGCCCACAAATAAGGTCGGGGCATCCAGATGGAGGTGGTGTCCCCTCGCACCCCCCAAACCGAATCAAGATCCAAACGTAGATGTGGCCATATATTTCCTGTTTGACTGAAAAACTCATACAAACTTAATTTGCATGCATTTCCCCATGACCATTTTGTGTTATACAATTATGTGATGTAATCACATAACTCTATACCATAAAAGGGCACGCGAGTAAAAGGCCACTCTACCCGGCAAGAGCCCCTGTTGAAAGAAAGAAACGGAGGAGCGCGCCCGATGGCCAGCCCATGTTAGTGGAGGAGCCTGTCATCGATGCGGGCCCTATACCCGTTCAAGTCAATCGAAATGGAAAGACCGGAAGGTATGGGGTTTAACAATTCATTTTATTTATTTGAATTCAATGGCAACTAATATTAACAAAAGAGGAGTTACAAGCTTTTCGATACTCGACCTGACATTAAATTATGTTAAAGTGTAATACAACCGATATTGTGGACGATATTTACATTTTTTTACTTGTTTCAAAAAATTTAATTGAAGTTGTTCTTAAATCCGCTGCAGTGTTGAGAAATGTTAATTTTGTAATTTAGAAAATGCTACGTATGAAATGAGCAAAGTTCGTAAATTTATTCTGGTTAAATTCAAGGAATGAGTTTCATCAATCAAACACTTCAGCCTAATGAAGATTTCCGAGCCAGACTCAACAAAACCCGAATTTATGCTTAAGGTATTGTTTTCGGAGTGCAAAGCAACAAAAATATTTTTGCACCTTGAAAGTTTTTAGGGACGAAAATATTACCCATCTTCCAAGTTATTTTTAAGAAAGACATTAAGACAATTAATTTGGCAAAAATACCTTTTGCAGTGGACAAACCTTTCACTTCGCTTTTAGTTTGCCAAATGAAATGTTGTTGTCAAGAAGTGATTGTAGTGCAGGGTCGAGCAATGATGATTTTCATGGGAAGAGTAGGAACTTAACTCCCTATGGAAGCTTGAGCAAGAATTTTCACACGGCACAGGTGAACCTTTGCGGGTTTCGTTTTAATTCCTATATAATTGAGCATTCATCTCCTTCGATCCACTCATGCCGTGATAGACAAAAGAAAACACCAATACAATTCGAATGTATAATTGGCGATTCACTGCCTGAGAGTTAACTTTTACCGATTTGAAATATAAATATTCGCCATCCGTGGTCTTAACGCCACTACGTTTCATTTAAAAACAAGTCTATTCGGGCACCGTCACATATAGCATACGCAGAAACATGCTCCTGCATCTGACGACTGAGCAACCAACATTACCAAAAACACAATGGTTTTATAATAAAATTGAAGGCTAGTTATAATGAATCTCCAGCAAATGCTTCACTCAAATACAAATACAATTATGGTTGACTACTCCCTTCTCACTAATTGCGTTGCTGTGCCATGTATGATCTTGAGAAGTCCCTATCTTCAGCCAAAGCTACAATACGAACCATTCATTGCAATGCCAGAAACTGAAGCGAGTTTGGGATACGGACGTGAAAATTCCACGGGACGTTGGTACCAATTTATTTCCTTAGTCAAACGGGCCAATCCAAACACGTTGATATTTATAAAATGCAGTTCGCTTCCGGATAGACGATTTCGAATATGAACGCCTTCGGCTAAGGACTTCTCCCAATGTTATTCTTTAGCAAAATTGAATTAAAAGCGATCACTCACGAGGTCAGGCTAAGACTAAGATGCATTACCTCGTGTCTCCATTAACGTCAAGACTCACCGAGTTTGAAGAGCTATTTGCAAAAAAACTTTATATGGTTCGGTCAAAAGTTTCCAATGAATTTGCCCCACTGTGCTGCCTAGTCGGACACATGTTTACGTCTAATTTAAGTGTTCAGTGGATGATTGAAATTCCTTGGAACTGGTAAATAGTTCCTGCACATATTTAACAACGCCTAGCCCTTTCGGATATTCCGCTCGACATTCTTCATACCCAGTTCACGGTTGGCTACTGGCAATCACGACTATTGCAAACAAAAGTAATTTCCAACCTTGCCCAATCCCACTTGCAGCTGTCAAAGTGCTGTCGCGAACACACGATATTTTGATCTTTGACTATTGAACACTTTCGATTGCAAACAAATCTGCTAGCAAGAGCGACAGTCGATCAAGAGAGAAGTGTGTAAGAATTGGCGCGGAGGTTTGCAAGTGTGCGTTCTTGTTTAATACTTACACACGGCGATTGGGTAGATGAGTGTCCTTACGATGACGGCTCACTGATTTCTTGCGCTATTTTTAATTGGTCGTCACTTTTCCGTCCGTTCGGATAACATCACGCACGATATGAGCAAAGATTGTCAAGTGTGAAAAGCAAGTGTTTCGCTCTTTCAAGAAGAAAGGCGTTTATCAGCTTCTGGAGTGGATACAGCTGATGCGAGTGTTAAATATCCGTGCGCCGTTGTTCGGCGCGGGATCTCGCAATTTCAGGCAGCACTTGCTATGGGTACCGCAACTCTTGTTTGTTTCATACAAATCGAGCTGCTCGATCAGAGCGCTACACAAAACATTTAAAGTTTATGTGAATTTTAATTATTTTGGTACAACTTCAACATTTTTCGTGTTTTGCGAATGTGGGAAGCAAAACGAGTACCATAGAGAGCAACGTTCAAAATTTGGCAAATGTTCAAAAATAATAAGTTGTCAGGATAGAATTATTGATTATTAAAGATAATTACTTCATCACTCATTCCCTATTTGTAAGAGTTACATCTCCAGCTTGACGGTCACAGTATTTTCGAGTTTATAATAACATGAAAGAAAACTTATTAGGGTTCACAATGAGAACACAACAATTCATAGTTTAAATCAATGATTATGGCACCAAGTGAATTCTAGCCTTCACCGAGCACACCCAAGCATCATAGGTTGCTCAATGCTTGCTACTTGTTTTGCAACAAATAGCACAATCACCGCCACAGCATCGTAGATTTACATGCCAATGACATGCAGTGAATTCTATTTCGCTCTTGGTTCGTGACTCAGTATATTTACTGTTGGCAAATTTTTTCATTGACTTGGTTCAGTTGCATGCCGCCCGGAGGTTATCTTACCAGCACGTCCGCCCCGAAACGCCCACAGCGCACTTGTAAAAACACAGGAGCTTGTACTTTCGCTTTAAACTGCTGAGTAGCAAATGAAGAACTTGTCCTCGGTCGAAATAAATGACATTTTAGAAGTCTCCGCTATATGCCATAAGAATCGAACTTTTGTCAAGATTTCCCTTTTGCTAAAGTTTTTGTGACTGCTATTAATCACGCTGAATCCTTACCTAGAGGTAGAACTCAACACAAAGGCGACCTTCTTTGATATTATTTATTTCACTATGCGCACTTAAACGGAATTTGTTCGCGACTAGAAACTTTGTACCGCGAAGATTGAACCGAACCTCTCTGTTTGGCGTGTACCGCTAGATCGCATCAGCTGTAAGCTCAGCCGGGTTCACTTACATTCCGTGATATAAGACACCGTTGGGCTGTACTAAATCAGTGTTCCTTTATCCTAAATCTTAATTGGCAGATTAAAAAACATTTTATTTGAAATGAAAATTGATATTAAAATTACATTTAATAATAATAATAAGAAAGAAAACTATTTTACAAATTACGATTATGAATGGAAGTAATGAGTTATTTTTTCAAGATCTGCCATTAAAGTTTTGAATAGGAGATAGGAAGGTTTTCGAGGAAGTTGCTGGTGCGACTGCTCAATTACTACAAAGGTTATAAAAACGATGGACCACACACCTCATTGGCAACCTTAGGTCGTGGCTAAATTGATGGTAAAGCAGGGTCTCCCGATTGAATATTTTGCGAAGAGGAGGTGGATAATGCCTACTATACACTTTTCGTATGGGAGCAGCGGGCGATACAGCGCGGTGACCTCATCATGAAGATGAGAGAGTTCTCCCCTGATAACATAACTGGAGAGAAGCTCAAATCGATTGCTGCACGGAACTTAGTACATTACGCTTGAATAACCCTAAGGACAAATAAGAGTAAATTTAAGTGACGGGAACCATCGACCGTGGGTGGGTAGTTTTTTTCTCTTTCCGCTGAAGAAGGGTTTCCTGCAACCTGCTGGTGCCTAAGCGCATAGAAAAACGAACCTTACCCCGTAATAATGAGTTAAACGGTCCCAGGCTACGCTGTCAGATTGGTGTTTGGTGGGTTGTCTAAAGACATAGTGCTGATAGCAAGCACACACTACGGGCGTAAATATCTTCACCTCCCTACCCCAAAATATGTTAATTTATTGCTGGATTTTTTCAGGTGATTCATTTAAGATGATAGAGTGATATCCAATGCATTTAGTGAGCTTAAGTATTTCACTGCCGTGAAAGAGCCGTAAATAATGTTACATGTACAAATAATTACATGTACAAATAATTCTGCGAGCTACTGTTGCAATTGTTTTCATCATCATTAAGAACGTCAACGAATGAATTTACGAGAACCCAACAAGCATGATCAACATCTGCAAGTGACGTCACTCCGTTCATGAACTTGCTCGAACCTACCAGGTACCTCTCGGTAGAACATTCACCATTGTGCGAGAAATGGGTGAATAGGTAGAGACCCTATATAAAGGCGAGCTGAATGAATGGGGGGAATGATTCATTCGACCGCGATAAGAACTGCGATAGTAAATTTATGGAGTGTGTTTCGTAATAGTGAAGTGATTTAGAAGACAATTGCGATAATAAATTTATGGACAAGTGTTAGATTTATTTTAATAGTGACAATTAAAATTAGTGAAAGTGTTAACTGATTATTGTGCATTAAATAAACACTTTTAACTTAAATTAAAAGACATTGCGTTTTCACTTTCCCGGAAGATTAAAATTATTGGCCGCGAACCAATAACACGCGACAATGGTGTCAAGAAGTGCGAAAGAAAAATTTTGAAAGTGAAAATTTGAACATTTTTATAGTGCACAATAGTAAAATTTAAAGAAACATTAAAAATGCCACGAAGCTTAAACTTAAAAATTAATGAATTGACCATGTCGGAGCTTAAGGAAGAGTTGGAACAGCGAAACCTGGCTACGCAAGGTACAAAGGCCACACTGATTGCACGCTTGCGTGACGCGATCGAGTCGCAAGGCGTGAATCTGGATTCGGGTGAGTTCTCAGATGCGGAAAAAGGCGCAGAAGGTGGAGAAGTAGAAACACCAAAATCGAAGGAGCAAGAAAATGCGCTAATGCAAATGTTAATGCTGATGTCATCGAGTCTGACTGCGAAGTTAAATGAACAATCAACGAAGCTAAGCGAACAATCAACGAAGCTAAACGAACAATCAGCGAAGCTGGACCAACAAGCGATCGAAATCAAGGCAGACATCACACAGAAGCTGGAGAAACAGTCAACCGAAATAAAATCGGAGCTCGGTCATCTGAACAAACAAATTAAAGGTGTCGAGGAAAAGGTTGACCAGGTCGAGGAAAAGGTTTACCAGGTCGAGGAGAGAATTAACCATGAGATCAGCCAGGTCGAGGAGAGAATAAACCATGATATCAGCCAGGTAGAGGAGAGAATCAACCATGAGATGGGAAACATGAAAAAGGAATTGGAAGCAGCAAAGGCAGTAGTAACCTCTTCACCAGCCTCGCTTATAACCGCAGCGCAAAGCACATCCAGAAATGTCCAAGCACCAATATTCGATGGGCAAACGGTCTGGAGTATTTACAAAATCCAGTTTGAAGCAGCCGCTAGGATAAATCACTGGAATGAGCAGGAACGAGCAACTGCGTTAATTCTGGCTCTAAGAGGCCCAGCTGCCGAGCTTTTGCAGACTATCCCCGTTGAGCTGCATTCAAACCCGGCTGCTATAATGAATGCGCTGGACATGCGTTATGGAGACGATCATCTGAAGCAGATTTACCGGGCGCAGCTACGGCATCGGATGCAGAAGTCTGGCGAAACCTTGCAGCAGCTAGCACAAGACATTGAGCGATTGGCACTTTTGGCTTACCCAGCGTACGACCCAGAACATCGAGATGACGTAGCAGCAGAAGCATTCATCAGCGCCTTAAAGGACAAGGAATTGCAACAAGCCGTGCGGTTAGCTCAAAAGCAAACAGTCAAGGAAGCATTGGCTTATAGTTTAAATTTTGAGGCAGCCAAAAAGGTGACCCGCACCACTGTCCGGGTTCGCGAGGTAGTGACAGATAAATCCAGGTGTGAGCACGTGGGAATTGAGCGAGAGCTGCAGGTGAATGGTGCGCCTAGATGCTGGAGTTGCGGGGAAAAGGGCACCTGCAAAGAGACTGCAAGAAGGGGAGAAGACCGAGCTATTGTCCAGGGTGGTGGAGATTCAGACCGTGTCAGGAGCCTAGAATGGAGGCCCATCAAACTGCAAGGGCCAACTTCGTGGGGCGAACGTTGGCCACGAGTATCGACATCCCCAGCACCGTGCCAAGGCAACATCGTGGAGAAGCAGACAGATGCCTTCCTGGTCAAGTTGATGAAGAACAATGCACCCTAACAAACGACACTGGTGCAACCCGATCGACGATCCGACCAGAGCTAGTGAAGCCCCAACTGCTCCACAAGGGCAGAGTTCATGGAATTGCTGACGCCCTATCTCGTCATCCATGTCCAACTAACTACAAACATTGCCAACGGATTGAGGAAAAGGAGCCGCCCGTTGATCTGCGAGTGATAACGGCCGAATTCGATGAAAGTTGGTCATCAGAGGAGATTCGAAATGCCCAGTTAGCCGATGAAGATATCGGACCATTGCTCGTATGGAAGGAGACGACTGGGCGACCTGAGTGGAAGGACGTTTCAACGCATGGCGCAACCCTGAAAAGCTATTGGGCACAATGAAACTCCCTTCAGGTGGAGGGTGGTGTACTCAAGCGGAAATGGGAAACGGCGGATGGCAGCTCCTATAGGATGCAAACTATACTTCCCAAAAGCCGAATCCACGATGTGGTTAAGGAAATGCATGAAGGATCCTCGGGAGGCCATCTTGGTGTTAACAAGACCTTAGCGAAATTGCGGGAAAGATTCTACTGGCTCCACGCTCGAGAAGACGTAGAGGACTGGTGTCGCAGATGCACAATTTGCGCTTCCGTCAAAGGCCCAAAGCGACGACTGAGAGGACAAATGCAAACCTATAACGTAGGCGTGCCATTCGAAAGGATTGCTGTGGACATCGCTGGACCCTTTCCTGAATCTGAATGGGGAAATCGATACACGCTGATTGTAGCTGATTATTTCAGCAAGTGGCCCGAGGTCTACCCCATTCCCAACCAGGAAGCAACTACGGTAGCCGAACAGCTAGTGTTAAATTGGGTCAGCAGGTACGGCGTGCCTTGTGAACTACATTCGGATCAAGGCCGAAACTTTGAATCACTAGTTTTTAGCGAAATGTGCGAGCAGCTGGGAATACGGAAAACGAGGACAACAACGCTGCATCCCCAATCCGATGGAATGGTCGAACGTTTCAACGGCACGCTCAATAAACACCTTGCCAAGATGGTTGACGAGAACCAAAGGGACTGGGACCGACATATCCCACTATTTTTGATGGCGTACAGAGCTGCCGAACATGCATCGACGGGCCAAGCCCCAGCCAAAGTCATTTTTGGAAAGACTATTCGTCTGCCAGCTGATATAAAGTTTGGAACACCCCCCGAGAAACCCCAAACGATCTCGGAGTACGCAAGTGATCTAAGACAACGGTTGAACCAGATACATCGGACAGTGCGAAAATACCTCGAATCGGCTACTGACCGCATGAAGACCAGGTATGATCTAAAGGCTAATTCTACTGGCTTCCAGCAGGATGACTTGGTGTGGCTTTATAACCCGCAACGGCGAAAGGGTAGGTCTCCAAAGTTGCAACATCATTGGGAGGGACCATACCGAGTTACAAAGCGAATCAACGACGTCGTATACCGAATACAGGAACATCGTAAGCCGAGAGCTAAAATGAAAATCGTGCATCTGGACCGTCTTGCCCCATATTACACCCAGGGAGAATTGACTCCAAATAGCGACACATCTTTTCGGGGCGAAAAGAACTGAGGTGGGGGCAGTGTTACATGTACAAATAATTACATGTACAAATAATTCTGCGAGCTACTGTTGCAATTGTTTTCATCATCATTAAGAACGTCAACGAATGAATTTACGAGAACCCAACAAGCATGATCAACATCTGCAAGTGACGTCACTCCATTCATGAACTTGCTCGAACCTACCAGGTACCTCTCGGTAGAACATTCACCATTGTGCGAGAAATGGGTGAATAGGTAGAGACCCTATATAAAGGCGAGCTGAATGAATGGGGGGAATGATTCATTCGACCGCGATAAGAACTGCGATAGTAAATTTATGGAGTGTGTTTCGTAATAGTGAAGTGATTTAGAAGACAATTGCGATAATAAATTTATGGACAAGTGTTAGATTTATTTTAATAGTGACAATTAAAATTAGTGAAAGTGTTAACTGATTATTGTGCATTAAATAAACACTTTTAACTTAAATTAAAAGACATTGCGTTTTCACTTTCCCGGAACATTAAAATTATTGGCCGCGAACCAATAACACGCGACAATAATTAAGTTTAAATCGAGCTCTAATGGCTTAGTGGTTCCCTGAATAAATAAGCATGAACTTAGTCAGTTGTTAAGGAGATTAATGTTGATTCTACTATTCTCATGAAAACGCCCCCTTAAGGGATTAACTCAAATACGCGAAACAGATATTTGAAAAGTTTTTACAATTTTTCACCCATAATTCATCAAACATCCAGTTAACATTTTTTTTCCTAAAAGGAACGCAGGCTTTTTATGTTGAACATGAAAGGAACCCGAAAAACCATAAAAATCCCTTATTTAAACAAATTCTTTGCAACCCACATATTGCCAGAAAAATATTTTCCAATGATCCATGAGATTGATAGTCGTACATACACGGTCTAAAAATAGCGAGACATGAAAGCGATGCGAAATTTATTTATTTTCATTCAAAATCGCGATTACCACTGGCACGAGGTGTTTACCTTTCCGTTTTTCACCGGATGGGGACGATTTTCAACATTGATTTGTTTTCGTTCCAGCATCTGAAGAATTAGGGAGTTCACTCCGTTTCAATCGGTAATTGATAAATACGTTTAAAAATATCTGCATGCTAATTGAACAGATATTTTCTATTTTAATCTCCGGACGAGCCCATAAAATCGTTCACCTGAAATTCTTGGAAGAAGAGGAATCGTTAATGGATTCAGATAAAAATAGGATGTGCCACAATCAATCCCTCACAATGTTGTTTGTGTTGGCCTTATTTTCTGTGTCAGCATCATCGAGGACCACATGATCGATAGCGGCTTAAATTAGAATGATACCCTGACCCAAAAAGGCGAAATTTGTGGAAATTTATTTCATTTTTGCCAAATTTTGTCTATTGCCGTAACCGCTAAAGTGGCAATTTTATCGAGGATATTTCTGGCACTTTCTACTCTCATAATTCCTAACCGTGTTTCCGTTCCGACAAGGGAAGTGTGAAATAACTCTGGGAAAAACCGCCAGTGATGCCCGAAAATTTACATAAACAAACAATAGAAGAACATTTTTCCACCACTTCCACTCGATTAGAGTGTATAAATATCTAGAACGGAAATAAACGCCCATTTTATTTCCCAAGTGGTCTTTTCAAGCTTTAAGTGGCTGTAAGAGTTGTTTGTATGACGATTTTATTCCACCCCCTACCACTCCACGAATTCTTCAACACGCTTCCTACTCCCACTCCACTCTGGACCCAGGTTGCTTTCAGAATCGAAGGAAAGGTCGCACCACGCTTTCCACCAAACCAAGAGTGGTTTGTTGCAAATTTCCTAGCGAGAAAATTCCATTGGAGTGGTTGGCGGATTAGGGAATGACCGAGAAACTAATGGCAATGTGGAAATTACGACATTTGTGTTTAAATTTGCAATTTATAGTTTTTGGACTCAATCCAATTCAATTTGGAAGTAAATAACGTTTTTGTATACAATCTTCCTCGTGAACTTTGTCCACGGATAGTCATTAATTTGAGAGGAAGTCAAAAAGTATGTGCAGTTGCAATGAGTGCTTGCAACATTTGGTAAGAGTGCTGTTTGGGGAGGAAATGCATTCAGAAAAGTTTCCTCCATTAGTTGAATTTTTTTTCTTCGAACGTTTAGAATGCTGGCGCCAGAGGAAATATTTCTTTCAGAATTTCCTTGGGATACAAAGTTTTGTGCTGATAATATGTAAACAACTGGTTTAACGAAAAGTTTTGCTTTCTATTTTTTGCTGTCCTGAATGCTCTGAAACTATAACTTTAATGGAGTTGACGAAAGATACATACATATATAGGGTGATTTATTATGAGGTTTGGTTTGTAATCTCAAATAAAAGGCATAAAGTTGAATTCTATTGTAATAATTTTATTGTGTGTCGAAAAAACAATCTATGACATTTACTTTTTAAAGGCTATTTCGTTTAAATGATGACCGCGAATATGCCCTAAATGTCCATTTTGAGGGTCCAATATTGGACGACGCGTTCCAGCAAAGCGACCGGTATCTCGCGAATGACACGAATAATGTTGGCTTACATCATGGCTGAACGCCACCAATAATCCAAAAAGTGTATTCCTGAAAACGTGGATAGCAGAGAACCAAATTGAATACAGGTGCAATCTATATGGGTCGGAGTTCACAACATACCCTGGAACAAATTCATATTTGGACTTGAGTTCAGCTTTGATATTCCTCAACGTAAACTGTATGTGCTTCCTTATGATAGCGACCATAACGCAATCATAATGGAAATCAATCATCAAAGGGATGATGTCTTCCTCATTCCAGTTCGACATGAAAATCACCGGTTGAATTTAAAGAGAATGGATCGGGGAAAGCTTCAAAAGAAGTTTAATCGGGAGTACCGGAAGCAATGTCCCCCTTCTGATGGTGGCAGCTCTTGCTCAATGGTTCTTAATGACAGGAATATAACTGACGATGAAATAAGTCTCTATTTGTTGAAGTTAGAGAAGCTGGCGTTGGAAACGATTGAGAAAGTAGTTCCCAAGATTAAACATCGGAATAATATGGAAGGATATAGAACACCAACCATCACATGGCTAAAAAGATTGAAAAGCTTTCTTCTAACATGCGACAACAATATTTATCTGTGATTTTTGGGCTACAACCATTTGTTGAAACTACACCTGAAGAATGTCCGGAACTTAATTCTTTCATACTTCAGGAGTGAAGCCAGCAATCAATGGGCGGCAAAATTGAGGGGCAGTAGCCCGCAAGATCCAGATGGCGTCTTGGTGAAAATGAACAGCTTATTCCGTAAGAAATCTCGAGTGCAGATATCAAATCTTGAAGCCGCTAGTGATGAGATATATCTTTTCGAAAGGCTGGTATCGAAATTGATAGTACTGCTCGGGATAGGAATGGAAACAGGATTAAATGTAAGGGATTGCATAAACTTGCCCTGATTGGAACACATTTTGAATTGATTCATCTACAAACCCTGAAAGAGGGAATGAAATATTTTCATAGGTCATTGAAGCAAAAGTTTCCAACTTCAAATCAAGCCTGAATGGTGAACCATTTCTTTATTTCAATGAAACATTATACTAATCGAGCAGCTGCCTAAGCAAGCTGCTAGAAATCCATCACAATGATGATCCAATTTTAATTGTAAATTAGAAAAAAATAATTATTTAAATTTACAATTAAAATTTGGACACGGCAACCCCTTAAAAACGCAGCTTATCTACAAATTTCATTACTGTAATGCAATGCAACCTCTAGTCGACTCATTGTCTATAAACAACACAAAAATAATTCTGGGTAATTTCAACGCTAAGATTGGCAATGAGCTATCTCATCGAGGTACGACTGGAGGATATACGAGGTGTGACAATTAAGTAATGAGACTGATTTTATTGCCGCGTTTTTGGTAAATCAGCGACAGTGAAATTCCCTTCCCCTTCTACGGCATCCTCCCTTCACCATTAATATATTTACCATCGCTCTGGCTTGTTTAGGTCGCCTGCTGTGTTGAGTAGACGTGTGTTGGTGATGCTCATCACGAAAACGGAGAAACAAAATCAAGAGCAACGCATCGCGATAAAATTTGCCCCAGATTGGGCGAAACAGCTTCGGAAATGTAAGTTAAAATTGTAAAAGTGCATAGTGCAAAAAGAGTTCAAGGAGGGTTGTGAAAGCGTGGAAGACGAGGCGCAAAGCGGGAGACCAGTCGAGGTGCGGACTGACGCGAATGCGCCGCGTGTGTGCACCCTAATCCATGAAGATTGGCGTTTAACAGTTCGAACAGTGACCTCAAAACTGGGTATGAACCGTGAAATAGTCAGACAAATTTTAACCGACGATTTTGGGACGAAAAAGTTTGTGCGCAAAGATGGTTCCAGAGAACCTTTCTGATGAACCTTTAGCGTGTCCTAGTATTTGGCCTCTAAAGGTATCGCCGTGTTGCAACAGCCACTTGTACACCTGGTATGTCCCCCTGTGACTTTTTTGTTCCCTAGCACAAAATCAGTGGTCAAAAGAACCAATTTTGAGTCGATTACGGACATCCAAGCGGCCGTGACGAAGGTACTTGCGGACCCAGTCGAAGCGTTCCAGAAATGTTACGAAGCATGGAAAATGCGCTGGAATTGCCGTATAGCTGCTCAAGGGGACTATTTTGAAGGGAATGGCAGATTTGTAGAATAATTTTTAAATATACGGTTTTCATGGAATCAGTCTCATTACTTAATTGTTACACCTCGTAGCCTCCACGATGAAACATATTACAACGGCCAGCACCAGATTGACTATGCATGCAGCAGAAATCTAGTAATACGTTCGACTTGCTTCCCACATCGACGCATTCATAAAATGACTTGCCTATCACTGGATATCAACACACAAAACCAGATCAATCATGTTCTGATCCAATAACGTTGGGCCTAGAGCATACTTGATGTCCGTACAAACTGAGGAGCCAATTGTAATTCAGATGATTACTTGATCAAATCAACGTATCAATGTCGTATGTCAAAGGCATATTCGGCGGACAAAAGTCCGCTACAAAAACTTGACATCAAAAGGCTCCAAACGGCGTCAGTGGCCGAAAATTTCACGGGGACCCTCGACAACCAGTTGGCTTATATTTTATCAGACGCATCGTTAAAGACGAGCAACGAGCTCTGGATGGTAGTGAAAGTGGATATTAAAACCGCGGCCGAACAGACGATCGGACATCAAGCTCGGTACAAGAGGAATGATTAATTCGATGATGAGTGCCGAAAAGCGTTTGATGAAAAGAATCAGGCGTATAAGGAATACGTAGCTAGGAAAGCTAGGACGAAGAGAGAACACTATGAGAAGCTCAGAAGAGTAGCGAATAAGATAATTGGAATTAAGAAAAGAAAATACTATGACAATGTAATGAATCATGCGACGCCGCTGGCGACCACTACCAACACACCTTACTGCTATGTGGCTTGTCATCTCATATTGCTTGTGACTAGTTCACATCCCACGCCAATTTTGTCGTGGGATGTCAACGTGAATTGACAGCCACATGGGAATCGGTGTGGGAGTAGTGGTCGCCACCCAAGAACTGCTTCTCAACGCATATAAGGCGCAATTGTGCATATATACATGTACTCAATTAAGAAAAGATAAGGTGTGCATAATTTAAACACCTCAGGGCTGTGATCGAACAAAATTTTCGCAATTCAGTTCCATATTCTGAGACTGTTCCAGTTGAAATAGGCTGTAAAACGTGCTTTGCAGATTTAGTGGAAAAGCTTTTAAGTCATTTTGAGCTGTTATGTGCGCATTAGCGAACTCCCTCAACATCAACGGGAAGTGAGTGCACGGATACAAGCATCAGCAATCATCTTGATCCCAGCAACATCAACCCATACACTCTGCCCTCGTCTTTGCACCATCAGCAGCCCCAATCTCTCCCAGTGGGGGTGGCGCCTATTCAACAGCACACCACCAGCACCCAGCTTTATGGAGTAGCAGTGAATTAGCAACCTTCGAGAACTCATCACTGTAAGATCTGCATAGCTTAAATCGACATGAACCTACTGTTGAGGATACTCGGAATTCACACACATCCGAAATGGTAAGCACATTTATTGTCGATACGAAACCTAAATCGCGAGATATTGATAATCTCGACAGTGATACCGTTTGGAGTTGGAACATTTAATGAAAAATAAGGAAAAAATCAGTTGGCATATTAATTTAATGAAAGGTTAAATAAAAAAGTATAGTTATTACATTATGGTTCTGTATTATAATCATATTTTATGGCCACAGCCTTCTGATCTTTTGCGATAAATCGTCACATTTCATAGTCATTTCCCTACTAAACTTTATCCAAATATTTAAATTTTTCTTAGTTAAATGCCAAGAATGATAATATTCACTATCTACGTAAAGTTAATTAAAAATCATAAAAACAGTCAAAAATATAAGCCTAACACACCAGGTCAATTGGGAGTCAATCACCTATAAGTTTGAGTGAAGTAATATATACTCCGTATTTTATTTCTCTTCTTCTTTTCTTGATTGTTTTTTTTTTTTAAATAATAAGCCATATTTGGTATTTATGAATTGTGCACACCTCAAATTAAAAAAATTTATTGAATTTTGGAACTGAAAGAACCTTTACTCAAACTACATTGACATATCCAATCAGTCAAGCACTTCATTTGGAGTACATGATAGTTTACGGGCTCTTGCCTCTTTAGAATATCTTAAAAATTACAAAATATATATACGCAAAGCAAAATTAACAAAAATGAATGTAATTAAATAAGAATGAAGACATGCATATGAACTCACATGAAATGATTTCCTACATTGAACGAGGATGTTCAAAGAACTTAGTTGCTAAATATTACAATACATTTCAAAATTAAAATATTTTATATTATATACATAATGCATTGATAATTATACACTGTTATTGTTTCTATAAGATTGTAAATAATTTTTAAGTAGAAACCGGTAAAGAATTTGCTCGATTGATTATAAATTGAACAAGTTACAAATTTGATATTGAGATGAAAATAGTTATGTGCTTTATAATATAAAGTTAAACTTATTAGTCTAGAACAAAAAAAAAACATATAATACAAAATTAAACAATTACAATAAATCGTAAAAAATAGAATGCTAGAACCCGTGCGTATAAATAGAAACGACTGATCTGATGAAATAACACAAATAACGAAAAGCATCGCAACAAAAATAACCAAAAATATTATGAATTACTAAACTAAAAACGACTTTCCTTTCCAGTGGTCCTTTTTTTCAGCGGGAAGTAGAGTGAATGGTAAGTATGCCGTCGCGAGGGTAGGGTTTGCAAAAATCCGCTGAGGCCGGTTGCGCGTCGCGCGCGGTACGCGGTACCTTTGTTGATTTTGGTTTTTCTTTTGCGTAGTTTTTTTCGGATTGACGTTAACGTAGTATATTTTTCGGTACCGGGTCGGTAAAATTCGCGAACGCGAAACGGAAATTGAATTTTTGTACTTTACTGGATTGATGAAGAAATACGGAGTAACGTAAAATATGTTTCTTCTCCGTATGATTGTGTTTGACGCGTTTGAAACGGGCGTTTAATGGTGGCTGAAAAAATTGTAAATGAGCGTAATCCATTTGGAGACCCGCGACCGAAATCCTCTCCGATCTAGCTGGCCGACAAGCACCCACCACGAAAATGGATTACGGTGCACGGATTGGTTGACCGGTTGGTACCATCCGTTGGCATTACTCAGACTTAACGTCTAGAACCGATGAGAGATCGGTTCCTCGTTCGGACTTAGAAATGAAAATCATTACAACGACCAATTGAGAAGTTTAAATGTAAGCTTAGCGAGCAACAACACAAAACAAGCATACAAAGTAGTGAAAAGCCTGCAACGTGGTTATCAGCCCAAAACCACACTCTGTCGAAATGACATCAGCAATATCACCGCTGATGAAACCAAGATTAAGGAAAGATGGGCATCATATTTCAAGAACCTCCTAATCCTACGCACAGTTCCAGAACATCGGAGTATATAGATGTTTCAGGAGAGCTTCCATTGGCCCTACCAACTCTGGGTGAAGTTTGTTTCACCATCAAAGCTCAAAAGAATAATAAAGCACCGGCCATTGATGAGATTCCAGTGGTGCTCATGCAATATGGTGGCAGTAGTGTTCACAAAGATATTCACAAAGTCATCGAGCACATTTGGCAATATGAACATATGCCAAACGAGTGGAGCCAACCAGTTATATTCCGTATCTATAAAAAAGCTCACAAGCTACAGTGCGATAACTATAACGGCATATCATTACTTTGTACGGTGTACAAAATATTTCCTAAATTCTTCGAAAATAAAATCGGATCATACGCCAACAATATTATTGGCGAGTATCAAGGTGGTTTTAGAGCAGGTAGATCGACAATAGACCAATTGTTTACAGTCAAGCAGGTACTTCAAAAATGCTGGGGGCTCCGCATGGACTTACACCAAATTTTCATTGACTTCAAGCAAGCATACGACAGTATTGATCGTAACGTACTGTAACAAATAATGTTTTGCTTTGGTATCGCAGCCAAATTAGTCCGTCTTACCAAAATGACAACGTCGTCGACGACCTCCCAAGTACGCATCAATAACCAACTCACCGATGCCTTTGACAGAGGGCTGGATGGGCTGGCCCCATTGCTATTCAATTTGGCTCTGGAGTACGTCATAAGGAAGCTACCTGTCGATACGCGAGGTACATTACTATACAAGTCGAGCGAAGTAGTAGCCTATGCGGACGACATCAACATGTTGTCACGGTCGTTAAACTTCAAACGGTTGCGCAGCATTGAATCGACCGCACTTAGTGTGTTTTCGTTTCCTTTATCTCTAAATCTTGTCGTATGCATTCCTTATCTCCAGGAACTTGTCATTTTTTCACTATGCACGTGATAAAAAGATTAAATCCACTCCCCGCCTCCCCCGGAGTGCATAAATCACATTTGTTTTAGTTGCATTCCAAACGTCGAATGTACGCCACGCGCCTGTCATCGAAAAGGTTATGCGCAACGCTCACCGCTAGAAATTCTGATTTAAAATTCAACCAATGGTTCCGAATAAATATTGTGGTCGTGTATTTTTTTATAAAATGACTCGTCGACCGCTAACTGATAGTGAAATCCTTGCGTTAATACAAGAAGAAGATAACGAGAGTGAATCCGAGCTTAGTGGCCAAGTTTCAGAAGTTTCCAATCACATTCCAGTTCCAGAGGAAATCTAATCTGCGGAAGAATCAAGCAGCTTAGATTCAGATGAGGAGAATTAGCCACTTTTAGTTATAAACACATATTTTACTGGGCGTGATAAGACAGCACTGTCGCGAAAATCAAACAACAACAGAGTGTCACCAAGCTCAAAATATTCTCACGCAAGATTCGGGTTCTCGTAGAAACGGCGTTGGAGTGACAACATTCGTACAAGCCTGGGGTTGCTTCATTTCTGAGGACATTATTACAAAAATTGTCAAACGCATTAATGAATTCATCCAGAAAAAGGTGCCATCGTACGACATGCCTCGTGATTGCAAATCGACTGATGCAGTTGAAATTCGACCATTATTTGGATTATTGTACATAGCAGGAATTTTGTGGATATCACACACAAATTTGGAGGATCAATATTTAACTGATGGTACAAGCGTTCCTTTATTTCCCATAACGATGGCACTAAAAAGAACAAAATTTCTACTGAATTCATTAAGATTTGATGAAGCAACAACACGGACATCTCGTCGTACGCTGGATAAGGCTGCACCAATTAGAGAGATTTTGGAAACGTTCACACAAAACTGCCTCTTACCATATTTTGTTGGACAGAACGTGGTTATTGATGAGTTGATGCAGGTTTTCGAGGAAAATGCCCCTTCAGACAATATATCAAATCGAAACCCGATAAATACGGAATAAAATTATATCTACTAGTAGACGCTGCTACGTTATATGTTTTCAATATTGAGCTGTATGCCGGCAAGCAGCAAAAAGGTCCGTACCAGCTGCGCAACGCTGCAGCAGATGTCATGGAGAGGCTAATTACACCAACTTCTGGAACAAGAAGAAACCTTACAATTGACAATTGGCATCTCACTGTTCCTTTGGTTGACGATTTAGCTAAAAATGGCATTTCTGTTGTAGTTACCATGCGCGAAAACAAAAAAGAAATACCGCCTTGTTTTACAGATAAATAAACCCTGAATATTCAAGTCAATTTGGATTTTCTGAAAAGAAAAAAAAGATCTGTAGTACTGATATCATCACTTCATTTTGCTGCTGAAACTGATGAAAGTGCAAATAAAAAGCGCAAAACAAAGATTGTAACTTTTTACAATCAAACAAAAGGGGGTGTCAATTAAGTTGACAAAAAAGAGAAGATGTATTCGACATCAAGGAAAAATAATAGATGGCCGTTGACATTTTTGTTTCGTCTTCTGTATATTGCTGGAATAAATGCTATGGTAATATTGAGGGCAAATAATGTCGTCATACAGAAAAGGCGAAAATATTTACGTGGATTGGGCATCGAACTAACAAAGGAGTATGTTCAGAGAAGAGCAATGATGGTGGACCTTCCAAGAAACCTCAAAAGAAATATACAAGAGCATTTGAATATGAGTTCTACAAACGCTGACAATGAATCAAGTAGTATTCCCACCAAAAGTAGAGGAAGCTGCAAAATATGCCCAGCAAAAAAGGAGACAATCAAGAACACAATGCACATCATGCCAAAGAAATATTTGCAGGACACACACAAAAATTCATTTGCAAGGAATGTTATCTTGGCAGAGAAACTGAGTCTGAGGAGAACTAAACCAAGTTCATAATAAGTACTTTGATTTTAATTATTTTATCTCATGGATTAGACTAATTTTGTTATTTTGTTTATATTATATAAAGTTAGTTAGAGTTACACAGGATTACTTTATTTATGTTGTATTTGAATTTATAGACCAATGCAGTTCGCAAATAAAATATTTTATTAAGTTTTGACGACCTTGAAGAACAACTGCATACACAGGAAAATAAAGCTCCAAGTTTACAAATCTGTGATAAGACCTGTGTTATCCTATGGGTGTGAAACATGGGCTCTAACGCAAGCATCCGCAAATATATTGAACGCCTTTGAGCGACGGGTCCTGAGGCGAATAATCGGAGCGAATCTAGATGGGGACCAATGGTGAATTCGATACAACCATGAGCTGGATGAAATTTTTGACAAACTGGAAGTCTCAGCGATTGTCAGACTGCGGAAGCTGCAATGGGCTGGCCACATAAATCGTATGAACGAAGAAGGGATACCCAAAAAGGTATTCGTTGGGGGTACTGAACGCCGGAGACCAGTAGGGTCTGATTCGGTCTACGAAGATAGTTCATCGCTGCTCGGATTTTTAAATTGGAGGATGCTGGCGATGGACCGAGACAGGTGCCTGCTCTGCAAATGCTACTGCCTTAAGAAAATGACCCAAATAATAAACCAGTGCTCTATTCCCAGATAGTTCTAAGTGATTCCGACAAAACATGGGATACCGCTTGAGACTAATTTTTGTATTTTTGTTCCCTTGATATGAATAAATAAATGTTTATTTTCATATATTCATGCATTTTTTAAACTAAAAATAATAACTTAACTTCTGAATCATCAGAATTTTAGAAGGTTATCGCGGATCAACTTATTTCATCAAAATAAATCAAAAAAAATCAAACGAAATAATTTTGACCAACTTTTTGGGTCAATTAGCCCTCTGTGCATTAGAGAGACAATCGTATTTGTACTATGGCCACCAATTATGATTTTTACGAGCCTATAAGTTCAGCAAAAAGATGTACTGAACGAAAGGCGAAGGTGAATATGAATATTCCGCGTTTGTTTGAGAGTTACAACAAAGGTATGGGAGGAGTAGATGAGATCAATAAATTTCTTTATACAGTATTAGTATTAATGGAAAAAATAGTAGTGGGTTCTTTTCACATATCTGATCGTCATGACCTTGTCGAATGCTTGGCGAATGCATGTACGACCAAAAAAGATCAAATGGGCCAATTATTTATTCGTCACAGTATTGCGAGATATTATCTCAAATTATCACCGCAACAAAAGCCTTCCTCTCGCCCTTTTTCATATAAAATTCGAGGTCTTCAGCGACAGCGACACGTGTTTGTTGTGAAATATGCCGGACAAGAAGTCGTTAGGGTTGCGAAAAATGCAAGAAGACACTTTATATTGTAGTCGTGTTTCGCAAATCTTCACTCATGAGTGGCTATTGTGCCAATTCGGGAATACCCCTGTAAATACAAAAAAAAAGTTTTCTTCATTGTTTTTTCTTCTTCTTTGAAGCACTACAGCCCCTCTCGGGCCTTTGCTTCCTGCAAATAGCGCCTCCAAAAGTCTCGGTCCATTAACTGCGTCCTCCAATTTCGAAATCCGAGCAGTGATGAACTGTTTTCGTCGACCGAGTCAGACCACCGTTTCCTCGGTTTCCCGACTGGTTTCCGGCCTTCAGTTCTCCCAGCGAATACCTTTTTGGGTATCCGTTGTTCGTCCATGCGATTCATGTGTTGAGCTCATTGCAGCTTCCGCAGTATTACAATCGTTGAGACATCCGGTGCGTCAGAAATTTGCCATTGGTCCCCGTGTAGCTTAGTTCCGATTAATTGCCTGAGGGCCCGTCACTCAAAGGCGTTCAATATATTCGCGGATGCTTGGGTTAGTGTCCATGTTTCACACCCATAGCATAACACAGGCCTTTTCACAGATTTATATACTTGGAGCTTTGTTTTCCTGTGTATCCAGTTGGTTTTCAAGATGGTCAAAACTGAATAAAGTATTTGATTCGCGAGCTGTATTCTTTGGCATATTTAATTTCTTTCACTACCTGCTCTCGTTATTTGGCGCCTTGGTAGACAAATTTTTCATTATTTTCGATATTGTATTCGCCAAGTGTGATATATTGTGTATTTAGGGTATTTTTCCTTGACTGCGTCATGAGCTTTATTTTATTCTTATTGATTTGTAGCCCTACTATTTTGCCTTCGCTGTCGAGTTTTGAGAAGAGTTCTTTGGCAGTTGTTAATGACCGTGAGAAAATTTTGATGTACTCCGCATAGGCTATTACTTGACTCGACTTGTGTAGTAATGTACCTCGTGTATCGATAGGTAGCTTCCTTATGACTTACTCCAGAGCCAAATTGAATAGCAGTAGGGCCACCCATCTCCCTGCTTTAGTTCGATATTTGTGTCAAAGGCATCGGTGAGTTGGTTATTAATGTGGACTTGGGAGGTCGTCATTTTGGTAAGATGAATTAATTTGGCTGGGATGCCAAAGCAAAGCATAAATTGATACAGTACGTTACGATCAATACTGTCGTATGCTTGCTTGAAGTCAACGAAAATTTTGTGTACATCTATGTTGAACTCCCAGCATTTTTGAAGTACCTGCTTGACTGTGAACAACTGGTCTATTGTCGATATACCTGTTCTCCCCAACAATACTGTTGGCCTATGGTCTGATTTGATTTTCTAAGATTTCAGAAAATATTTTGTATGCCGTATAAAGTAGTGATATGCCTCTATAATTTTCGCACTGTAACTTGTCACCTTTTTTGTGGATAGGGAATACAATTGATTGGCTCAGCTCTTTGTAGTGAATAAGAGTTTTCAATAAAGTCCGTGAAGGACTGCAGCGATGTTCTGCTGCCTCGGCAGAGGAAGGTGTCGGTTTCTGCCGAGAATGCCCTCGTCCGGAGACGCGTGAATGCGCTGGCAGGCTAGCATTGCGGTGTCGTGGGGCGGGTTCGTTTCCCCGGCACGAGGACCATCTACAAAATATTTCGCATTCACGAATTGCTTTCAGGTCAAAAAAAAAGGCGACCAAAGTCGCAAAGTTGTAGATAACCTCACCGAAGGAGACGTACTTGTTACTAGAACAAGTGAAACCTGAGAAGAAAGGCGAACTTGGGGTAACCTCGTCTTTACCCGACGAAGTTCATGGCCCACAAATGAAAGAGGGGCAACCGGGTGGTGGTGGAGCCCCTTCATACCCACCCAACCGGAATAAATCCATTGAAAGCTTGTTGAAGTGGCCAGGTATTCCTCTTCTGAGTGGAAAACTCATACAACTTGAATTATATGAACTTTCCCATCAGAAGGGGAGTACCCCGGTGCGAAACTTTTCGCGATTTTCCACTACTGTTTCGTTGCTCGATGGTTCGGCCCCGCCATTTTTGACAACTTGCAAAAACACGGGAGAGTGAAAAAGCGGATGGGATAGAGACGTCGGGATAGGGAGCAAAGCTTATCAAATTTAACCTATGAATTAATTTTTATTTATTTATTGCTTCATTTTATTATAAAACAAAACGCGTTAAAGGTCGCGAACGGCAGTGGAGGTGGAGTCGAAATTTGAGTGGACGAATTACGCAAATCGGCAAATATTTTCAGGTTTTGCGGGTATACAAAAATTCATCACACGACGCAACTTATATGATTCGGAAAAAGGTGCACCATGCCCACCAGATCCGGCGCGAAGGGAACCAAACCAGCCAAAATATTGTAAACCTGCCCCAAAACCACCAGTAGGCCCATCCGGTGGCGATTCAAAACCTCCAGGCGAAGATAAGAATTTACGATTGCTAATTGGACTATTGGCCTTGGGTGGAGCTGCAGCAGCGGCATATTATTTGAGTAATCGGGGATCTTTGAGTAAGTCAGATGGCAAGAGCGGTTTAGCAGCAGGACTTCTGATGCCCGTTAAAGTACCTCCAAGCTCAGCAGACTTACCAAAAGAAGTTCCTTATTTACTAGTTAGTGGCGGAACAGCCAGTTTTTCTGCATTCCGTGCTATCAAGTCCCGGGATCCCAAAGCCAAGGTTTTAGTTATCCCAAATGAATACGAACGGCCGTATATGAGACCTCCGCTATCAAAAGAACTGTGGTAGAGAAGAACACATCAGTTGAGGATACACCAGGGTTGATCAATACACCGTGTTATGAAAAAGGCTGGTTATTCAAAGTGAAGCTCAGTGAAACTTCAGAAATTGATAAACTTATGGATGAGAAGAGTTACGAACAATTCTTGAAAACAGATCCACACTAGCGCCCGTTTCCAATGATTTTATTACTAAATTTTGTATGGCATTCGCCCAAAGAACCTTTATAGTGATAGGTGAATTATTCGGTCTTAGATCGTTGTCGAATTACATACATTGTTTTGAATAATTGTTAAATGAGCATTTATTAGCCTTAAATGAACGTAGAGTACCAGCACCCATCGAGCGCTCGACGGAACATGCGGTGAGTCCTTTTGATTTAATTTATTTATATAATAATTAATTCTAATATTTTTCTTATATAAATATTCAAATTATATTAATTATTTTATTTAAATTTCATTTTATTATACTTAATGAAAAACACACTCCCTCAGATTCGGAGTTCCTTTCGGTTGAAAAAGAAAATGTCATAAACGTACAAAACCTAATAAAAAGTGCACATTAGAACTTTTGAATATATTTGAGTTGAAATAGATAAAGGAAGTATTAAAAAGCTCGCTCCATGTTAACATATAGCCACGACTTAAATGCACCGAGAAGATCGTTTGCTTAATTAAAGTATATCCGATATACGAGTATCTTATCAGCAATAATTTACTTATTACTTTCAATCTTTCTATCTTTGTTAAATTTGGATCGATGAGTCTATTATCCACCGTGTATTCTACTTGGTATTGTTCTAGTTTCCTATCAAGTTTTAAACTTAATTACTTCGATACAAAGTTTGTACTTCAAAAACAAGAAAAAAAAAATTAAAATTTATTGTAGGTAGATATGATCGCATTTTAGTCCGGTGCGAATTTAAAAATTTAGTGAAGAAAAAAAAACGTTTTATTAAATATTATAGATTTATTTAGACTTAGTTTTAATTTGTATGGAAATGAATTTGATCTTTGGAAAGATAATTTTTCGGAAATATGGTTCCTTTGGTTCGTCGTGGAGAAGCTTATATTAATTATGATAAACAAAGGGAAAGAAAAATAAAAATGATGAATTAAACGTAAAATCGGTCTTTCCCTTCCGTTTTATCTAACCGCGTATAGGACCCGGTACGGTGGCAGGCTTCAACCCCAAAACATGAGCCAGCCACCGGGTAATTAATAATCCTTTCTGTTTCAGGAGACGTCATGGGTTGAGTGGCCCAAGCAGAGTGCGTTTTTATGGCATAGAATTATGCAATCCGATTGTATAATTCTATGACATAAATTGTTCACCGGGGTACTCCCCTTCTGATGGGAAAGTTCATATAATTCAAGTTGTATGAGTTTTCCACTCAGAAGAGGAATACCTGGCCACTTCAACAAGCTTTCAATGGATTTATTCCGGTTGGGTGGGTATGAAGGGGCTCCACCAACACCCCGTTGCCCCTCTTTCATTTGTGGGCCATGAACTTCGTCGGGTAAAGACGAGGTTACCCCAAGTTCGCCTTTCTTCTCAGGTTTCACTTGTTCTAGTAACAAGTACGTCTCCTTCGGTGAGGTTATCTACAACTTTGCGACTTTGGTCGCCTTTTTTTTGACCTGAAAGCAATTCGTGAATGCGAAATATTTTGTAGATGGTCCTCGTGCCGGGGAAATGAACCCGCCCCACGACACCGCAATGCTAGCCTGCCAGCGCATTCACGCGTCTCCGGACGAGGGCATTCTCGGCAGAAACCGACACCTTCCTCTGCCGAGGCAGCAGAACATCGCTGCAGTCCTTCACGGACTTTATTGAAAACTCTTATTCACTACATCTTGTTGCCAAATGTGCTGGATGACTTTGGCCCAACGTTTTTGGATCAGAACACGATCGATCTGGTTTTGTGCGTTGCCTTCCAGTGATACCCAGGTCAGTTTATTTATGGGCCGATGTGGGAAGCAAGTTGAACGTATGACTAGATTTCTGCTACATGCAAAGTCAATCAGGCGCTGGCCGTTGTCATTTGTTTCATTATGGAGGCTATATCCTATATATTTTAACGCTAAGGTTGGCAATGAGCTATCTCATCGGCGAACAACTGGAGGATGTAGCTCCCATCATTATCCATGCAAAAATATTAATGCAGCTTTTATGACAAGACAAGAAAGGGTGGGATGAAGAAATTTCATCGAAACATCAACATTTTTGGGAAGCCGAGTTTTCTAAAATAAATTGTTTTAAAATCACACATTGGAACAGCTACTCGCCTTAAGCAGAAATTGTTGAAATTCATGGGTTCGCCGATACGTCTAAGCTCGCATATGGTGCTTGTTTATATCTCAGAGTTGTGCGTGAAATTCAAGTTTTTGTAAAACTAGTAACTGCCAAGAGTAAGGTAGTCCTATTGAAGCAATTTTCCATCCCACATTTAGAAGTTTCAGCTGCCTACTTTCTAGCCAAATTGGCGAAACATTATCTGAAAGCTTCTGAAATTGGTATTACATCTTTGCATTTATGGAGTGATTTCACTTATGTTCTTCAGTGGCTTAAAGGTCACCCTTCACAATGAAAGCCTTTTGTAGCGAACCGATGCTCTAGCATCCACGACGATATGCCTGAAGCTTGATGGCAAATCCAACGATAATCCCGCTGACATAGTATCGCGGGGTTGTACAGTTACTCTACTAACTCATAATGTTCTGTGGTGGTAAGGACCATCTTGGTTATCTCAACCCACAAAAATATGGGTATCGTCGCAAGATGAACTCCTAGAATCAAGAAAACCACCTCCTGAAGAAAACTCTTCAAAACCTGTAGTCCATTTAATCACACAACCTCACTATAAATTCGATTCGATTCATCGTTTTTCATCTGTCAATAAACTCTTGAGAGTCAACTCGTATTTTCTAAGATTTATAGTGCGCCTTTTAAGTCTCGTGACTAACAAAAGAAAAGAGCAAATAAAAAGCTTTTTAGAGTATCTAAAAACACCTAAAGGAACACTTTGATGTCTAACGTCGAATCTCGTCGGACAAAAAATTAATCGTCTCAATTTTTTATGGTATCGATCATGATACCTCCTTACATTCATTCATCAAAGAAAACATACAGCCTGATGAGTTGAATAGTGCTCGTTTATTTATTATCTATATTCATCAGAGTCTTCATTTTGCTAGAGTGCGAACTTCACGGAGAAAAGAGTTGCGATTGCCCAATTCCAACCCAATTTTAAGGTTGAATTCGTTAATGGATGGTGATTTATTTAATCAAAGTGGGAGGTTCATTAGTAAACTCTCAATTACCACATAAGAGTAAATTTCCCCTTTTACTGCATCATAATGATTACTTCACTAAAATGCTAATTCGTCATATGCATTTGGACACGTTTCAAGGTGAAATCCAGTTAACCCTCGGCACATTACGACTACAATATTGGATCTTAAAAGGGCGGGTAGCTGTGAAGTCATGCATTATAACCTGTCATAAGTGCATACTTTACTCAAAAAAGGGTTGTACGCAACTAATAGGAAACTTACCCCTAAGTCGTACATTGCCATCCAAACCCTTTAATATCTCTGGTATCAATTATGCTGGACTGATAAAAGTTCGCTTAGCCAAAGTTTGAGGCAATATCACTCAAAAGGCCTACATTGCTATTTTTGTCTGTTTCTCTACTCATACCGTTCACATTGAAGTAGTCGAAGACTTCAGTAGTGCTGCATTCATTGCTGCATTTCATCGTTTTACATCTCGCAGAGGTCAATGCTCTAAATCACATAGTGACCAGGGAACTACTTCAGTTGGCGCTGATTCAGAGCTCACCAAGATGATTCAAGGTGCCTTAGAATTGTCAGAAAGAGCAAAAAACCAAGTATCCATAAGTGGCACTAAATGGCAGTTTAACCCTCCAGACGCCCCTCACTTCAGTGGTTTGTGCGAAAGTGCGGTGAAATCCATGAAGTACCATGTGTACCAAATGAGTGGAGATCAAGTTTTGATTTTTATCGAATACTCTACCTTGCTTTGACGCATTGAAGCGATCTTGAATTCGAGACCTCTGTCACCACTTAGTGATGACATAAGCGATTTAAATCCATTGACCTCAGCTCATTTTTTGATACAAGCATCTTTGTATCTTATCCTTGAACCTAACCGACGCAATGATAGGATCCCAGTGAGTAAAAGCTGGGAGTTATTAACTCAAATAACCCAACATTTCTGGGATGGATGGTCAGCTGAGTATCTAACTTCACTTCAAAATCCTAATAAAAGGACTCAAAGGCAAGATATTATTAACGTCGGGGATATATTTTGTATAAAAAGCGAAACAACCTTCCCTGGGAAATGGCCTTTAGAAATCGTTAAAAAACACATCCTGGCACTGACGGCCTGGTTAGAACTGCTACAGTCAAGACCACCGACACCGAGCTTAAGCGCCCCATCGTCAAGCTCATGTTACTGGAATGTGCGGTTTTGAGTACATAATGCACAAGTTCAGTAATTATGTATAAACAATTTATGCATTTATTACACTAGTTAAGATATTTGAGAATTGAAACTATGAAATTAATTTATTTTAATGTAAAATCATCTTTATGTATTACAACTAGTAGTCCTAATAGTCAACTTCTCACTCACCTATAGAATTTTAGAGCTTTTAATTTTTGTTTTTGTTCATCCTGCGACCGATGAAAAGGGGGAGAATGTTTGAGATTTTTGCTTTTCAGTATTATAGTTTCTTTTAGTCATAAGGCATTCTTTATTATCACGCCTGTAAATCATTTAAAAGAAAAAGCCATCTGCGCGACACCTCCATGTCAAGCAAGAATAACAACTGTTTGACGTTTGTCTAAGAAGAAACTTCGATTTGACAATTCCTGTACATATTAGTCTTGCTAACACAACGTAACTACTCAGCATGTAATAAACTACATAAAAGTACAGTCCATGTGTTTTCATTTGCATTAGTAATGTTTACTTCTTACCTTTTAATCCTAAACAATACTCAACTTGTTTGGTTTTGTATTATGTTTCCCTAGTTTAACATAAAGTATAATCGCCTAGTGCTCGCAAATTGAAAGTTAGAAAGTTAATGAGTACATGATTAAAATCATTACATAAACTTTAAGTACTCATTAAATAAAAGAAAGAAGGAAAGAATAAAGGAAGTTCCTTTTATTTTCATTTGGTGTTTCCTATAAATTGGCTAATAAGTTGAAGGCCAAACATTACTATTGATTATTATCAAACAAAACCTATCAAAGATTATCTATATCAGTAGCTATTCTATCCTGATATGTTTATGTTGCCATCGTATCACCCCCATCTATAAATTTATAAATGCCGCATTCACAATGAGCAGACAGTACTCGTATTCCATATCTATTTTAGGTGTAATTATGGCGCGACAGCCAGCTTATCCTTGGATAGAGTGGGTTTGAGCATGCGATTTCCAGATAAGATATCAATGCTTGTAATGATAGGTATTAATCATTAAATACGTTTACAACGAATTGTAATCGAAATTATTTCCAAGTTGTTCCTTCCTACTCCTTTAATTGAGGCGGTTTGTCGGCATATTAACTCTCATTAGTAGCTTTATTTTACTCATTGTAATCAAATGCAAATTGTTATATGTAAGTAAACTAATGGTTTTTCTATGAAAATCCGATATTTTTAAATATGTTTTTACGCACCTGAATACAAATTACATATTAATGTTTTCCGCGGCATTAAGTTAATTTTACATATGTTTTCGTTTAAATCTTACCTGGAAAGAGATAAATTTGATATAAGTACAAGTTGTCTAGTTATTTGGCAAATATTGAAATTTAATAGGTTTTTGATATTATTGTAATATGATATGGTTTGTTGAAAATTATTAGGAATATCTTACGCATCGAAAACAGCCTTAAATACATCCTGATAATATTCAATAATAAGATTAGGTAGTTATTTTTGAAATTAGTGAAATGATGTCCCACTAATTCTGTAAATTCAAGATTAAATCAACTTGAATTTCCAGAGTTAGGGTAACTTTATTCCACCAATTTCAAAAATAATAAACTATCTTGACCTCAAATCAATCTTATCCTCCCACATATCTTCCATATCATAGAATAGTGTGTACAAACAAATATTAGATAATTTCCTTCATATGTTGCTATTCATAAATTACATCGATAGCCATTTATCGTACATATGTTCTTAAGTGTATATAAATAGATTAATAAATGAAACGACAGCGGGGCGCTGGTAATTTTAATGACTATAAACAAAACATAACCGGCCCAAAGGACACTCTACGAAACAAAAGCTTGTTTCTTGGTTGTCCTTACCACAAAATTTCATGGGCAATTTATTGCTTTTACATATTACATATGAACACAAATAAATGAATGAAATTCAAACACAAGTCATGCGTGTGAGCTTTGATGAATGGGAGGGATTCTATGCTGGAAATTCCTAATGATGGATAATCGTCATTAGAGTGGATAAAGACTGCGTGTTTAATCGATGTAATGATTCCATAATTTGATAGATATATAAACAGTATTTTTGCCTTGAAATTGTAAGCTCGTGTCGATTTTCTTGAGAAATTTATATGGATTGCTTTACATAGATGTTTGCTGAATCAGAGAAAGAGAGAGTATGAAGTATCAATATCTGATTATAATTTCAAATTATATTTAAACTTCAATCTTAATACCTACAGTATACCAACTTTACATCGGAACTTCTCCATTTACATTTGAATGGTCCCGGCTTATAACGATTAGAGTCCGAAGTGCTAAAGTTTTAGGGAAGTATACTTCTAAAATTCAATTCTCAAAGCTGGCACTGGTTTGTGAAAGAAAAACTTCTCCTTTCGCTGGAACTTAAAAATTTATTTAGTTGTATAAGCATCAAAGAAAAAAATACAAAAGTTATTATTGACTTCACCAATAAAATTAAAATTAGGGACAATTGCGGGAGGTGAATTAATAATATTGTAATAATTCACCGCACAAAGGTCAAAATCCGAATATTGACGTGGAAATTTATTGTTAGTATATCTAATTCCATGAACTTAACGCAATTCGAGGGGATCTGGTCACTATCACGCTCAATCATGTGATTATTGCCTAATTTTTCAATAAGTACCGGTTGAGTTTCCAAATTAAATTTACCACAAAGCGAAAACACTTTAAGTTTCGAATACCAAATTTTCATTTTAATCAATCAAGTCGCTCATTTTTCATTCATTTTTTAATTTTTCAAAATTTTGAAACAAAAGTTCATTTCATTGTTTCAATTGTTGGTTATTCAGTATCTCAGTATGGTTAAAAATAAAGATAAATTTTTTAAGTCTATAAAGAACATAAAAATCAATGTTCGGGACAAAAGACTCCCGGCGCAAACATTTGGAGGCCCCGGCGAGATGCACTTGGAATTTATTTTGCCGTACATAACTAAATAGTTGTTTTCCCCCGGTGAACAGGTCTTGAAGTGATGTATTGCAGTAGTCTTTGCATATAGACGTCTTTTAAATCGCTCCTGTCAAAAGTTTTCAAAAATTAAATTAATTTTTTTAAAAAACGTTAGTCCGAAGTTAATTACTATCGGAAAAAACTTATATTGTTGAAGTAATTGACTCAGGAAATTTCTATCGAATATTTTTTACTTCGATTGATAACGAAAAACAAATTATCAAAGAAAACTTCACCGCTGGTATGCAGGAGCCCGACGGCTTCCTACCGTTGGGGCAACCAGGGGAAACGACGAATACGAAACTGGTGATCACCAAGAGAAAACATAATGAAGAAAACTTAGCAGATGGAGGGTGCAAGCTGAAAATAATAGCGGACAATCAACAAATGGCCAAATTACAAAATGAAAATGATGAACTAAGGCTAGAGATACAGTCCCTCAAGGATCTCTTCAAGAAAGAGATGAAGCCTCAAAAAACGCAGCTGCAAAATCAATGGCAACAGGTAACAAAGCCAAAGAAAAGTGCAAAGCAAGCAATTCCAGAAGAAGTCCTAAGTGCTGGTGGTACCAACGAGAGCCAAAACTATTTTGCAGCGCTGGAGGGATTAACCAAAGAAATGGAAATTGAAGAAAACATCGAACGTAATTCTAATCAAGATAATGACTTAAATTTTATTCAGTATTTAAAGAACAAAAATAAGGAGAGAAAACCAGCTCGCAGTTCTGCTGGTTCCTCTGAAAAAGCTTCCCACAAGCCAGAAAAAGTTCCGTCAATCAACGTGTTCAGACAAAGCGGGAAAGATATGGTTTGGCTATCGGCAGCCGAAAATAAACTGACCAATTTCGAAATGAAATGAGTTAATGCCGAAAAATCCACTATAAGAACAAAATCACTGGTTGATTTCAAGTCAGCCAAAGATGCGCTGGATTCCGGGGAGGTTCCACACTTCACCTATACCCAAAAAGTGAAAAGAATCAGACATTCTTGTTGAGGGGTTTGGATTGCGGAGAGGATTCTTCTGGTGCTCAAGGAAGCTGCACCAGATATTGATTTCGCCTTTGCGACAAGAAGGTCAGCCATAGAAAGGAAGAATTTACCACTTTACCTGGTACAAATTGAAAACAAGAGCAGTCCAAGTGCCCTTCAATAAATAAGGTACTTGATTTTTAGAGTGGTGAGGTGGGAACGCCTCCAGAAAAGAGAAGTCAACCAGTGTTACCGGTGTCAAAGATTTGGACATTTGGCTGCCAATTGTGCCATGCACTATCGGTGCGTTAAATGCAAAGACGTTCATGCTCCCAGCGAGTGCAAATTGGCTCAGACGGAGCCTAAAGAAAAATTTTACTGCGATAACTGCAGTATTTTTGGTCACCCAACATCATATCAAGGATGCTCCCGATATCAAGATGCAAAAGTGAAATTTGCTCCAAAGCAAACACAAGTACACCGTAATATCATACCTTCCAACTTCGTCAAGCCCAGAGTATCATTTGCACTCGCCGCTAGGGGACCAGCAGAAAAAGCTGGAAAGAATGTAACTGGCAATAATGAACTGCTTCAAAAAATTTTACAGCAACTTAATTCTTTATCGGAGAGAATCGACGAACAAGATTCAAAAATTAACTTTGCTTTTCAGCGTTTAGGTCTTTCAAATGCCTAATAATAACTTGTCATCCAGTCATATTCCCATGGATAGGCTTCGCCTCATATCGATCAACGTCAGCTCTATCGTTGCTATACATCGATGTGATTATCTCCTTGAATTAATTGTTAAGCAAAAGCCTGACATCATATTTCTCACTGAAACCCACCTCGATCCATGGCATTCCATGGAATTCAAAGATTATGCATTCGTGAGAAACGATAGGGTAATAGATGATTGGGGAGGTGGCACCGGGATATTGGTTCGAAGACCCGATTGTTTCCAAAACATTGAAAAAGTCGAATTCAAAAACTTTGCACTTCCTTGTTTGAAGTACTCGAATTGAACAAGCTGCATCATAATTATATTTTTGCCGGTGACCTGAATGCCAAGCATACATCATGGCAAACGCCACCTATAATCCAAGAGGTGTATTCCTGAAATCATGGATAATAGAGAACCAAATTGAATACATGTGCAACGTATATGGGTCGGAGTTCCCAACATACCCTAGGACAAATCCATATTTGGACCTCTGCATTGCTGACGCAAGACTTGAATTCAGCTTTAACAGTCCTCAATGGAAGCTGCAGGTGCTTTTTTATGATAGCGACCATAACGCAATCGTAATAGAAATCAATCATCACAGGGATGATCTCTTCCTCATTTCAGTTCAACATGAAAACCATCGGTTGAATTTCAAAAAAACAGACTGGGAAAAGTTTCAAAAGAAGTTTAATTGGGAGTATCAGAAGCAATGTCCCCATTCTGATGATGGCAACTCTTACTCAATGGTTCCTTATGACAGGAATCTAACTAACGATGAAATAGAGCTCTATTTATCGAAGTTAGAGAAGCTGACGTTGGAAACGATTGAGAAAGTAGTTCCCAAGATTAAACATCGAAACAATATGGAAGGATATGAAACACCAACCATCGCAAGGTTGAAAAGATTGAAAAGCCTTCTTCTCACACGCGTCAACAATATTTATCGACGATTTTTGGTCTACAACCATTCCTCGTTGTCTTTGTTGGAATTACACCTGAAGAATGTCGGAAACTTTATCCGTTCATACTTCAGGAGTGAGGTCAGCAATCAATGGGCGGAAAAACTGAGGGGTATTAGCCCACAGGACCCAGACGACGTGTTCGCGAAAGTGGATAGCATATACCGCAAGAAGTCTCGAGTGAAGGTATCGAATCTTGAAGTCGCTAGTGATGCGATAAATCTTCTCGATAGGGCTGGTATCGAAATTGATAGTACAACTCCGGATAGAAATGGAAACAGGATTATATGTGATGGATTGCAGAAACTTGCCCTGATTGGACCACATTTTGAATGGGTCCATCTGCCAAACCCAGAGAGAGGGAAGGAAAAATTTTCAGAGGTCGCTGAAGAAAAAGTTTCCGACTTCAAATCAAGCCTGAACGGCCAATCAATTCTTCATTTCAATGAAACTTTAACATCTGACCTCATACCGAGCTTGGATCTTATTGATTATTTTGTCGGCTATGAAGACTTGTGTTTCATATTTCGCAGAATAAACAACAAAAAGTCAAGTGGTACTGACGATATTCCAAGTATAGTTCTCCGTCATTTGCCTGAGGTTGCTATTAGGAATTATTGCATATTGTTCAACAACATGTTGAACAATTCATATTTCCCAAATGATTGGAAAAAGGCTAAGGTATTTCCGATCTTGAAGAAAGAAAAAGAATCTTCATGCCCTAAAAGCTATCGCCCAATTGGCTTGCTGCCTAACATCAGCAAGGTGTTTGAAGTGATACTCAACAGAGCATTAAACGCCCACATTGAGGAAAATGAGTTGATGCCGAATTACCAATTTGGTTTTTGTGCCAGGCATTCGACCACACATGCAATTACGAAAGCAACCTCAGACATCTGTTGGAAACTTAACAACAAAGAATGTGTTGGAGCATGTCTCATTGATATTGAGAAAGCTTTCGATACGGTGTGGTTAGATGGACTAGTTTTTAAACTTCTTCAGGACAGGTTCCCCAGACACCTTGTCGCCATAATGTGCAATATGTTATACGGAAAATCATTTGTTGTAACTGATGGAAATCTGACAACAATGCGCGAATTCAAGGTCTTGAATGGTCTACAACAGGGAACAGTTACTGCACCCCTGCTTTTCTCAATATTCATTCACAAGCTATTGAACAGCTTTCAACGTCTCGCCAAAGCGATCATTGGTAGCGTTTGCTGATGACCTGATCATCTATACGGCAGACTGAAAAGCTACAATAGTTCAGAGCAAGCATCAAAAAATGTTTAGTGATGTGCAGCTCTCCACCGACAATTGGCGAATGAAAATCAATGCGCAGAATTGTGAAACAATTTGGTTTCGGGCAACGCTGCAGAGGACAGTCAAGACCTGAAACGTAATTGGAAGGGTTTCCTCATTATGGCTGGTGAGGATAGTTCGGAACGGGTTCCACATAAATCCTGTGTTCGATACCTCGGTGTTCATCTCGATCAGTATCTGTGCTATACTGAACCTGTCAAAATTATGCTCAGTAAGGCACACAAAGTAGTCATGGCCCTTCGAAGACTCTTTCATTCCAGATACATTGATCAAAACTCAAAGTTGTTTGTTACAAGACACTGGTTGGACCAGTTTTGACATATGGATGTCAGATCTGGTACAACCAGAGTGCTAGTACAATGGAAAGATTAAGAGTCTTCGAAAAGAAATGTCTTTGTGCATGTACTGGTATGTACAGAAAGCCTGAGATGGATTTGAAGCACTATATATCGAATAGGAAAATTTATCAAACCGCTGAAATGACAAGAGTCGATATCTTCATATTGAAACTTCTTCGGGATCATATCGCAAGATCTGTAACTTTGAATGAAAATCCTTGGATCGCACAGCCGTTCCACCCTACAGACGGGTATATTGTGACTTGTCTCACTACTGGCTTCGTTTCGCCAAAAGCATTCGTGTATGTGGACATGAATGGATATGTTCTTGATTCTGACGGCGTCTCAATCATATATCACACATCTCGACGGGCCACCGATAAGAAGATAAGATATCCTCCGAGTTTGAGTTCACGAGACCAACAATTCCAATGGAGATACTCATTTGCTAGATCCGTTGAGGCTGGTCGAGCTGAGATGGAGCAATCTAGGTATTGGTGGCTGAATGACAATGTCTAAATTATTCGTGTGTATTTTTTGTATTTGTGTTTTTTTCTCGTTATTTCGTTATTAGTTTCATCTCATTATTGCTACATGATGTAGGTATATGTTTCAATATAAGGTAACTTTTATTTCTTTTATTTTTTGATTGAACTTATTTGGAATAAGGGTGTAATATATTAGATATAGGATATCAGTTCACTGTTGTGTTAGTAATATAAGTAATTTTTGAATAATGCTGGTTGGTTTTTTTCTCGTTTTTCCAATTGTATCAAAAAATATGTAATAATCATAATTAATTTAAATTTGCTTGTGTTTTTTTTTTCATTAAATGTGTTTAACTGATAACTTATAAATTTAGAGAACCATTCAGGCCATTAAGTTTTTCATAGTTTTCTTGTTTGGAATTTGCTTTATGTTCTTTTAAAAATTTAAAACGATTGGTATTAAATAAAGCGTTTTTGACTTTCACTTTCAGGTCTTTAAGTGCTGTATCGTTTTGTGTAATGCCGTGGTGTATCCATGCTTTCTGTTTCAAGGCGCTTTCCGACTTTCTACACGATGGCGAATCTAGATCGCCTGGTCAAGAACCTTAAAGGATTGGCTCGAATTGTTGAAGGCGTCATTTCAAACTTCAAAAAGGAGTCGCTCTCAAGGAAGCAGGAAGGTTGATATTATGCGGAATGACTGCAGCTACTGGAGACCACGTAGGAGGATTTTAAACTAGGCCATAGTCACATCCGATTCCTACAGGCGGTCACTCCGTTACACAAGCAATTTACTCAACATATATACAACTCTACCAAAGGCAACTACCTCCGTTACCGTCTACACTTTCGCGATCAAATGCATTCCAAAACACACGTGGACACCCAAACGGGGGAACAGTCACCAAAAGAGCTCGAAATTCAGGATAGTGAGGACAAGAAGTACACTGCAGAAGCCTCAGCACCAAGAGATGCCAGTGTGGTTAGGATGCTGCGTCGCTACAATGTCATGGCAGGCTCGTTGCGGAGGATCATTGACCGTTTGGACCAGAAGGAGGTCACTCGGACCTGGTGCAGGAGTAAACTCATGAACCTCCAACAAGATTGGCAACAGCTGGATGAATATCACCTGCAGATCGTGGAACTCAATGACGATCCTGAAGCGTATGGTTTTAACGTGCAACAGCAAATTCATTTGGAAGAGCTTACTCAAGATTGGGGCATACGTCTGGAGTCAAAAATGGATGAACTCAGCGCCACACCTGCTTCAGCGACTCTGCTTGTGACCCCTCTTACCATACCTCTCCCCAAAATAAAACTCTCCACCATCAATCGGAACTATTTACATTGGCAACAATTCCACGACTTGTTCATGCAAATGGTGCATAACCAACCGATGGCCAAGTGCCAAAACCTATGGTACCTCAGGCCGGTCTCACAAGAGAAGCAGAGCTTTTGGTTTGAAATTTTGCATTGTCAGATGACAACTACGAGGTGGCTTGGACAACCTTGAAGGAAATGTACGACAACCGGCGACTATTGGTAGCGACGCTCATCAACAAATTCATGACTCAGCTATCTCGTGCTAATGAAAGGCAATCAGTGGTAGCAATAAAGGCTCTACATGACACCACACAAGAGTGAGATCAACCGTAGGAAGGCCATCAAGTCGACCGTGGCCGCCACGACAGCTTCTCGGTGCTTAATGTGTGAGCAGGATCATCCATCATAAACTTAACACATCGTTCAATAAGTCCCGAGACTAACAACGAAAACAACATTATTTTTCAAAAATCATTTTTCTTCATAAATATAATCTTCTTTTAAATTGATGCAATCCTTCCAACGCCTTTCCAACATTTCTATACCATGTTAGTAGAAGGATTTATACTTTGCTTCAAAATAGGCTTCAGTTTCGGCAATGACCTCCTCATTCGAGCAAAATTTTTTTCCCTGGAGCATTTTTTCAAGATCAGCAAAGAGCCAGCTGTCGCTGGGGGCTAAACCTGGTGAATATGGGGGCTGGGGAAGCAAATTGAAGCCCAATTCGATCAATTTTGCCATTGTCGGCTCGTTGGAAAAAACCTTTTTAATGCTCAATTTTTCATGCAGGGTTGTAAATACGCCTCCAGATGAAATCTGTGTCATTTGTCATCTCACGGATCTTACAATTTTTAACACTTCACTCACATTTTCCTGTGTAACGGCTTCCAATGGCCTACCCGAATGTTCCGCATCGTTTGTGTCCGTACGACCACGTTTAAACTCAGCATACCAACGACAAATCATTGATTTCGATGGAAAGGACTCTGGGTAATGTTTTTTAATCCATTGCTGGGATTCTACGGTGTTTTTACCTATTCAAAAACAATGTTTTATCAACACGCGAAACTCGCTTTTTTCCATTTTTCAAACAAATTTCAAAGTGACTTTATTCTAACCTCGATAACTCTGCTGTCTGTGATCCGATTGACGTGAAATTTTTACACGTTTCATGTAAAGACTTGCACTCTATGGAAACGTGGCCAGTTTGGCACTACTAGCACCATCTCTGGGTTAGTCTCTGAACGATGTGATAGTCATCAAAAGAATCATCAAAAAGTGGGTATATCATCAACACCACACCTTACCCTCATTGAAAAGGTAGGCGGTACTACTGAGAAGGCATACCATAAGGTGAACCTCGGCCTAAGATCCAGATTATCAGGATATACCGCGCAGTTGGAAGCCTACGTCATGGGCAAAATTATATCACCGCAACCGTCTCAGAACTTGAATATAACGGAATGGCACATTCCCAAAAACATGGGGCTGGCAGATCCAGACATCCACCGAACAGAGCGCATCGAAATGTTGCTGAGTGCCGAAGACTTTTACGAGGTTCTAGCTATTGGGAAAACCAAGTTGGGTCCACAGCTCTCAGTGCTCCAAAACACGCTCCTAGGGTGGATTGTTGCCGGAAGAAAGATCACACCTCAAGTGTTTTCCGTGACATGCGGCTTCTTGGCAGAAGATAATCAACTTAATTAGCTCATAAAGCTATTTTGGGAGGTCAAAGAAGTACAGGATCCACAGCACAAGCTTACGTTAACAAAAAAGGCTTGCGAAGCACATTTCTATCAAACAATGACAAGACGTCCCTACGGTCATTTATTGGTTAAACTCCCATTCAGCAAGGATCCTGAGATGTTAGGTGATTTCCAAGCTGTGACCACTCGCAGATTCATTACATTGGAGCGTCGACTCGAGAGGAACCTTGATCAAAGACTTCCATACGAGGACTTCATGGAGGAGTATATGTGGCTTAAGCATATGGAGGAGGTAACGTCGCAGCAGCGGGAGGAACTACGATACATTGTTCCACATCATTATGTCCTGAAGCCTTACAGCAGTATAACCAAGCTGCGAATGGTTTTCGATGCATCCAGTAAGACGACCACAAACGTTTCGTTGAATCATGTCCTTTATACAGGGCCTACTACAGGATGACCTTTTTTGATACTCCTGAGTTTCATAACGCCTTGTTTTGTGTTCACCGCCAACAACGAAAAGATATATCGGCAGATAATGCTCCATCCTTAAGACCGTCGGTGCCATGGCTTAATTTGGAGAAATAGTTCAATGCAACCAGTGCGATACTATCTATTGCAAACAGTAACTTAGATCACAATGTGTGCCCCGTATCTAGCTACAAAATGTCTACAGGTCCTAGCACAAGAGAACCAGCAGAAAGGTCACCTGGGCAGCAGTGCGTTGGAGAAGGATTGCTATATCGACGACGTCATGACCGGGGCAGATAGCTTAGAAGACTCCTTTTAATTTTGTGTATTTTATTTATTTTTATTCTCGAAATCGATTTTCGACCGTAATCGTTCGGTCTTCTTCAGCGATTAATTTATTTTTACTCACATTCCTGCTTATATACTAGCTATGTTTAAGGAAATTTACTCTAGATCATTAAAAAGTAATTAGGGAAATTTGCTTAAGCTAATAAAAGGTAGGAAAGGTAATTTACAAAAGGGGTTGTTATAAAAATATTATTTTTACATGATTCAGAAAAGATATTATTATTTAATTAATTTAAATAGCCATGATCTGCAGTTTCCGTCATCCTGATTCATCAACTTTTTCCTTTCCCGGGTAATTGCCAGGCTTTCCATCACATCCAATTCACGTGTATCTCTAGCTTCCTTGATGACTACAGCGTCCTCCATTGTTATCTCGTGTCCCTTCGTGATAATATGTTCCGCTACCGCTGACTTGAAATTCGAAGTTCTTTCTTTCTTTCTTGCTGCTGCTGCTTCGCCTAGATGCTCCTTGATTCGCGTGCCGATGAGCCTCCTCGTTTGACCTATGTGCACTTCTTCACAAGTGGGACATTCGATGCGATAGATACCAGATTTCTCGTATGGTTCGCGCTTGTCTTTCGTTGATCCGAGAAGGTTTTTGAGCTGGTTCTTGCTGCTTGATTCGATTAACCGTACAGAATTGAGCTGATTTATTCGCCGCTTGATCCGATTGCTGATGCCTCCGTGATAAGTTAGAGCCTTCCAGTACGTTCTTTCGGTATTCGCATTTGATAATGTTGATCGTCCCTGACGCTGTCTATTAATCTGGATCTTCTGTGCCATTCTCCTAATCGTCGAGCCCTTGAAGCCGTTTAGTTTAGCTGTCTCAACAATGTACCTCATCTCCTTTTCCTTAGCTTCCTTGCTTAGCGGCAAATCGAGCATCCTGTGGATCATGGCTCTGTACGGAGAAACCTTGATTTTTCTATTTTCAGTTGGAGTATTTTGTGAAGGCGAAAATGAATTCGATTACAAATATTAGAAGACTCACTTCACAAACAGGCGGAATTATGCACCATACTTTCGAGCGCAGGTATGCATTTGCGCAAACGGTGTGCCAACCATCCTCTATTGTTGAACCAGATTAAACGTGAGTTGTTTACACAAGGACTGTATTAAGACGTTAGGAGTCATCTGGCGCCCAAAGATTGTCGAGTTCCAGACGCAAATCAGCCTGGATCCAACCGATGCGAAATTCTCCAAGAGGACGATGGTATCTGATCTAGCCAGAATGTTCGATCCATTGGACATACTGGCTCCTGTGTAAAAAGCAGCCAACCTATTCCTGCAAGAATTATGCCGATTGGAATTGGACTGGGATGCAGCATTATTAGTGAGGATCCATATCCAGTGGTCCAATTTCTTCAGCGGTTTGCCATCATTGCATCAGGCTCGATTTTCTTGTCACATCAGGTTAGGCGAAAAACCCGTGCAAGTGCAGTTGAACACATTTGTGATGCCTCTGAGAAGGCATATGGTGCAGCGATATAGATGCGATCAACCCTGAGGAGCGGTCAAGTCATCGTCAGGTTACTGTGCGCCAAGACAAAAGTGTTCCCGATTAAGACACTTACTGTTCCGCGCCTGGAGTTGTGCGTGGTGAAACTAGGCGCTGAGCTCACAAGACGAGTTAAGACAGCGCTCAATCTTCAGGAGGTTTTTTAGGTATTCTGGACCGATGCTGAGATTGTCTTGGGGTGGATCAATCCTACTGGATTATCGTGGAATACCTTTGTGGCGAACAAGGGCTCGGCCATACAAAATATTTCAAAGCCAGAGACACGTAGCGTCTGAAGATAACCCAGCTGGTATCCTGTCACATGGGATTGCGCCAGCTGCATTGAGTCGCTGTAGTAAGTGGTTGCAAGGAGCACCATTTTTACCCGGGGCAGATTCAGTTTGGCCTTCCGAGTGTCAGAGTGGAGACCCTTGTGAGTTGCAGACAAAACGGACCAAGACCGCTATGGTAGCGGCAGAGGCTTCTGAAACACACTTTATTCAGCAGATCCAACACGGCAACTCTTTCAAGAGGCTGCGGCGCATAGTGGCCTATATGATACGGTTTATCTGTGGTATCAAGCCGGTAGTTAAGCGATCTCAACTGACAAATCAAGCGTCCATAAGTGATGAATTATCCGCAGCCCTGGAGATCATCGCGAGGTATGTACAATCACAAACTTTTACTGTGAACTTTTGGACATCAAATCGGGGAGGCAACTTTCCAAGCACAGTCCGTTGGTGTGACTGACGCCATTTCTGGATCCAGAGGGCATAATCCGTATCGGTGGGAGGCTGCCAAGATCACGTTCAACGCCAAACATCCCACGTTATTACCGTTCAAAAATCCGTTCACCAGACTGCTGATGATGGACATCCATCGTGACTACTACCATCTAGGTGCGCAAATGCTGCTCGCTACCATTAGACAGCGGTTCTGGCCGATTTGAGGAAAACAACCCGCGATATCGTTCGTTCAAGCTTAAGCGTTTTCACAAGTCATGGGAAACCCGCCGAGTGCACGTATTCAGCCAGCTCGCCCGTTTAACAATTCCGGCGTGAATTTCTAAGGATCTATGATGATCCATTACCGAGGTAGAGGTACCGACCGCAAAAAGGTTACCTAGCTATATTTTGCTGTTTCGCTACAAGAGCCGTCCATCTGGAGTTAGTCAGTGATCTAAGCACAGAGGCATTCCTCTGTGCGCTCAAACACTTCATTCAACGACTGCCGAAACCTATTTTGTGACAACGCCACGAACTTTGTAGGAGCTCACAACCAGTTATCAGAATTTTCGTCCTCATTATATTCCAACGAAGCGTGTCAAGAAGTAACAACGGCGTGCTCCAGCCGGGGAATCGATTTCCACTTCATCCCTCCTCGCGCGCCTCAATTTAGGAGCTTATGGGAGACGGCGGTCAAATCAGCCAAAAATTTGAGGCGTTTTGTCGGCGGCTCTCACCATCGAGGAGCTGCATATCTTGGTGGTTGAGGTAGAGGCTATCCTCAATTCTAGGCCACTGGATTCAATGTCGAACGATCCCAATGATTTGGAAGCTTTAACTCCAGCACACTTTCTCGTCGGAGAACCCCTCACAGCCATCGTGGATGGTCGCGCAGAGCCAGTCACTGGAGGTCTCCATGCCCGGTGGAAGCTAATCAATTACCTCAAACTCGAATTTCGGAGGCAATAGTCGAACGAGTACTTGGCGCAGTTGCAGCATCGTGTGAAGTGGAGACAGTCACTCTGCGATGCAATCCCAGGAACAGTGGTCATCATAAGCGAAGATAACACCCCATCGATGAAGTGGCCACTGGGGCGAATTATCAGAACGTACGAAGACGCCTATGGTTTCGTACGAGTCACTGATGTCAAAACCGTCTCCGGAACTTTGAAAAAACCAATACACGAACTGGCCCCGTTAACAGTACTCGACGACGCACAGTTTAACGAAGAACCATCACAAGCAAGTTCCCCCCACTTGAGGAAGGAAGGGTCCCAGATCAGTGTCAACGACATCCTGAGGACAAGGTGGCGATCGATGCGAACCGGCAAGCCAATTGTGGCGCTCCTCTTGATGTGCCTGCTAGCTTCCATAGCGCACGCCTCTCCAACACAAGGCTTAACAACCAGACCACATACGGGCCTGTATTTTCAACCATTAGGTTGAGTCTACTTATCTTCCAGCGAGTGAAAGTTGCTCATTTATTACAATTTGGGACCGTATTGGCGTGTATTGTTTGTTCTAGATGAACCTTTTGGACTCTTTCAAGGACTTTACTCATTTCACTGAGTCTGCATCTGAAATCGAGGAACGGCGACGACAACTACAAGCGCAAGATGTTTTATGGACCGATCAAGTGACCGACCACGACATCCACCAGTACACTATCGGCCACCTGGGAATTCTCAGATTAGTCATACTGGTGATCTACCTCCACTGGCATTCCTGCAAACAACAATCCAACCTGCATGTCCAACCACCAGTGCCGTTACCTAGACGCTACAGCCTATCGCACATCTTGGAAGAGGTTGAATGGACGGTTCAAAGGAGGATCGATGTTGAGTTGCTGACACCCCTGAGCACCCATCACGGCTCAATCCGGCAACATCAACGCTATAATAAACTTACATAGTTATTTAAGGTTAATTAGCACTGTAATAATTAGCCCATTCGTAATTAATTCGATTGATTATCAATTGATCGATTATTTTAATTCAATTCATGAAATTCAAATTCAATTTGCCACAAAGCGAACATAGTCTTAGTTTCAAAAACCACATTTTTATTTTAATCAATCGAGTAAACCATTTTTCATTCATTTATTAATTTGTCAAAACTTTGAAACAAAAGTATTTTCATTGTTCAATTGTTGGTTGGTCTGTATCATAGATGCTGAACGTTTATTAAAAGATTTTTAACGAATTTCAAGTTTTTTGCTGGATGTATTAAATAAAAGCAAGAAAATCAAAGTTCGGAACAAAAGAGTCCCGGCGCAAACAGATAGTATTAGAGGCTTAACCGGACACCGCGTTAGCTAGGACTCAATCCAACCAGCGCCAACTCAATCCAACCACTTACCTAGGACTCAATCCCACCACTTAGCTGGGACTCAACCCAACTAGCGTGCCAAAAACACTATAAACCAGTTGGGATCTAGTCAGACAATTATTGTCCCGAATAGTATGAATTATTCAAAAGTGGTTATTATTTTGCTGAGATAAACGTATCTTGCTTAATTTAAAGCTTGAGTCTCGAATTCAATTCCAAGAAAATTAAACAACACGATCCTTAAAATATGCATGCTTGCTTTTAAGGAATGTCTTCCAAGTCGAATGAAGTACCCAAGTATAACGACTTCAACCAAATTTTCACTTTCCCCACAAGGGCATCCCACCTGCTTTCGTTTTTCATCGGTCATACATATATCTTGCCTTTCTCTCATTTTCTTACCTAGTTGGCTTCATGCTCCTTACGATACAATGCTCGTCTTTCATTATTTCGTATTCTCGCGACTTGAATCCTGAAAAAATGCGAAAATGTGTTTCGATTTGCGGTATGAGTGAAACACACAAAAAGGAGAGGGGGTAAATTGTGAAATGAAAGACACAATTTCTTGTTTGCTTTCTTCCACCATGGCTAACAATGAAAATATTCTGTCAACTAATTCTAATTAAAAGGTTTCTATAAAAAAATTGTTGTGGCATGAAAAGAAAGGCACTCATAAAAAATATCTCATTTCTATTTTCGTAATTAGACGAAGCTCATTGTGAAGTGAATGCAGGCAAAGTCAAAGGTGCTATACATATATATAAAAGACTTGAATGTCATTAAAACAATGAGCGAGTGGGATGCTCAGAGATATTTTTGACCGAAATGAGAAGAAATTGTCTTTAAGATGAAGGGACGGGTAACGTAAAATAATGATGATTACTACGATGATTTAGATGAAGTACAACTGGAGCATAAACCAAGTCTCATTATTTACTTTGGAATGATAGAGCTTAATGAAAATGTGAAAAAAGAAAATATAAATTCATGCATTCGGAGTGCCACCCGATGAACGCAACGTATGTTGTCTCGTCAAGCGGATTTTTTGACCACAGGGCTGTCGTTAATGCATGTCTAGAATGTTTTTAAGTGGATATAGCATATGTCAAATTAGTAATCAAAAGAATATAAAATGCTATGAAATGAAAGTCTGTGTGGTCTAGCGGTTAGAGCATGAACGCATAATCCGAAGGTCCCAGGTTCAAATCTCGTTGGGAGGAACGTGATTTAGTTCAGGGGATTTTTCGGACCGACTATGAGTGTTCGTTTAGTGGTGATATGTACTGATTTAATCAGATCATATATAGCTGAGCAGGCACACGCGAGCATGGTACTGACTAAACCAACTTCCGAAAAAATCAATACGGTCATGACAATGAGATACTCTAATTATCTGTAAGCGAAGGCCTGAGAAGGGCTGCAGTGCTGCAAAGAAGAAGATGAAATGAAACAGAATTAGGGGCCGTTCAGGAACTAATTAAGTAGAGTTTTAATTATAATTAACTTTTCCCATCCCCACCGGCAGTGAACGGACATAAAGCTGTTATTCATGAGCAAGTGCACATTTTTCTTAAGTCTATGACAATCAACTAAGCATTTGTTTTTTTTAGAATCGGAGCCTCCGAAATCCTCATCGTTAGTAACGCCACGGTAGTCAAAAGGCAACACAAGCTAGAGTATATCCAACCAGCCAGTTTTCAACAAAATAGAGCGATTCTGCGCTCTACTCGATAATACACACTTTTTCTTCGTAGCACTCGAGCCCGTTTCGTACGCTCGCTTTCTACAATAAGTGCATCCAACTATCTCGATCCATTGACTGCGTCCTCCAATTTCGAAATCTGGGCAGCGCTGAACTCTCTTCGTGAGCGAGTCAGAACGGCGTTTCCCAGCTTTCCCCACTGGTCTCCGGCCTTCAGTTCTCCCAACGAATACCTTCTTGGGTATCCGTTGTTCATCCATATTCACATGGCTAGCCCATTGCAGCTTCCACAGTGTTATAATCGTTGGACCTTTCGCTCGTCAAACATTTCACACAGCTCATGGCTATATCGAATTCGCCATTGGTTCCCGTCCAATTTTGCTCCTATTATTCGCGTCAGAACCCTCCTTTCAAAGTTGCTCAATATGTTTGCGGATGCTTGGGTTAGGAAGCATGTTTCATACCTATAGTATCGCACAGGGCTCATCAGAGATTTGTGTACTTGGGATTTCGTTTTCCTGTGTATGCATCTGGTCTTCACGGTCGTCAAAATTGAATAAAATATCTTATTTGCAAGGTGTATTCTTCAAGGTGTTTCGTCTCTTTCAATATTTGTTGTCATTATTTTGGCGCCCAAGTACATCAATCTGTTCAGGTTTTTGATATTGTATCCACCCAGTTTCATATTTTGGGTATTCAAGCAGTTACGGGGTTAAAGGGAAATGTTGAGTAGATACAATAGCGAAAAGGAACACTCCTTCAACCACATTAAATTGAATTGTTTTCAAAAACCTTTAACCAGTTGAGTCTCTACCAACTAAACCAATAAAACTAATTTAAGAAGAAGTAAAACTTATTTAAGAATCCAGCAGACATTCAATCTGGTCCCGCACAAGCAAATGGCACTCAAATTCCCATTCCACTGTATCCACCGTACAAGAGTCCAATAAATTCGGGCGGAAGACATCACAGAAACCTATAGTGATGAATGTGCATGTGATGAGGTAGCCAGCCTTGAGCAACAATCCAAATCAACACATTGTCAATCATACTGGGAATGGGAAATCAACAGAAGGTGGCTCCGTTGGTAGCGTTGTGGATTCTCGACTGGAGGTCCGCTGGGACCCTGGGTTCAAGTTCTCCTGAGCACAGGAAAACACTCTTTTTAGGATATCGGCAAAAGCAATAGTTTCCGTTTACTCCGTATGACAATTTGCATATAACCAAACGTTATCATGGTTATGCAAATCACCATATATGCAATACTAGAAATTGTTGCGTTTGTCGATATGGTAAAGATGTGTGGGTAGTGGAATCGAAGTGTATTGAACTTTGATTATATTATCCAGATACGGCAGCGGTAATTGGGAATGAAAGGATTGCGGGATTGATTGAGTGAAATTTTTTATTTGGGAAGACATTCAATATTTGGTTTGAAAAAGAAGAGGTGTTCTTTGGCAGTGTTAGGATTAAGGTTGATTTTGAATTTAGGAAAAAAGTCGATTTTCGATTTGGATTTGGTGAATGGGAAAAGCAAAAGTTGGTGGTAGAAGTTCGGAAGTTAGAAAAAAATAAGTTCTGCGAATGGTAAAAATTAGTGAAATTTCGCTTGTAGCATATGTGAGTGGAAGTCAAGTGCGGGTTTTAGATGAATAGTAAAGACCAAAGGCCTGAACATAACCCTTTTTTTTTCGTTATGATTAATTGAGTAAGAGAAAGAAAAACAGGTCAGGGGAGTGAACCGAGAATAAAAATAATGGCGGCTTAAATATATTCCGGCATAACCTAAACCCAAAGATTGTGTTGAAAATCAAATTAAGAAAGCTACATTCAGATGCCCCAAACTCCTTTCTTTTGTCCTTTGGAGTACTTATTTGGATTTGCTTTTTATATTACCATTAGTTTATGTTAATAAATTAATAATTGATTTTCTTTTTATAACATTTTTTTATTGAATTGTTCTTGCATAAAGTTTTAAACGGGAGTTAAAAATTTGTGAATTTTTTTTTGTAGAATTTTTTTTTTGTAAATTAAATAAAACGGCCATGTCTCTTTAAGATTATATTTTCCATTTCTTAAAATGACCTCCCCCTTTCCTGTCCTTATCTCTTCGTGTAGGCGTGACTCGGATGTAGGGTGGTTCAGCACAGGCAAAGGGTGTCCCGGAAGACCCACGACAAGACTGAGTGCTAGCCGGCCTCAGTATGCCACCCCGGGTTAATCATCCCTCTGCTGCAACATAATGTCTGCAACTGCGGTGGCTTCCGCGGTTGTAACAATTGTTGTCATCCTCATAGTTGGTAAGAATACTTATGAAAAAGTGAAAATCAATATTTATGAAAAAGTGAAAATTAGGAGTAACCCTCCCTTTTTTTATTTCTTTAATCCAATCGAAAGTGGAAAATTAGTTTGGTCGACGCATTTATTAGAGTCCAGCTTCCTCGGGTGAAGTAATTGCGCGTCAAGTGGTACGGTGGTTGATTCTTGATTTTCTTACTCCCCTTAAGTTTCAGGGCTCCGCAGTCTCGTTTGGTGGACCACGGGGCAGCGACACGCAATCGACGAAAGAGTGTTGACGCGACCTGTCTTCATTGGGCTATTCGGGATCCGCAAGCCCCACCTGAAAGAACCCTCTTAGCGGAGGGTAATACTCTACTAATTTAACTGCCCAGTTTCAGGAAAAGTTTTCTGGCGGTGGTTAACGACCGTGATAAACTGTTAATGTCGTCCGTATAGGCCTTAACTCTACTTGTATAGCAACTTACCTCTTGTTTCAACAGCTTTCTTATGACCTATTTTCAAGCCAAATTGAATAGCAATGGGGCCAACCCATCTTCCTGCTTTAGTCCAATAGTTGTGTCGATGGGTTGTTTATTCATGCGGACTTGGGAGATTGTCAACGACATTGTCATCTTGGCAAGATGGACTGATTTGGCTGGGATATCAAAGCAAAGCATTATTTGGTACAGTACGGTATAATTAATATTGTATTATGCTTACTTAAAGTCGAAGAATATTTGGCGTACGTTAATATTGAACTCATAGCATTTCTCAAGTACCTGCTTAACTGTGAAGATTTGGTCAATTGTCGATCTACCAGCTCTAAAACTCCTTTGATACTCATCAACCATACTATTGGAGTATGATCTGATTTGGTTTTTCTAAATATTGTGCACACCATACAAAGTAGTGATATGCCTCTATGATTTCTGCACCTTAGCTTGTCATCTCTTTTGTGGATACGAAATATAATTGATTGGCTCCACTCATTCGACAGATGTTCTTGTCGCCTGATATGTTGCCACCATATTTTCTAAGCTCCACTGGAATCTCATCGATGCCCGGTACTTTAATATTCTTCTGGGGCTTGATGGTGGAACAAACTGTAGTAATCGAGCAGTCACACAAGCCAGCTGCCCGAAAACCGCATAAAACTGTTCCGAAATTTCAGATGCAGATTTGAAAAATTTAGCTACCCAAATTTAACTTTTTGGTAAATTATAGAATTTTAATTTTTATTATAAAAATAAATTTATATTGCTTCTTTTTATTCCATTACACATAGTTTGTTCTCTTTGCATTGATATTCGTTATAATATTGATTATTAACTTAATCATACAAATCTTCAAATTGAAATTTCGGATATGGGAGCACTGATTTAGTGCATCACATCCATATATTGCATTTGCGAATGCAATCTGACTCAGCTGAGCTAGCAGCGGCTTTAGATTTACAGATGGGCAGCTAAATCATGCGGAGATTGGGATGGATCGTGGAATCTGTTATTCGCGGCGTTCACGTCGCGATGCCCAAGAAAAGAGCCGTAATGTAACCTGTTGCGCAATAAGTTTGGAAGTTGAGATTTTCTGTGATTTACTAAACACATTTACTCGTTTGTTGCCTGTTAAGTGCTCCCACTGAGGCATTATCTTTTTTGTGCGTGAAAAAGATTTGAAAAGTTCCCGAGGCTGGTAGGAAAGTGCCCAGACTGCAGAGATTACGTTACATTCGCGGGAATTGAAGTTTACTTTGAAAATTTTGCTTTCAAATTTTCCTGTCGGGCGTTGCAAAAAAAGAAATGGAAGTGGGAAATCAGCGAAGTGATTTTCACGTGCGATTTCATTCATTCTCACATAATTGTGCATTTTTGCAAATTGTTTTTGGAATTTCCTAATTGGAAAACGCATTTGACCTGTGTGTGGGCCTAGTTGAGTGCCCAGGTACTGTTTTGGGGCCTGCCGCGTCCGTTGGTGTGCGTTGTCTAATCGCACCTGCGGCCACGATCTCGCGAGAAAAATGTGAAGATAAGCGCCATATTGAAGAGCTGGTCAATACAAAGTTGACGTTTCGTTCAGGTTGTTTAATCAGATGATTTAGACCCCTTTGAAACTATTATTAATTCTGTCGAGGCAAAATTGTGAAATTGGATGATACATCGTTTTAGCAATTGTTGATTATTAAATGAAAGCTCAGGGCAAAAGCCGGTAAATTGGAAGCAGTGCGCAACCCCTCAATTAGCCACCGAACACCTTTCCCCAGACATAAGAGCAAATGAAGGAAACTCGAGACAGTTTGCGTGCAGTGCACGATTCGCTCTCGTTCGCACAGTGGCAGCTTTCCGCGATAAGCTCATTGAATATTCGCGTTTCTCATCTTTCTGTAGGAATCTACTTGACCCCGAAGAGGAACGAGATTATATATGACTTTTGACAGAATCAGCGGGACGCCCGTACTCAAAAGAGCTCATTTGTCTCCACCAATAAGAAGAAAGTTAGCTAGGTCGTGTATGAATTCACATAAGCAATATTTGAGTCATAGTATCTTCCAACTTAATTTTTAAAAGTTGATCGCGTGAACACCTTGGAATTCAGCAAAGCTAGAATAATCTGTTGTTAATCTTAAAAATCAATTTTAGTAAATAAAAAAAAAAAATCCGTGAAGAACTGCAGCGATGGTAGAGCTCCGGCTCCACTGGTATCACCGCGCATACCCATTGTGAAGGAAGTTCACCTTTGGGCACTGCTCCACAAGCGATGGGGAGTTGAAGTCGTTCTGACGAGATAGATGTCTACTCCAGAGGCTGATGGTAGCCGTAGCTGGCTTAAACACAGCTGGTGTAGCTGATGCTCGCACGGCAAAGTCTGGCTTGTTGACTCGTGACAGATGGAGCACAGGAGTGTCGGTCCGGCATCCGACCTGAGCTTCCTCTTATCAGGAGTCCGCTTTGTTGGCATCATTTTTTTTTGTTATATAATATATAATAATATTAAATGTAATAAATATAAAGACTTATATTAACTGAGAATGTGGCCGTCAGTGGCAAACTGTCACACAACTCACAAAAAAAAATAAGAATAATTTAATACGGCAAAATGAGGATTATAATCAATGTTTAAATTTATATTCGAAAAAAAGATAAATTCAACAATAAGAAGATTAGCAATATCAAATTCGAATTCGGTCTTTCCATTTCGTTTTCCCCATTACAGGCAAGGATACCAATGGTGAGCTCTTCCTGTGCGGTACAGGCACTACTCTCTTGAGACACCATAAGAATCAGGGTTTGGAAGTGCTCTCTCGTTCGTTAGTTTTAACCAGGTACAATTTGTCAAACCAGGGTTGATTCTGACCCGCAAGCAGCGCATGGTAAACCACCAATGTATAAATCAAAAGCGGGTCCAAACGATATTGATGTCTAAGGACCACACACGTTTGGAAGTTATTAATTTGCTGGGGCACGATGAGTGCAATATCTCTTAGTGATTACCTACCCGCCGAAAATCTGGACACCTTGTAGGGTCACCTAGAGACATTGGACTGTCTCGTGCTCACAAATGATGACACAGCCGGACTTTTTGGGCCCCACGTTGGGCGTCATTTTGTGGTGAAATAGGTAAATAAATTGTCCGTGAAGGAGTGGTGGTCTGCTGTCTCGGCGTAAGAGAACGCTGGGATCCACCGAGATTGGCCTTACTGAGGGACGCGTGAATGCGCTGGCAGACTAGCGTTGCGGTGTTGTGGAGCGGGTTCTTTTCCCCAGCACAAGGCCCACCACAAAAAAATTTCGCATCCACGAATTTCGGGGTTCAAATGAGTATTGACTGAAGTCGAGAATGAGGTAACCTACTCAAGGTCAAAAATTGCTGACTCAGAGGACAAACCGGGCCTGGAGAAAACAGATGAACTTAAGAGGACTTCGTCGTTACCGACAATACTTTTGGCCTACAAATAAGAGTGGGACATCCAGGTAGAAGCAGTGCCCCGTCGCACCCTCCCAACCGGATCAAGATCCAAATGTAAGCGTGGTCAGTTATTTTCCATTTAAGTGAAAAACTCATATAAACATAATTTGAATGAATTTTTCCTTAAAATGAAGAATAGAAACGTGACAAATTTATGTCATAGTAAGTAAGCAAGAGCACCTGTGAATACATAACAAGTTGGATAGACAGACCTATGCTCATGTCAGAAGGGTTTTGTACTCAACTTACAAAATGCAGTAACCAGTAACAAATAGAATCAAGAAACATGTCATGTTCGAGGATCATACTATTATTAGCAAAGTTGAAAGAATTTTGACTTCTGAGGTATTTGTTATAGTTATACCCATGAATATCTCCCTTGATAATCATTTCAGATTTTTTAACATCACGGCTGTCCATTCGCGAGGAAGGAAACACGTTTTTCATGTTCCCCCCCTGTGCCCCACTGAAGCAAAAACTGTCAGTTTAAGAACTGTTTTGAAAACTCTCAAAGAGAACTTTCAGTTGATACTCATATCGGCTACGTTTCATGAAATTGTTTTTCAGGGGCCACTCCTCTGTACTGTAATTATCGATTCATGGCCTGTTTTTTCGAATCTTAGAATGGTTACAAAGCCCTTTTGCTAGGAGCTCTCTCCTGCCTCTTCGACTTGTTTCAATTGTATGTACTCATCCTACCTATCATTCCTGAAATTTTCATGCAAACCCTAGCAAAGGTGTAGTGTCTAAGTCGGTAAAAAGCGCATATGGCTCCATAGCCATATGTTTTCATAGTAATACAGGGCATATTGTTCCATAGTAATACAGGAAAATTCAAATCGCTATAACTTCGTTAAAGACTATTCGATCTTCATGAAACTTTCAGAAAAGATCAATCTTATAAATAGTCATTTTCTTGAATTTAAAGGTACCGTTTGGATTTTATTCAAGAAAACATAAAATCGATAAATCATACTATTACTAACAAAGTTGAGTGAATTTCGGCTTCTCATGTATTTGTTGTTGTTGTACTCATTAAGGCCTACATTCTTGATTTTGGTCAGATTTTTCGGATGGAAGGTGTCCAATCGCGAGGGGGGGTACGCGAAAAGTTCGTCCATTTCCCCTTCCCCTGTCCCCCTCGGTACTCATAAGGCAATTTTAAGACTTGTTTTGAAAAGATCTCGTTGTGACCTTCCCAATGACACCCTACTCGACTACCAATGGTGAACATTTTTTTTTGAGGGGTCACCTCCCTATATGGGGAGACCCCCCCTTAAACCCCTTTGAAAAATTTTTCCACCCTTAAACTTTCAAGAAGTCACCACTTCTGACCTTTTCACAAAGTTTCATGGCTGTAGCCTCTATAGTTTCGGAGAAAAAGTGCTGTGACATACAGGCGGACGGACGGACGGACAGACGGACACAGGTCGTGATTGCAATAGGGTTTTGTATTTTAGTACAAAACCCTAAAAAGGGGTGAGCTCACCCGATGGCTAGCTCATTATAGCGGAGGGGCGGAGTGGCGGGTCCCATACCCAGTCAGGTTCCAAAACCGAAAGAAAGTCCGAGTTTATAGTTTATCTACACATTTTTATTCGAATTCATTTAAGTACGTCTTCTATATGTCCCTTGATTTTCACCAAGGGTAATAAATATGAGAAAAAAAATGAATATAATATGTAGCATATAAAAATGTTCAAGTATTGTTGACTTTTATTTCAAATAAGGATAATCAACTTTGAAGAAAACGAATATCGTTGCGTAGTTTGAATATAAATTATCATGCACTTTGATATTTATTTAAAAAAAAAAGTTTTAATAAATAAAGTAGAAAAAACAGGGATGATCACCAACATCCTCACCGGACGCCCGCTGGTGATGCCTGAAAGTTCAAATTTCTCTATTGCTGCTGACTAACACAGTAACTGATATGCAGGTAGATTAATTTTTAAGTTTTTGTTTGCTTATTTCTTTATCGACAAAAAGTAAAAAACACATTAATTCTGCCAGCATCTGCTTCAATTGACGTTACATAAAACTCTCTGTTAGTATGGGAAAGCACAAGTCATGTGCGATCAGGTCGGTCTCATATTGAAATTTCAATTACATGCAAACCACGAGATGTAGGATCTGTTATTTGCAGCCCTTTTGGACTATAAATACGCTCATTTCGGGATGCAATAAATTTAGATATCTTTCGAGGATTTTTTTCGTGATGAGTTTCAGTGCATATATTAACTGAACAAGCTATTCAACAAGCCAAACATCCTTCGCAGTATGTGCTACTAGATCCTTTGTCTGCTTCAGCAAAAATAATCATGAAGTGTCGTTATTGTTGATTCGAAGATGTGCCTTTCAATATGACCATCAACTTCACTTGGAAGTCTTGTATGAAGTTTGACAGATGTTCCTTTACTGTAATCCCGTTGAACGAATACTGTTGTGCAATTCGACTGCAGAACACTACTTCCAGGGGCATTATTTTGTGACGTTTTCACACGCGAAACCGAATAATGCTAGTGAACTTGAATAAACAGAAACTGACATTTCTCTTTGATAACAGTTGTCAGGTCTGTTAATTTTATTGCCAATAGCATTTTGCCGTGCATAATCCACCTTTTGATTTTGCGTTTTCTTTTCGCGATGAGCTTAAAACGCCGTTACGATCTACAACTCCTTAAAATATATTCGCTCTCGATTTGAATTATCAACAACACTTTCAATAGAGTTAGTCGTGGACGTCATCGTCGCCGTCCTCACCACACGAGGAAATTTTTCTTTGCTTTATGTCAATCGAGTATCACTTTTTCCCGTAGACTTGTAAGTTATCCTCTTGCACTTTTTATTTATTGCACAATAGGCACAGATATTACTCATCGACAAGAGTAGATACGTATTTCCCGCAATTTTTAGTTCGTTTTATTCGGAACACAGCAGAACGTTCTTAACTTTGCACTCGCGAACAATCAAATTTTCTTCCCCATTTTCCTGAAGATTCATCATGCTTTCAACTTATCTCAATCAATATCACACCAAATCACGGCTTTTGTTTTGCTCCCAATCTAAAGTTCCATCTAGGAATCGATCACAAAGCACAATTCTCTCATGATTCTTCAAACATTGCACTTTATACGCGTTCCTTTATCAGCCCGAACATTCAGTGATACATTCAAAGTTTTAACTTTTGACTCAAAGAAACTATTCCTGGATATTCTTTCGATGAAAACCACTATGCACATCCCCGATGTGAGTGACACGTATCACGGCTAGCTAAATCAAGAACTCCTCTCGCGTAAGGAAATTTTCGTGGCGCACGTAGCTAAGCCGTCAAGAACTCGACAATCCAGCCGTCTGATTTTTTCGACGTGCTCCCGGTGGCGATCAAAAGCAGACTCCCCGGTTTTTTGTCAGTCGTTCACTTCGCAGTGTTACACCTGCATTTCACGAGCAAACGTTCATTTGGCTGAATGTGCAGCGTAAAAAGGTGTCGCCGGGTCCGAATTTTAATAGTAAATTTGAATTATTAAAGCAATATCAGGTAATATTATAGAAAATTTTAAATAATAATAAAAAAGATAAATATCTAAAATAATATAAATGTAACAACAAATTAAATTTTATATATGAAAAAAAAAAAATTTATATTTATATCAAAAAGAATATTTTATAATTTATAAAAAAATATAAATTGGAATACTTAAATTTTTTCAAATCGGCAATTAAAATTCGGATCAGTGTTAGACCGGTTTTCGAGCAGTTTGTTCAGGCGACTGCTCGACTACTACAAAATCTTTTTTTTTGTTTTTAAATGGAATACTTAAAAAACAAAAAGTGCTTTCTACTTACGAACTAAATCGTTTGAATATTTTCTTTGGGACAGGGAACGTGTTGAAAATAAAATCATAATTTTAAGCCTGGTTCAGACAACAGAATAGATGCACATGGAAGGTATGCTACGCATTTCAAAAAGTTTCAGTCATGTTGCTGCAGGCATTATCACTTACTTGACCTGTTTTGATTTAATTTAAAACAAGTTTTTGTATGGAACCACGTGCCTTTGTGTATTTTCGGGTTACCAGACCAATTAACTGAATTTGCTCAAATCTTTCCGTCGTTATACATCTATTTTATGGTTTTGACATTTTTCAGCTTTAGAGTACCATTAGAATTACAAAAATTAATACTCTGATATCTTCACGAATTTTCAAACCGTAGAAGGGTTTTCTCAATCGAAAATTCAAAATTATTCTCCGAGAAGATTTCGAATTTCCAATAAATAAAAAATTACAATGATTGACTTGTTCAGATCGTTTTCAATTCATATTTGTGGTTTGATTCGTAAAAGTCAATAGCACAAATAAAATTTTCATTCTTCCTAACGACAAAATGTCATTGAAGTTTACCACCCAATTGCAAAAGAAATTTAAAATTTAACATCGTCAAAAGCCAATAAAATCTTCCAACTCCATTCTTATCTCTCTTTCAAATATGCATTCATGTAATATCTTTCTGTTTCATAAGAACCCATCGAACCGCGAAATAAGTGAAAACTGTTAAGTTTGAATTTTCAAAAGAAAATTCACTGTTCACTTCGACTCAGTTTTTTCTCTCTCCCTCCGTTTGCTTCACAATACTTTTTCTACATAGAAGCAAATATTGAGTATTTGAAAATCGAAGGATGTGCTGGTTCTCCATCGGCAATACCAGCTCCATACTCAATATGGCAACATACTCACTTTCTCAAGTGGAAGACACTGCGTTAAAGTTCTTATAGCTGAAGGCTTACCAATAGTGTTCGAATCCTATACAGTAGGTACTTGAATCCTTTAGAAGTAGACGTTATTGCAAAATAACGTTCATACAGTTTTGTGTAAATGTATTTGTTCATGTGTACGGAAGAGTGTAGGAGGATTCGAATGGGAAAACCATTCAAATCGTTAGCGGCTAGGATTCGACTTTGAATGGGAATGGGAGGGTGTTTGCAATGATTTAGATTGGCAATCTATGGAAATGAACATTTTTATAAGTGTGCTCCATACATAAGTACGACAAATTGATTATTTCCTCTCTAAAAGAGTACTCGAACGTTAGATTTGAAGGAGGAAAGGGAGGAACGTAAATGGCTCGAGGTCAGCTAGCGTGATTGAAACGTCGTGATATATCAATGTTTGGTAAGTAAGGATAAATGTTCTAGAAACGCTATGATGCGTTGTGCTCGAATTTGTATTGAAGTGCTCATGCAAACTTCTTTTGTATTAAGTTCTTATCGCAGTAAAGCGTTTTGTAATGCAAATAACTATGGGTTTTACAATTGCTGACCAATTTACTATTTTTTTCCTCGTTCAGTATTTTTTTTTCTAACCGACTTTGGCACGACTGATTTTGAAACATATGGGATCAGATTCGACGGTGTGTCGTCAAACCGAACACATCACAAGCGAAAGCACTAAGGTGTCAAAAGTCAAAGTAAAAAAGATAATAAAATACAAGTATATCGAAACAAAGAAAATCAAGCCCGGAAAACTGGCAACAGCAGAGGTACAAAGCGAGTCCTCAACAATTCAAAGATGGTCCGAGGCGGACAATGACGAGAAAGCGCTTCCACCTAGAACGAAAGCGGCCAAGAAAGAAATACTACTCAGCAACAATGGAAGTAGAGCAAACGGCAACAAACGCCTCAAACAGGGTAATTATTGACCTGATCAACACAGAATCGGAAGGATTTTGAACGGTTCAATGTAAATTGGTAATTAAAAGAAAGTTACCCATTCTTATCCAAGCACCAGCCCCCCATAATCCAAACCCATTCGCGCCTCTTTCGGAAGAAGAAAGCATAACTTCAAAGCAAAACACGTTTGCCCCTAAAAAGAACAAATTATGGTGTCTCCCTATATTCAAGGAAGGAATCACAGCAATGACCGTTAAAAAAATCATGGAAAAGAGCCCCACAACGAAGTATAGAATTACTCGCCTGAGCACGAGCAAATTAAAAACTACATTTGACGAAGTTGCCATTCATGATGGATTACTGGATTTGATCAGCAGACCTAAAGCGGAAGGTTACTCCTTCACACCAACGGAACGCAAAAAATATGCAGTTATACTCAGAGGTGTGGACTCGGCACTCGAAGCTACACAGGCTATAGAACACATCGAAATACAATGTCCGGACATTAAAATCGACAATGTCTCACCGTTAACCACTGGATGGTCTAAAGAAAACGGCGTGAACTTAGACTTATATAAAATAATCCTTAACTAAAAAAAAGACCAAGACCGCCTCCTTAAGCTCCGTTTCATCCTTCATCAGAAAGCCACATGGAAAAAGCCCAGAAGGAGTGACCTACTCCAGTGTTATAGATGTCAGCGCTTCGGCCATGTCTTGGTGAATTGTGCCTTTCAGGCAAAATGTGTAGATTGCGGAGAGGATCACAACCCTCAAGAATGCCCAGAAAAGGACATTGACAAAATAAGTAACCCGCCTTTCTGTGTCCTCTGCAAAGAGAAAGGCCACACTTCAAACTTCTCCGGATTACTGGAAAGGAGAAGATAAGTCGACAAGATAGCGCTTTTAAAAATAAAAGAACAACCCCCATTTCAACTCCATTTTTCGAATATACCTTAACCCAAATAGCAACAGCTAGACGAGCACAATCAGTACCTCTATACTCGGAAGTCACGAGTGGAGGAAATTCAGCAATGCCCCGGAATGCAGTACCACAAGAGCACCCCCTTCAAAGACTCCGCTATGAAACAGTCCAGGCTTAAGTAGTGTCACTAAGAGAACTCCTAAAAAACCATGCCCAATTCTGGCCAAAATACGATGGCACGCCAACACAGGACAAGCCAGTTTTGCTCATTGAGCTATACATTAACCTGTTTGGGAGTAAATAACCTAATTACCATCTGTCTCAATATAAACTCTCTAGTTTCCTATAACAAAAGAATATTCGTGTCTAACATTACAAAATGCATTCAACTAGACATAATTCTCCTTAACGAAACAGTTTTAAAACCGACACACAAGGTTCGAATAGAAAACTACCAAGTACTTAGAAACGACGCAGGCAGAGAGATCGCCATTTTATATCAAGACCATCTATCAGTCGACTAAATGAATTTTAACCATCCTAACATTTCCTGCACACTAGGAACTTTAAACATGCGAAGGCACAACGGTAGTCATGGGAAAACACTAATTATATCTTTTTACATCCCAGGGGACCTGGGACCATCAATAGAACCGACCCTTAATAGGATACTAACAATAGCTGCTAATCACGACTCTATCCTCCTTGGCGGAGACTTCAACACGAGACATGAGCATTGGGGTGATTCCACACGGAATCCAAACCGCCAAAGAATATATCAATGGTTTTTATCGAGCGCATTTCTAACGTGCGCCTTCGTCAACGCAGGTGTCCCCTCATACCCAAAAAGCAGCTTCTTCTTAGATAAATTTCTAGTGTCACAAGACCTACTAACTGGTAACACAACTGCCTACCAATGTGCAACTTTACCATCGATATCCGATCACTATTATTTGAAACTAACCCTTCACCTAAATAACCAAACCAATATTGAAAAAATACTGAACCCTTATACCTCGGTTGATTGAGCAGAGTTCAGAAAAGACCTCAAAGACGATCCACGATTTTTTTACCTCCGTGTCAGAAGTAGAAGATATACCAGCTGGTCTTAATAATAAAACCTCCTCGGGCCTAGACGGTATTCCCAATAAAGTACTAAGGAAATCCGGCGCAATTGACGCCAAAAGCTTAACAATCATCTTCAACGATTGCATCAACATTGGTTACTTTCCCGAAAGATGGAAACAGGGCAACCTTATCCTTATCCCTAAACGACGGAGACGTTAAAAAACTTCAGGCCAATCTCTTTACTTTCCAATATTGGTAAGATTCTAGAAAAAATCATGCAACGAAACTTCAGAGCATTTTCAATGAAACTAATTCCGGAGTTTCAGTTCGGATTCTAACCCAAAAAATCCACAGAATATGCCATTATGCTTGTACACGACACCGGCGTAAAAAAAACTTTTGCAAAAAACAATACACAGTCGCGTACGCACTAGACTTAAAAAAAGCATTTGACTCGTTTGGACTGATGGGCTAAAATTCAAACTCATGTTCGCTCGCAACAAAGCGGAATTATATCCGGAAATATATCCGAGTTACAAACCAGTATACCCTATGTATACTGGTATGAACTGGGAGCTCATTTGATGTGTATCCTATATACATCATCAAGGTTCCCGGAGAGAGAACTCGCTGTAACCCCACTTACCTGCTACTCTATCCATTTAAACCAGAACAATAAAGACGAGAGTTAACTTTAAAGAGTTAATTTTATTACACTGTTCATTTTTTAAAACGTTTGTAATTTACAACCAAATTGATTAATTTCATTTTCACTTAATTAATTACTTTAAACTCCTATCAATATTGAGTGCAGCGCTTTCCACTTGACCTGTCGCACTTCACAGGTGAGCACCAGCCTGTAGAAGAAACTAAGAAGACGGGGGTTGTAGATGGGGCTGACCAAACGGCGTGAAACGCCAAAAGGCCGATGGAGGATCGTGGCCCAAGCCAGCACCTCACCTCTTACCACTTAGTCGTACACTGAACAGCACTTACGTATAAAACTTCAACCGCAAAATTAATCGTTGTACTTAAATAATGGGTAGCAGCACGCTCCCTTTTGAACTTGAATACACACTGACCCAAATGCTTTGCCCTAGAACTTTAAATACTGTTCTTTCGTGAGCTTTTAACCTAAATTCTCTTTAAAGGTGCTGAGTAGCCGAACACGTACGCTTTCGTTCCACGAAAGTTTTTCCTCCCCGCTTCGTCTCGCTTGCTAGGCTGGTGAATATTCGAAACTGGGAAAATTGAGCGAAATAGTGCTTTTCGCTTAAGTTTTTGGCTACGAAAGAATGTTTTTAGCTTAAGTTTTCGGCTTTCCCACGATCTCTTGAGGTGAAATTGCGAAACTGGGGGCATTGAGTGAAAGAGTGTTTATGCCAAAGCTTTCGGTTTTCTTCTCCGCTTACCTCTCTTCATGATGTGAAAATCAATATTCATGATGTGAAAATCATTGCAGGTTAATCTTTTTCGTTTATTTTACCGCTCGCTTATTTACTTGCATATGTACTTCTTTGACTAATTTTCATTGGCGAAGTGCGAGTACATAGGTGTTGTTTGCTCGCTCGCAACTACGGCAGTTATGAAGCGGAAATATACCCGAGTATGTTGTATGTGTTCGCTCGCAACAAAGCGGAAATATATCCTAGTTTGTTGTATGTGTTCGCTCGCAACACTTATGTATTCCAACTGTCCTCTGACCCTCACCCGTATCGTTGACAGCTTCCAACAAAATATATATTTAACAACTGAAATATCCCACCGAACTTCAACATCTATACCTGTCCTGTCTGGAGTCCCACAAGGATCCATACTGGGACTAAACCTTTTTAACTTCTTCCTACACGAGATCTCACATACCGCCGCTACAAAAAGAATCCAAAACATCTCCAGTAAGCCGAATATAACCATGTACGCGAATAATATTCTAATTCTAGCCAGTCGCGCTCTTCCCATTTCTGCTATTGAAATGGTGCAAAGAGGAGTTTACATTATAGCACGCTATTTAAAGTATTGAGGGCTCCAAATCAACACTGCTAAATCGGAAATAATATGCTTCTCTAACGCAAGTGATAAAGGGCACAAACAAGCTGTTCAGCAAAGCAAACTGATAAGGGCGGTTATCGAAGGGGACACGGTGAACCCAAAAGATAACATTAGGTATTTGGGAGTGAACCTCAATAATACGTTCAAAATGAGCCTACATGCAAGAAAAGCAATAAACAAAGCCAAAGGAGCTGCTGCATTAATTTCACCCCTCCTATCCTCCAAATCCATCTTCCCAAATGTGGAACTCCGCATGTATAAATCCTAATTTGCCCCATCATTACATACTCCTTACCAGCCCGGCTGACAATTTCACCAACAGTAGCCGAAGAATTGCAAATATTTGAGAGGAGGAATATGTATATCGAAATACCGACGCCCCCCAAAAAAATACTATGACACCGTCATTTTTTGCCAAGAAACTAAAGTGACCCCCATCCTGCAATACATGGTGGAAATAAGCGAAAGGTGGATAGTTAAATGGCAGATACATGAATCAAATCTAGTCTGGGACCTCTTCAGTAGTACCCCCAACTCTGAAAACCCATATATTCTCTCTCCCATAAGAATTCTACAAGACTTCCAGATTAAGACCGAACCCCCTAAAACCCATTTTCTATTATACACATATAACGTCCCTCAATACGTAAAGGGGCTAAGGCAACTTGAATTTCCATCGGGAAAAAATAAAAATCATATAAACAATAATTAAGAAACCGCTTAAATAAATGAAAAATAATTTCCGTACATCCTGAAGATCAGGTCGGTAGGAATCGGGCCTCTTCTGAAACGCAATTTTGGATGTAACGCTTGAAGAGAACACACGATCAACCAAAACTACAAAGAAGGGTTACAATGTAATTAGGCTAAGAATAAAATAAGTTAAGTTAGTTTAGTTTAGGTTTTATCTGTAAATAAGCAACTAAAAGACAATAACTGTATGAGCAAACGGAATAGAAAAATTAACATTAGCATTTCAAAATGGTGGTTTTTGTAAATCATAGACTCAGGCCGTATAATAAAGCTACAGACATTTGACAAAAGTGTCACTGTCAAATGAATCATAACATTAAAAGTAGGTTAAGTAACATTTGTCAAAAGAAAAGTCTCAAAAAAGTACTACTACTACTAAATATGCGATCATGCAAAATTTAAGTTAAATTTTCAACGATTATTATTGGTCTTTAACCATGTTTCCCTTACGCTTACTTAGAACAGCATTTTCTTGACTAACTACGTTGTACTCGCAAAGGGTTTTTCAATAAGAGGTGTTATTTTGAATAGCCCGCTATTACGGTAGATGTCACTTTCGAAGCTGTCATTTTTTGACAGTTGACAAGCAGAAACTACGCCGATAATAAAAATGGAACGATACTTGCTTCAACAATGCATTGAAGTTATTAAAATTCACTATAAAGATGGTGAAAATTTGGCAGAGACGGTTCGTAAGACTCGAACATTTTTGGGTCGTAGTGAAGCACCTTGTTGGATCGCAATACATAAATTGGTGGAAAAATTCGAGCTGCTGGGACAACTTAGTGATGTGGAGAATAAAACCCGTGTACGTTACCCATGAACAGCCGAGAATATTGCTGCTGTAGCTGAAAGTGCTGAAGAAAACCAGGTTTGTCCGTTCCTCGTCGTTCTTTGGAACTAGGCATTCCACAAACGTCATTACACCATATTTTGCATAAAGATTTGGGTCTTAAGGCTTATAAAGTTCAGTTAATACAAAAACTCAAGCCGGTCGATCATCAACAACGTCGTGTCTTTGCTGATTGGGTCCTTGAAATACATGAAATGATCCGGAATTCCATCGAAAAATCAACTTGAGTGATGAGGCCCATTTCCACCTCGGTGGCTTCACCAACAAGCAAAATTGTCGCACCTGGGGCTCGGAAAACCCAAGAGTTATTGTTGGAAAGCCTCTCTATCCTCAGTATGTGACTGTTTGGTGCGGTTTATGGTCCGGCGGAGACATTGGACCTTACTTTTTCGAAAATGAGGCTGGAGCAACAGTTACGGTAAATGGATTGTGCTATCGAGAGATGATAATTTTTCAAGGCCGGAATTGGATGGTATTGATCTGGACAACGTTTACTTTCAACGAAACGGCGGTACGTGTCACACAAGCAACGAAACGATTGATCTTTTACGGGAAAAGTTTCCGAACCGTCTTATCTCTCAAAGAGGTGATCACAATTGGCACCGAGATCTTGTGATTTCTTCCTTTGGGGTCACGTGGAAAAGAAGGTCTACGCCAACAGCCCAGCGTCGATTCAAGACCACAAAGGTGGAATTCGTGAGGTTATCGAGGACATAGTGTAGCCACTTTGCGATTTGGTTATGGAAAATTCCATGAAGAAGGAAGTGGGCCTGTAAGCGTGTCACTATCCACGGTATACCTTCCTCTTTATAAATAAATAAACATCCGATGGTTTATATTAAAAAATGGCATTTTTCTTTTAATATCAAAAAAGCACCCTGTATTTTGTTAGTTTAGTATTTTTTTCTGATCGGCTTTGCCATGACTAATTTTGTTGCATAAGTGACATTTCAGTTAATTCTTCAACAATTATTATTGGAATTCAATTTTAAACTTGTTTTGATAACGCTCACTTAGAGCAGTATTTTATAGACTGTTAGTCTACGGAGGTTGAACGTTGTAGTTGACAAAAATGATTAGATATACAATTATTCCAAATTCCGTTTTATAAAATGCAAATTATAATGAGTATTATTTTTATCATAAAATTACGCCATTTAAAATACTGTTAAGATTATAAACCGTTTTAAAAAATCAAAACAAAATAAACTGAACTTTTTTAATTTCTTTAGCAAAGCTTTTTGTGATCTCTACGATTCTTATTTCAACGTTTTCGTTTGTAATAGGAGTCATTTCATGAAAAAGAGCATACAAATGTATAGACAATATACAATCTGGGCGCTTCCCACTGCTAATTAACAAGCTGTCATGACGATAACACAAAAATATAAATTTAACAATAACAATATTTATTTCTTGCAACTTACACTGCCGTAATGAACATACAGAATGACAATGGGAAATCTTTTACTGCTACTCGTGTGGATGCAGAATGGTGGCGAGAACTGGAAACTGCGTTTCTAATGCGCCCTCTCATGATGGACCTGTGAGTCCCTACAGAAACTATGGGCACTAAGTCTCTCACGTGAAAAAAGCTCGCAATTTTTAGATGTATCAATAATTTATTATAAACAAAAATATATAAACGATTGTAAAAATTAAGCCAGAGCATAATGATGATGGCTTTATTAGAAAGAGGAAAATCTCCTCCTCTTTTCGTTTTCAGCACTGTGATGTTTTGACGCCACTCCACTTCCTATTGAATGTGGCTGTCGCTGTCGTGACAACTGACAGCGGTTGTTTTCACCTTGTCCAGAAATTTGACTTTTTGGAGCTCGAACTTCCATATTTCCTCAAGTGCTGATTATCATTGGGATATGTTTAGGGATCCAAAGTGAATTCAAAGTATGCTGGTTTGGCTCGATCGGACCTAATGTTGATTTTTGTTTTCTGCCTATTTCCAATTTAAATATATTTTCAGATTTCCGCTTGATAACTTTGTATGTTGCTTTATACGGAGGCTCCAATGTCTTTCTCACTTGGTCGATACGGATGAAAACGTGTGAGCGATTCGCAAAAGCTTATCCGCGTTCGGTTCATAGTATAATCCATGCACTCTATAGTTAGATTTACAAGAATGAACATATCAAATCAGTCAAAACAATTATTTATTTTTTGACTCCAAAATAAGTTTTAAGGACTCGTCTATCAAAGTTAAATAAAGCTACAGCATCGAAATAAAAGTACTTCCTATAGCTCATTGTTAAAATGATTAACAAATAAACATTTTCACAAATTCCACTATAGATCCTGTCGTCGTTGCTTTTTAATGTTATCATAAAATTTTATTGATGGCGACATAACTTCTCGTCATTTATTTAACAGTCACAATTGAAGTGCATGAAAAAGGATTTAACTTCACATACTCGTATGAAAATGTGTGTATGAGTGTTGATTCATATTGGTACCATTAATGTTTCGAGAAAATTTTATGTCGCAAGCACGTGCCTTATCCTAAAGTTTCCTATAAATTGAGGCTCTTAAAATTACAATTATCTTACATTGGAGTTTAGGGTTTATCCTTTGTGAAGACAGGAATATGCAGACGTAATTTTATGTTAAGATTAATTGCTTCTGTCATCAGAGATATGTCTGACTAGAAATAAATTTGGTTTGTTTAGATTTATAACTTGGTTGTGCTGAAGATTTTACATGGCATTTGAGTATGCTCAAAAAGTATTATAACAAATGTGATTGAAAGGTTTATTTTATATTTTTCAAGTAAGTTATGCATATGTTGAAAAATAAATGAAACTGTTAACTTAAACTCTCCAGCTTTTCAATCTGATCAGTCGAGTCAAGAAAGTAATGGAGCAAGTTGCAAATTAATTAGAATCAAAATATTGTGAAAATTTATTTCTAAATATGCTGCTACGATATGCGGCTACGATACTTGTGTAGTCTACACAAGTATCGTAGCCGAAAATTCTGTTGCATTCTCGAAAGTCAGTACTAGCTTTCATGGATCGATAAATGTAAAGAAACTTACCAATTGGTTTGCGAAGTGAAATTCTGTTGATGTTGTTACATGTCCACACAACTCTGCGATCTACTGTCGCAATTGTTGTTGCAACTATTACTGACATCATGATCAATATTGATTGAAAAGAAGCAACCAAGAAAAGTAAACGAATCACGTCAAAAGCATGTACTCGAAAGTCTAAGAATGCACCAAATAGATCCATGACCAATATCTCAAAGTGACGTCACTGCGGGTATTGAGAAATGCTCGAATATTCCAGGTCGTTCTCGTCAGAACATTCGCCAATATACGAGCAATGGATTGAATGGAGGATGTAGTTATAGTAAAACTACGATAGTGAAACTGCGATACTAAAACTGCGAGAGTAAAAACTCCGATAAAAGTGGAGCGCGAATTAAAGGCGACATTGATCGATACTGAAGTAAAAGATTTTCGTGATACATTTGAAGACAGTTGAAACATACATTGATAGACAAGTGAAATGTAAATTAAAGTGCGATTTGTGAGATAGACTGCAATTAATTATTGTGCATTCTTACTAAATAAATTCTTTTAAATTAAATTGAAAGACAGTGCGTTTTCACTTTCCCGGGACATTAAACTTATCGGTCGCTAACCATAGCACGTGAATATATATATATATATATATATATATATATATATATATATATATATATATATATATATATATATATATATATATATATATATAGGGTTATCCATTACGTGGTAGGAAAGTATAGTTCTGCCATTTTACACCTGTCAGAATTAAATATCATCCAAAGCATGTTTTTTTTTAAGTTGATGGTTTGCCATTTAGAAATATGGATCGTTTAACAGTCGAAAAATGCGTTAAAATTATTAAGTGTTATTATAAAAATGGTGATTCTGCTTTATCAACTTTTAAGGCTTTACGAGCCGATTACGGCCGACATAATCGACCCACACAGCAAACAATTTCGAACACAGTGAGAAAATTTGAAGAGACTGGATCGGTTATTGATATTGCAAGGCCTGTGCATCATCGTAACATTCATTCTGCTGAAAATATCGCTGTCGTTGCTCAAAGTGTGGGGGAAGACCCGAATTTGTCGATTCCTTGACGTGCTCAACATTTGGGCTTGTCTTACGGCTCATTGTGGCGGGTTTTGCATTTGGATTTGCATCTCCATTCATACAAAATCCAACGCACTCAAAAACTTAAGCTTCAAAACCATACACAACGCAGAATGTATGCGAATTGGGTGATTGAACAACAAGCCATTGATAGCGATTTTTCGAACAAAGTTTTCTTTAGTGATGAGGCTCATTTTTCGCTCAGTGGTTACGTAAATAAACAGAATTGCCGCATATGGGGCTCCCGAAATCCTCAAGTGGTGGGGCTCTCAAAACCGCCTTTGCATCCAAAAAAGTGACCGTTTGGTATGCATTATGGTCTGGTGGTGTTATTGGCCCATATTTGTTTGAAAACGATCAAGGAACAGCCATTACAGTCAATTCTGACCGCTATGGACGGATGTTAACCGAATATTTTTGGAGAGAAATGGAAGATTATTTTTGGAGAGAAATTGAAGATTACGATCTGGAGAGCATGTGGTTCCAACAGGACGGAGCCACACAACACAGGCTAATCGAGCACTTTTGCAAGATAAATTTCCAGAACGCGTAATTTCGAGATTGAGTGATGTCAATTGGCCCGAAAGATCCTGCGACCTAACACCTTTGGATTCTTTGTATGGTGATATGCAAAAGATCGTACTTACGCGAACAATCCTCAAAATCTTGAGCAATTGAAGACCAATATTCGTGAAGTTATGGCCGAGATATTGCCGGAGATGTGCCGAAAAGTTATTGAAAATTAACTCAAAAGGATTGAGGCTTGTAAGAGGTCCCGTGAAAGACATTTGAATGATGTTGTATTTCGCGTATAATAGCAAGGTTTAATCTTTATACTGAATAAAAAATTTTGTTTCTATTTGAACATTTTATGTGTTTTTTTAGCTTTACTTTCCCAAGCATAAAATGGATAACCGTATATACAGCCAAAAAGTCCAACATCAGTAATTGAAAATATTGACGTTATAATTGAAGAAATAAATATAAAATTATACGGTGTTTACTTCCCTGGGACGAAATTAAGCAAGGAAAACATTGAACTTTTCAGCAGAGATCTGAAATGGTTTAGCAAGGGTAACCAAAGGTTAATACTTTGCAAAGACCTGCACACTAGACATTGTCACTGGAATTGCACGCGAAACAATAAAATGGTGCTCATTTTATTTAATCTCATCGCAGAGACAAATGCCTACGTGCATTTTCCTAATGAACCCACGGTTTACTCTCCTTGTTGAGTTGGTTCCACTCTGGATCTGGTTCTTAGTGACCAAAATATTACTCCCTTCAAGCTGAGCGTCTTGCAAGCCCTCTCATCTCATCATCTACCAGTAATATTTTCCTTGGAAATGACGAGAAGTAAACATAATGCACCAAAAACATATTACTATTATAACAAGTTGAGTAAGCAGGAGAGTGCTCCTACCAGAAGGTCCTTGTAAACATCCTAGGGTTAGAAACAAGTTTTCTAATGACGGGAATCGATAACTTGAATTATTCATCCAATACTTAGATATGAAATCGGTCAAATTTATACAGAAGATGCACAGTTTCTTTCATAAGCACAGTGCAGCCGCCATTTCAATCTAAATTAAATGATTTTTCTGAATGCTTGGCCGATTGAACATGTTCAAGTTAAACACTATTCCTTAAATTTTCATGAAAATTGAAAGAAAATAAAAGTGCCTAAGTCAATTTTAAATATATATAGGGTTTTCCAATAAGAGTTGTTATTTTGAATGGATCTTTTTTAACACCTTACGACTTCTTCCTTTGGAGCCACGTGATAGAGAAGGCCTATGCCAATAGCCCAGCGTCAATTCAAGATTTCAAAGATGAAATTCGTGAGGCTATCGAGGACATAGGGCAACCACTTTGCGATTTGGTTATGGAAAATTTCATGAAGAGGATTTGGTCCTGTAAGCGTGTTGAAGTGGTTATTTGCTCAATGTTAATTATTGCTTTTAACGGCATATCTTCTTCTTTATAATGAATTAAACATTCGATCATTTGTATTAAAAAAAAGGCATTTTTCTTTTAATATCTTTTAATATCAAAATAACACCTCTTATTGGAAAACCCTATATCAACCATAAACAAGTGTTATCTTTGTTATAATTCCATATAATTGAAATGGCTATAACTCACTTGATTATGATTCGATCTCAATTAAATTTTGTGAACATATATATCTTATGTTAGTCTATATAATTGCGAAATTTCAAGAAGTTTTAAGGTACCGTTTTGATTTTATGGGCAAAAATATAAAATCTACAAATCATACTATTATTAACAAAGTTCAGCGAGTTTCGATTTCTAAGGTATTTGTTGTCCTTGTACTCATAAAAGCCCACGTTCGTGATAATTTTCAGATTTTTCGGCTGAAAGGTGTCCAATCGCGAGGGGGGGGGGGGGGACACAAATTTTGGGTACATTTTGCCTTCCCCTGGACCCCCTAATTAATAAAATGATTTTTTTATTTCAGGTTCTAAAAGTCCTAATCAAGACCTTTCATTTGATACCCCACTCGACTACCTTTGCTGAAAAAAATTTTTTAAGGGCTAATTCGTTATTAGGGGGGACCCCCCTTAAACATTTTTTAAATTTTTGTTAAGGCCTTAACTTTTGAGAGACCATCACTTCTGACCTTTTCACAAAGTTTGAGCATTCTAGCTTCTACAGTTTCTGAGGAAATCAGCTGTGACGCACGGACAGACGGACAGACGGACGGACGGACAGACGGACGGACAGACGGACAGACGGACAGACGGACGGACAGACGGACAGACAGGTCGTGAAACTAGTAGGTCTTTGTAAAAATTTTTTTTACAAAGACCTAAATAAGCAAAACGGTCTAAATTCTGGAGTTTTATTAATGAAACAGTGACCTTTATATCAAGAACGATAGAATCACTCAATACTCCCTCAGTATGTGAAGAGCAATTGAAGAATTCGCAAACACTATCTGGCAAGCAATCGAGTTTTGTGTCCCAAAATGGTCTAAAGCTCCTTATAATTTAGAGTTTGATGAAGAAACCTACAACCTAATAAGAAAACGAAATTTTTTGCGGTTTAAATGGCAAAAACCCACATAAGGTCTCTCAAAATAGGGGTTAATATCCTCGCTCTAGCAATTGAGAATAAAATTAAGGAGCTCCGGAATCTCCGATGGAACAACATGCTAACAAATCTAGACTACAACTCGCGGGAAGTCTGGTTTTCAAATATAATTTTTAAACAAAGTATCATGCATTACCATATTTGATAATAAATAACAAGTGAGAGCATATTTACTCCAATCATGGAAAAGCAGATATACTTGCAAATAAATTTAATCAGCTTCATACTATTTAAAATAGGTTCTGCAACAATCTAGCTGAAATTATGGTGGCTAAGGCTTTCGAACAACAACTTACCAAACATCATTACCACCTGGTGAATTAATAAAGGCCAGAGAGTTAACAGATTTCCTTTAAAAAGTTGAAAATGGCGAAGCTCCAGGTATCGATGGCTTACCGAATATAGTACTTAAAAATTTCATATGCCTCCTATTCAACGCTTGCCTTAGGCTCTCCTTCTTTCCATCCATCTAGAAACAAGCTCTAGTTACACCTCTCCTAAAGCCTGGAAGAGATCAAGGCTACCAGGCTTTGGTAAGCTCTTTGAAAGAGTAGTCCTAAAAAGATTAATTGATTTAATGGCTAACAATAATATCCTACCTGGTTTCAAATTCGGCTTCAGAAACAGATATTCGGCAGAGCATCAATTTTCCGTGTTACAAAGGACGTCAAAGCAGCGATGTATAATAAATTGTCTGTAATTTTGGGGATGCTGGACATAGAAAAAGCCTTCGATGCAGCTAGCATGATGCTCTGATCTATAAACTTCAGAAATATAACACACCCCCATACTTGTTGAACCTATTACAAGCATTTTTAACTGACAAGAAGTTCCAGGTCAAAGTGGGGGAAAGCACTTCCCCAGTGAAAAGTATAGCTGCCGGTGTTCCGCAAGGCTTCCGCCTAAGCCCATTACTATATAATATCTATACGTCTGAATTCCCTTCTTTACCAAACCGCCAAGTTGCAGCTTTCGCGGACGACATTTGCATAAACAGTATAGGCACAGATCCAAATTCCATTATTGCCAGCCTTGAAACGGCGTTAGAACTTACAAATCAATACTACCATAGATGGAAAATTCAAACGAATGTTCCGAAAATGAAGTCAATTTTCTTCACCAGAAAGCGTAAACCTGCTCACCTACCCAAGCGACCAATAAATTTTTTAGGGCAAACCATTCCCTGGAGTGAGAATCCCAATTATCTTGCGCTTAACAAAAAACGAACCTTCAGAAGTCGATATATACCAGCTGTTTGTATACTTCCAGCAAACGCATGAAAGTATTGACAGAAATGACCTGTGCAACATATTGCTTGACTTTAGCATACCAACTAAATTCTCCCGCATGGCTAAGGTTACAACGCTAAACAATGAGTTCCTGGTCAAGGTTAACGGAGATTTGATTGAGATGAACTTGGGCCTAAGATAGGGGAATGGGCTTGCCCATATGTTATTCAATATTAATTTGGACCATGTGGTAAGGAAAGCGCCAGCAGACACAACGGGCACGATGCTCTTCAAGTCCACGAAACTAGCAGCGTCAATTTTAAATGTGGATGAAGCTTTCATACGGCTGGAATTAGAAGCGATAAAATTCAGTCCCCTTTTCAATGAAGTTAAAACTAAATTCATGACCTAAACAAGGAATAGCAGGCCAAATTGACACAAACCTGATCTAAGAAGACTATCTTGCTGAAAAGGCATAGAAATGAGTGAAATATGAGAAAAGATACACGCAGCAAGCAAAGCTTACTCCTCAATACTTCTTATGCTAAGATATATAAGTCACAAATAAGACCTGTTCTGATGTATGGATGTTGTTGTAATCGAAAAGTCACACAAGCCAACTGCCTGAAAACCGCACATAACTGTTCCGAAATATCAACTGCAGATATGAAAAATTTAGTTACTCATATTTAACATTTTAATAAATCATAAAATTTTAATTTTTTATTATAAACATAAATTTATATTGTTTTTTTATTATTCCATTACACTTAAACTTTTTCTTTGCATTATATTTGTAATAATATTTATCTTTTCTTATGGTTTAAATGTTAAATCTATTATTTATTTTATTAACTTAACCATATAAATATGCAAATTGAAATTTCGGACATGGAAACACTGATTTAGTATATCACATCCATGTATTGCATTGGCGAATGCAATCTAACTCAACTGAGCTAGCAACGGTTTTGGATTTACAGATGTGGCTAATAAAACCATGCGTAGATTTGGACAGATCGTGGAGTCTGCTCGAGATTGCGCACCAGTGCAGACAGTGTATACATCGATTCGAGGAGTACGCGATTGAGCAACGCAGAGTGTAATTGCGACTCGTCGTGTGTCGTACAATTTTTCGTGTCTTGCGTCCGCCAAGTTGGCAAAAACATAATTTTCATGGTGAAAATCGATTCCAAAAGATATCCGACAAACTTAAGCGTGCAGTTTATAAGCAAATTTGTGGATTAAGTGCACACTTGACGATTTTTCGCGGGGGGCTTTCACCTGGCAAGTTCCAGTGGATGAAGGAGGAGCTCCCGTTTTTGCCATTTGCCGCACACTAATGAATGCATGCGAATGTTCTGTATGAAGCTTGCCTGTAGCAATTGCTGAACAATATGCTGAATGTGTGACTTGTATACTTACACACACACGCCAACGGCAAATTGATGTTGCCAGAAAATGTCAAAAATTCTTTTCCAGTACTACGTATGGATCATATTGAGGCGATAACTTTATTGAACCTTATCATATGGGGATTAACTGAAAATAAGCACTGGTAGCACAAATATATCAATTTCAGTATCCCTGGTCCGACGGCCTTCTGTCGCAAAAGGTAGTACGTCGATATTTCATTGAATAGTGCGTGGTGAAATCGCACGGAGTCGGTTTGATGTATGTGTGATACATTCGCTCGCTACCGCGACTACACAATTCCGAAATTACGGCGACTGCTTGGTATTGTCAATTCGTCATTCGTTGTCATTTTTTTTCACTGATTTATTCGTGAAATGTTTGGAAAATCAAGGAAAATAGATTAAAAAGCATTATTGAAGGTGATCTGCAACGTATTTTCCTTGAGTATGCGGCCCTGGCCTGCATTCGGCAACGTAAAATATGTTTGAAAATTGTGACAATCGAAGATCACTTCCGACAGCGATGGTAAAGTTCTCAGGTCTCAGGTTATCGGGCTTAGTCGCACAAAAAGTGCCGTAAACACGAACATCGTAAGATGGTAACGACGGAAATTGTGCAGAATAGGAAGTAATTAGAAAGAAGTGGAAATTCGGACGAAATTGGTGGAAAATTGTGAAAAGATTTCCGGTCTGTCGCCGAGCGTGAGTGTACAGCCAAGTGTCTCAGTGGAGTATAGAGAAAACTGGACCGAACTACTGTCGCCAGCGCTAGTGCTAGTGGAACGTTGTGTACGGTTATCTTGCTTTGGCATCCGAGAAAGTATCGGCAGGAGAACTTGCTATTTATGCTACGATTCGAAGGAATTGGTGGAGCGACGTGCGTAAATGGGATATGATTTTCATCCGAATAGTAGCTAGAATGGAACCACGTATAAATGTAGTTGACCCAAAGCAGATTGATGCAATATTGGTTTAAGGAAATTGGATTATATACAGTGCAGGATTTACCCACACCATCGGCGAGGATGTTGGGTAAGTACCCTTTTGTGAATTTTTATCATAAAATTTCTCAAATTTTTACTAAATTCTATTGCTTTATTTTTTTAAAGTTGTTAATTTTCTTAGGCTTTTTCTGAAATTCTAGTTTCTATTAATTCTTTTAAATTTTATTTCATTTTTTTGCGCAATACTAAAATTTTTATAAATTTTATTTTTGAAAGGAAAAGGGAGAAACAAATTAATGAACACAAATAGTTATTTAAAAAAAAAAACAAAATAAATGAAAGAAATGTTTAGATAAAGTCGGTCTTTCCATTAATCATCAAACCTGACCGGGTATGGGACCCACAACGATGACCGGCCCCTCCATGAAAATGAGCAAGGCATCGGGCGTGCTCCTCCCTTTCTTTTTGCGCCTTCCGCTCACGTGCCCTTTTATGGTTTAGTGTTATGTGATTCCATCGCATAATACTATAACATAAATCGGCCACGTTTATGTTTCTCCTTTAAGGGGAAAATTCAAACAAATTATGTTTGTATGAGTTTTTTCACTTAAATGGAAAACATATGGCCACGTCTACATTTGGATCTTGATCCGTTTGGAAGGGTGCAAGGGGGCACTGCTTCCACCTAAATGCCCCACTCTTATATGTGGGCCATTGGTATCGTCCGTAACAACGAAGTCTGCGCTCAAGTCCTTTTGTTTTTTCTCGGCCCACTTTGTTACTGGCTATAACAAGTTCAACCCATAGTTGGTTACCTTGGCCTCGACACCAGTTCATCGGCATTAGATCGCTCGAATTCATGAATATGAAGTTTTTTTTGTAGTGGGTCTTGTGCTGGGGAAAAGAACCCGCCCCACGACACGGCAACGCTAGTCTGAAAACGCAGTCACGCGTCCCTAGACCAGGCCAAATCTCGGCGAATACTACCATCCTCTTTTGCAGCGACAGCAAACCATCGCTGCAGTCCTTCATGGTCATTTATATCTTACCTACTTCACTACAATGTGAGCCTGGACTATTTACCAATGTTTCCGAAAAGGCCATGGCTGTACAAAAACGCAAAATGCTCAGGACGATAAATGACCCTGTAAAGCTTGGAGTAGATTGGAGACTTCATTACAATGATAGATCGTTCAGTCTTTATGACGACCCATCAATTCTCAAATATGTAAAGCTACGCAAACTGCAATTAGCAGGACATGTGGGGGAAATGGAAAAACACTGGCTCCCCGGTTGAACGTTGAAACGCAGAGCATAAAAGAAAGCATTTAATTGGAGTTCTGAGGAAACGGTGGGAAGGTTCAATCGAAGCTGAGAGCAGATCCCTGCTTGGGATCTCTAACTGGTGACCGAGTTTGCAGAACCACTCCAATTGGAGGCGAGTACTACTGGAGGCTAAACCCCGAATTGGACTCATGCCATAAATGATGATGATGAAATAAAGTATCTCTGTGCAAAAATTATTCTTTGAAAGAGTGTGTTAATGCGCAATGCATTATTTAGCTAATCATTTTTGATCAGTGGCAGAACTGATTTGCCAGTTTTTTTTACTGTTGGTTATCTTTGTAATAATCAATTGCCACCGTTCGTTATGCTGGTGAAATTGTGTCATATAAGTGCAAAATAAAACAAACAATCAAGTTGCTTCATTTAAAACAACATGAAAATGAAACCATAACGATTCAAATACATGAAAGTTGGTTCAACCAAAACGCACGATGTTTATTGTGAATCAAACCAAAATTTTTAGAGAATTATGTTAATATTTTCTGTTATAATAGAAGGATCTATGACAATTATGTGTGTAACAAAATATCACCCAAATGCCCGCCACGGCAACGGTGGCATAATTCTATCCGATCGTCCATATTTTCAATCATTCGGAGATATAATTTAGGTTTAATGTCGTTAATGTGCTGAATCATCTCATCCTTTAGCTCTTGAACTGTTCTTGGCTTATTGACGTACACTTTTTCTTTTAAATTTTCCAAGAGAAAGAAGTCCAATGGTGTCAAATCACATGATTGCAGCGGCCAATTAACATCGCCACAACGCGAGATAACACGGCCATTGAATTTCTCGCACAAAAGAGCCATTGTTGTTGTGCCACATATGGACCAGGTCTATAACCTCAATTTCTGGCCACAAGAAGTCCGCTATCATCTCGCAATAGTGAACACCATTCACAATAACTGCTTGGCCGTCCTCATTTTCGAAAAAATACGGCCCGATGACACCACCAGCCCATCAACCGCACCAAACAGTCACTCTTTGTGAATCCATTGGCTTTTCAACAATCGCTCGTGGATTCTCATTTGCTCAAATGTGGAAACTCTGTTTGTTAACGAATCCACTGAGGTGAAAGTGTGCCTTGTCGCGGAAGATGATATTCTTTGTGAAGTCACCATTCCCTTTTGTCTGTTCAACCAACCATTCGGCGTATTGCCGACGCTTGAAATGGTCAGTAGGCTCCAGCTCTTGTGTTAATTGAACCTTTTAAGCGTGTAAATTCAAATCTTTATTCAAAATTCGCATTAGTGATGTTCGTAAGATGTTCAATTGTTGGGCACGACGACAAGTCAAGGATGACGGCTCTTTTGTCACACTTTCGCGACCAGCAGCAATGTTTTCTGCATAACAAACTGGGCAAGCATGCACAGGTGATTTCACATTTTCTACAGACCCGATTTGCTGAAATTTTCGCATAATTCTCCCGCTTGTGGACCCATTTGGTCGATTATGCTGACCAAAAAATCACAAAGTGCACGAAATGCATTTTGATTTGAGCGCTCATTTTCGTAAAAGGTTTCAACAACCTTAACGCGCTGCTCAATTGTGTACCTCTCAATAGTTGAATTTATCAAATACTGA